>CAHIKZ030000504.1:617500-687500 GCA_903632075.3 Acanthosepion pharaonis | reverse complement strand
GTCTTGTCCTTTCAGGACGTGGGCAATCATGGCTCGCCACAACTTTCTAAATAACATTTAACATTACCATAACTGTGCATTCTATCAGTTTCTGCAACAATTGTTACTTTTCTAATCTCAGCAGATACAAAACTGATTCTCTCAACTTCAATTTTACATTCTCTTAAACAGATTTTTATTCATACAGGTTTGCGTACTCGTCATAGGTTCGCTTGGTATTGTAAATCAATCCCGGGTGTGATTGCTTCTACAGCTTCTAGCTATGCAGTCCTCTGTTACTTTCCAAAATGTCGATAAAAATTATCCTAGCGATCGGGTTCTGGAGGTATGGCATTGATAAGTTGATCGAGGGATTTTACGAAAAATTTCCAATTTGCCTTCCCTAGATAAAATCTTGGAATATATTTTGATGATACAGATCTTAGAACCAAAAAAAAAAAAAAAGAATCTACTTTCTGTGATTGGAGAGTGTTGGAATATATATATATATATATATATATATATATATATATATATATTTTAAAAAAAGTTGAACATTGTATTTTTTTGAGTGTTGTATATTTTGTACAGTGTATGCTCAATCTTTCTATATGCCTGTGAATCTTGGATATCGACAATAGAATTACAGCGAATAATCTAAGCATTCGAAATGAGGAGCTACAGAACTACCCTAGTCATCTATATAGTCAGCATCACAAATGACACAGTGTGAGACGTCATCACACAAGAAACAGAGCTTTTGGAAGATGTCATAGTCTAAAAGACAGATTTGAAATGGTATGGCTACGTAATATGTGCCAATAATCTTTCTACTACGACAAGGCACCACCTTAACTAAAAGAAGAGGCAGACAGAAGTAACTTTGATTGGCAACGTCTTTGAGTGGACTGGAAGATCCTTCACAGAGCTTTAAACTTTTGTATGCAACCGAGTGGGAAATTTGGATTTTTTTTCTGTCGTATCCTTTGTATGTTGCATATTTTGTATATTTTTGACTTTTTTATATTTTGAAGGATAATTCAAGTTAAATTTTCGGGATTTTATCATGATACAAAAAACAATGTGTTGGCTGTATCCTTTTATTTGGACTCTGAGAAAGATTTCAACATTAGAAAAGGCATAGCATGGACTGCTTGTAACAAAATGGATAAGATCTGGAAATCCAATCTTGCTCGTCAATTCAAAATCCAACTTTTCCGCGTACTTATTGAGCCAATCTTACTCTATGGCTCTAAAACTTGGACTCTCAGCAAAACAACAGCCCCGTTTAGATGGATGTTATACACGTCTTTTAAGAAGAGTGCTTAATCTTTCATGGCGGAACCACCCAACTCTAGAAATGATATATGGAGACTTGCCGAGAGTATCAACCTTAGTTTGCAAAAGACATGTCCAGTTCGTCGGGCATTGTGCACGTGCCACAGATGAACTTGTGTCATCATTTCTACTCTGGAGGCACCCATCATCTGACAATCGATCACGCAAGTTAACCTTTCCAGATAGGATAAAACGAGACACATTGATCCCTAAGGAAGATCTTTTAGGAGCTATGACGGATAGGGAATACTGAAGAGGTGTAATGAGTTCAATCTCGGCTGAGGCCGCAGGATGATGATGATCTATCCTTTTATCAGTTACTTGAAGTGTCCGGAAATGTCAAACATAGTTTCGGCCAATTTCGACCGGGAAAACATTCTCTCGAAAAATTCCATCGATTTGAACGATCAAGTTCTGTTAATATTGAACGTCAGTAAATGTCAGTTGACAAAAATCCTAAACAAATCCTTTACGAGAATTTGTAAAACGGTTCAATAAACTCATACTTGGATCATAATCCGCATTTATGAACTCAAAAAGATATATAATCTTGGTTAATGGGATCTGATTGTCTCTCAGTTTAATCAAAGTGTTGCCCTCTGCTTTTCATTGAAGAGTAGACTTGCTAATGAATCTTTCCTTGGTAGAAGCATTACAAGTAATGAAAAGTTGGTTCTTTCTATAATCATATCCAATTAAAACGTCAACGGTTAGCACTCACTGAGAAAGGAGTATCCATCGTCAAAACCACTACTAGACCCGAAAAATATTTTACTTTGTATTTCGTAAGACATGAAGGATCTCGTCTAACATGAAGTGCTAAACCAAAACGAAACAGTTAATGTGGAGAATTTTGCATCATTACATAAAAATTTGCAGAAAATATTCCTATCATTGGTTAATCGTAAAGGCTTGTTGCTCTTATACGATAATGCAAGATTATATATTGACCGAATAATTCTAGAAAAGGTTATGGTCGTAAATGTGAATTTTTCGCCTCATCCATCTTACTCACTTCATTATGCTCCATCTGACTGTCTTCTTTTCATATCTTTGTAATTTTATTTTAAAAGGGAAAGAGGTTAAAATTGATATAAAGTGTTTTATTTTACATCGAAATCCGAATAGTTTTATACCCGAAGGATTCACAATTTGCCAAATAGATGTGATTATGTTATTAATAATAAAGGGGAATAATAACTTGATTTAACATATCTGTTATTGTGGAACAACCTATCACACCCCGACAGTGATTGGTCAGTCTAAAGAGACGTGAATGAGGAGAAAATAAAAGACGTGACAAAGTATTGTAGTAGCAGTACCACTACGGATCTCCGTGACGTATCTCCCGTTTTCTTATTATTATTAAGAAGTCTTACTCATTGTACTTTCCGTACAATAAAACCCATGTTATTTGTTTTACCTAATTCGTGTGTTTAGCGTAATCTTTCCACTCGGAATTACCTGGTTGCTTATATCGTATCATCCACGATATAATAATATCAAATTACGATTACTTCCGTTTTCAAATGCGGCAGGACTTCTTTTTCGAACCTAGTACAGCTTTTCCATTTACGCCATCTATGTATCACCGGTTGGCGCTCTGGCTGCTAAAGTCAACAATAATGACGTGCATTTTTCACTGGAAATTTAGGCTGCATGGATGGCTTATTAAGAATATTGTAAACAGAAATGAAATTTGTTTTGATTCCATTTTTAAAAGATTTGATTTTTGCTGTGCTAGTTGTTACCGAATTATCTTTGACAAAATTGCACTTTCATACATTTGGCTAAAAAAGCATCGATATCCATTCTCGATATGTAGTGTTCGTTATTCAGCCTACGGCTTTCTTATATGCACAAGATATCCGGTACTGATAGGATGTCTACTTTTTTTTTTGTAATTACAGTCTTAGATCTTATGTCTATTGATCTTTATGAATTATAATTTCCAGTGGGTCAATGGTTTATCCTTTTTACTGACACCTGCCCCACTTTGGTTCATAATGCCACGATTGATCTCCATCCGGATTAATAAGTTTACAACTTGAAAATTACTGACTTGACCTCGATATAACGTTTTATTGTTAGGTTTCTGTGCGTAGAATTTTTAAGAATCTGTTGATATTAGATTTGTTTGGTGTGTGTGCGCGAGAATAATTTGGTTGATTGTTTTGGACGGTTGATAAACTGGAGTCAGAATTTGAGAAAGATTATAACTAAGCGGGGTGCCGGGTGTGTGTAGTTTGACCTCGTATAAGCAGCCGGTTTTGTTATCATCTACAATTTTGTTTAGCTTCGTAGATCCAATTTCTGCATAGTTAACAGTGATAATATTGTTTATGTTTTTTTTTTTTTTTTTTTTCGTATAAAGCTTGCCTATTTCTCGAAGTTTAACAAATTTGGTCATGCCATTGAGAGTAGTTTTGAGTCATTGCCGTTCTTATTTAATATAACGTAAATATTGGTTTTATCTCCAAGTCTCTAAGATGTAATAATATTTATTGGAGTGGCGTTACTTTTGCCTCTTTTATTTAATGCGAATTAATAGGAAATTGATATTTTTGTTTGGATCTGTTTTCTTTTGTAAGTTGCAATTTTATGTTTGTAATTCTTGACATCTTTCATAAAGTATTTCAATTTACATTTTATTTTTGTTGAGGTCAAAGTTGTTTATATGCGTCAATGAGGTCCAAGGCATAGAGTTTAATGTTTAACATGTAATAAAAGGAAAGTGGAACAGCGAATTACAAATCGGAGATACTAAAATCAAACAACAACAATTTAAATATCTGGGAAATGTTTTAACAGAGGATGGAAAGTGCAGCAGTGAAATCCGAAGGCGCATTGGGACAGGGAAAAATGCCTTCTAAACGCTAAGCAAAGTATTAAGAAAAGAAAATTTCATTAGAAACAAATAAAAGAATACTAAACTGTTATGTAATATCAGACCTCTTATATTGCAGTGAATGCCGATCAATCTCCCCACAGACGAATAAGAGACTTGAAAAAGCAGAAATGTGGTTCTATAAAAGGATGCTGAGAATACCAGAGTTAGTCCTTTGTAAGGGTTCAAATATTCAAGGTAGCAGTGAAGGCATTAATAAAAAGATAAGTGATTGTCTATAGCAGTATCTGCATAACATATAAAAAAAGAATTGACATTTCTAGGGCACATAATTGTTGCATATGGCGAACGAATTTTTTTTCTCCGTATGAGTTCGAATCCTCGTCGCCAAGTGTTGTAGAGTAGTTTCACAGTGCAGGCTTGTATTTGTACTAAGTCGGTCCTAAAAAAGGTTCGACGTACAAAACGTTAGGAACTTGATATCATAGGTAATGACACAGAGAAATCTAGCCGTGGTCGCTGATACTTTTAGTATCCGACTAACGGTCGTCCTGCATCGACTGACTGACCAACTCACTTAGCGATTGCTACTACCCATACTTATTATAGGTGGGAGAGTCTATTAACAATAGAATAGGTGTGTTCCATTATAACAATAATGAGGAAAGAAGGCTTGGAAAATTTAATATTCACAACACAGATTGATTGACTGATTCATTTTCGACGGCATATCAACCATTTGTAGGTTATTTAAAGCCAGAAAATATTTTTAGATTGTAATAATTTTTTTGAGATAATAATAATTTAGTAATACAAGTCTTACTAATTAACCCATAGTTGGAAGGAGAAGAGGTGGATTCATGCCTTTCCCAGGCGTATTTGTGCGTAAGTGAATATAATGAACCCAATCAGAATTAGAACTCGGCTCTCCGATTAACACTTCCGAGCCGTTATCCATTACACCACTTGCACATTCAACCTTACAACACAACATATTCACAAGCGGATTAATACCCCTCCAGCCCTCTCCCATGAAGGCAAGCTCTGGATCGAGTAGGTGAAAGAAGATTATATGTCTTCTAGCAGAACTCTGCTCGCTGCTACATGACCATGAAGACTGACCCGGGCAACAGGTCGCTTTCGCCACATTACTGAGGCTGCCCTTGAGCCTGAGGTCTGATTTTGCTGAATAACAGTTTTTTTTTTTTTTTCGTTGAACATGTGTAATTCTAATAATTCTATTGTATTGAATATTTATAAATGATTTATTTATCAATATATATATATATATATATATATATATATATATATATATATATATATATATATAAAAGCTTTTCCTTAAAAAATATTGCTGATGCTTAGCTACTTCAGTTAGACCTGATGAATTCTTTGAGGGTAAAAGTTTTTTATTTTAACTTTCTTCGCACGCACGCACGCACGCACACATACGCACGCACACACATACACACACGCGCGCGCGCACACACACACACACACACACACACAATGTGTATGTAAGTTTTGAAAAGTTCCATGCATGACACTTCCTAGAATTGGACCGAATGATCAAACATTTTCAGCCATATTTCATATATATATATATATATATATATATATATATATATATATATATATATATATATATATATATATATATATATATATATATAGTCATCCGCAGACAGACTATTTCGCTGAATCACAGCACATCAGTGTGGCTTGAGATGCGATTGCTTCAACCTGGATCGAACCTGACCAATTTGACATCAGTTGGAGACTCTCACCCGTAGTTCATCAGCACACGGAGAAAGGAAATTTTTAACGTATTATATACGATATATAAGCATTACCGACTATATATATATATATATATATATATATATATATATATATATATATATATATATATATATATATGTATGTGTGTGTGCGTGTATGAATATATATATATATATATATATATATATATATATATATATATATATATATATAGGTAGATAGATAGATAGATATATCAATAAGAATTAAAGATACTTTTAACCACCAGGATTTCACCGTATTTCAACGAAACGTAATACCTTTTCGGAGTTGGTTATCGAATACTGATAATGCGTTCGAGATTTTCCCCCCATAAGAGCCGCAGGCAAGTCTTTCGACATCGCATTACACACATAACACTAACGCTTTCATGACTGCATCAGGTTACGTTCTTTGCTGGCACACCTCAGTGATTCGCGTCTAAAATTCGAGGTCAAGTTATCTAATTCCCCTGCGTTGAACCAGTTGAAATTTTCAGTTTACGTTTGCAGCCGAGAAAATAACTCGTATTCAATAAATGAAATTTGTTTCTCAACTACGTTTCAGTACTTTTTCTTTCAACATACAGAGGTTTTATTTAAGCATATGAACATTTGTTTTCTCCCTTGATAGGCAAATCGAAATGCTAAAGAATTAAGCCACAGTAAAATCTATATGAAGATTTCAAGAAAGGCACAAATATGGAGTAGATGAAACAGCGCCAAGAAGAACAGACAACCACAAGGTATTTTCTCATCCTTGCTGTTCACAGACAACCAACCAACTTTACTTAATACATGCAGGATTCTCTAAATTTCTTCTTCTTCTTTGTGCCATCTTCCTTCAGGGCGTGGGCAATCATGGCTTGCCACAATTTCTTGTCCTTTGTAGCTATTAACAGATTTTGTCTTTTTACTGTCTCTCCTAAACCCTGATCCGCTGTCTATTTATTCAAGCTCACCAGGTAGAACATGCGTTGCTTTCCTTTGGTCCTCTTACCTTTGATCTGTCCTGTGAGTATCAAATTTTCCAAGCTCTCTTTCCCCATTATGTGCCCCAGAAATTTCAACTGATGTTAAGTATAAGCGTCCTTTTCGTTTACATTGTCTCTAGAAATTCGTTGATGATCACATGTTCGATCTATAATATTCTCAGCATCCTTCTGTAGAACTACATTTCTGCTGCTTCAAGTCTCTTCTTCATCTGTAATGAGATTGTCCAGCATTCACTGCCATATAAGAGGACAGATACTGCATAATTTCTTTGTTTCGAACGAGAAACTAAGGATTTCTGTCAATCATTATTCCATTTCTTCGAAGGACATGGTGTTGTTAAACATAAGTAACAGCGAAAGAATGATTGGCTGTAATCATTGAGGCCTTTAGGTGTACTATTAGAAATGATCTCTGAAATCAAATTCATCTATCAAAAACCCCAAGGGTGTTTATTCCATTCAAACAAACTTAAGACTCAGTGGTGTCGACAAACGCTCGAACATCCCACGTTTTCCAAATACTGGTCGAGGCAACGGGCAGAATGCAGTCATTTTCCCTTCAAATCCTAAACACATAACGAATGTTGCCCCCCTCCCTGTCATGAACAAAACGGGGAACCGACATCCACGCATTCAAATTAACTGCCTTAGCATTTTTACGAATCTGTCGAATACTGTACATCTGTGTGGAACAGATCAACATATGCAAATGAAAATCGAGCCTCTGTTTAAAGCAGTCTGTCAAAGAATTATGTCACATTGATCCTTACAAATGACAATATCATTTACAGACTTGTAGGCATTGCTAACTTAGAAATCCCTAGCAAGTTTGAAATAAGCCGACAACCTTGAATCACAGCACTAACTACACCTTCACGTGTTCCATTCCAGTGGACTAAAATCAAAGAAAAGCATTGAATGAATTACTAAATGGATTATAGATGCTAAATGTTTCTAAACAATTGTTTATATCGCAGTATTAATGAATTTGTATGGTGTCAAGCACGAGTCAACATACACGTACGATTTTTCTCTGGACAGAATAATTAAATGTTGTTAAATACAATTTATTAAATACAAGACACAAATACCGTGATTAAAATAATTTTATTCAGCTTTAGGTTTTATTTTGATAATAAAGATCTTAAGCTGTGTTTTTGACGGTAATATAGTTTAGTATACAAATATTATTTGACATTTGCTAGGGAAAGGATGTCCACTACATTAAAATCCGTGTTAGACAATATGAGCACAGATCACACTTCGGCTTGATAAGTGGCAAGTTAATCTACAGTGTAAGGTGGAAGTTCTATGACTGATATATGTATTAGGTGCAAAATATTGTGCATACATCTACTTAATAAGTAGTCATATAAAAGAATGGCTGTTAACTGGTAAAGACAAGAACAATTATTTATAAATGTGATTTTTGTGGTTTTAATGAATTCATATAAATTAAAATTGCTGCACACATACAAACATACACAAAATACACACAAGCACACTCATATATATATATATATATATATATATATATATATATATATATACTTTAAATAATAATAGTTTTTCGTTTCAATCTTTGGAAGTAAAGTCTGATGATCCGCAGTCCTTTAAAAGGGCTGTGGTGAAATAATTTATTACATCGAACATAAAAGTGGTCTGTTTTTATTTAAATTATTTGCTCTGGATTTACATTGAGCTCTCTGGATTTTATCCTCCTTGGGTCTACCCATACGGATTACCTAGTTTTTCATAAACTATATATATATATATATATATATATATATATATATAATATTTTTATAAGAGATTATCATAAAAACATTTTTAAATCTCTACATAAAAATTTTCATGTTTCAATACTTTGATTGTACTTCTTCAGGCGGTGGTAAATAACTGGTGATAAAATGATTTTTAAGGAAATTTAAAAACAAATTATTACCTTTTTTTCGAAAGTTAAAAGAGTGGGATGCATAATGTCAGAATTAAAATTAGACTTGTGGGTATGTCTTGATTAACCAATTAAATGTCAAATCTACGCTAAACAAAAAAATATATATATGCTCGGAGGGTAGAGGTGGATGAATTTTATCTTCATGTCATGATAAACTAGAAGACAGATAGGTCATCGTTGGTGATTGCTGAAAATATGTCAGCGACAGATTGTAGACAAATATGACCTTCAATTCTTTTAAAGGTTATAGAAGGGAGGGATAGGTTGATCAGACGTAAAGTAAACAGAAAAATTTAAAAAAAAATTATATGCAGGAATTTTCTTAAAGGGGCCTGAGATTAAAGTAAAAATGTGAAATATCTATATAAGATATTAATAATACTGATTGGACGGCAATACATAGCAAAATTAAAGTTGAATAAACAAAATAAGGTACTCAGTCGTAGAGAGGGGACCATTATAGATTCATAAATTATGGTTATAAGAAATGGTAATACATAAGTTTTTAAAATTTATCTATCTTTTAAGGTAAAAGATAAACTGTGTCGGCAATTTACAGTTAATTCACTCCTCTTGTTAAATAAAGCTTTTTTGTCAGTAAACTATTAACTCTAATTTTTCTTGTAAACATAAGAAACACGGTTCACTTAAAGATTTACAAATTCTAGTCTTTTGAATATTTTCCATTATAACGTAGGGGTTTAATTAACTTCTTTTAAGTTCCAATAATATTTAGAAAGGGAAGTCCTATTTCTGTACGCGTTGTTGGTACTCTCGATATACATTTTTTTAACTGTTGGATTTTCCACAGTAGAAGTAGAAATAATAATACGAACTATGGATTTTTAATCCATTTATTTTTCTCTCATTTGAATATATATATATATATATATATATATATATATATATATATATATATATATATATATATATGATACCACAGAACTTGTAAATAGTTTTAAACAGATAAAACCGCATATTTTCCCAGAAAGCTAACTTTTCTTCGACCAACACCTCATCAGAAGAATCATTGGACTAGTGACTAGTAAAAAGTTAACTCAAGTCACTTCTTTATCTGTGATGATTTGTCCAGCATTCACTGCCATATAGGAAGACTCGCATTATATAACAATTCAGTACTCTTGTCTTTGTTTCTAGCAAAAGTTTCCTGTTTCTTAATACTTTGATTAGCTTTTGGAAGGGATCTTTCATTATCTTCGGATTTTCAGTATTGCATTTTCCCTCCTCTATTAAAAGACTATCTAGAGATGTCAATTTTTGTACTTGATTGATTTTGGTATCTTTTTCTTTTGTTGATAACCATACATTCCGTTTTCTTACAATTAGGTTTAGTCCTTTCTTCTTGCTTTTCTTTATTACCTTCTCTAGGAGTCGTTGTTGTTTCCTTCCTGTGTCTATTATCAACACTGTGGCATCTTCGTATCTAATGCTTTTAAGATTTTTAGCCGTCACTAATTACTTTGTTACTACTAATTCTTTGTAAAGGTTGAATAAGTCTGGTGAGAAGACACATACTTGTCTAACGCCCCTTTCTATTTTTGTGTATGTAGTATCGTATGCAAATTAGACAGACAAGTATAAAGAGAGAAGACCTGGGAAATATGGGGGGGATATGCCTAGCAAACCCGGTTGCTATCCAGTTCACGGAGAACTGTACTACGACTACTACTACGCAGGGAGATAGCAAAACATAACAATAGCTGCCCCAACAAATAAAAAAGAATTAGAATACTTTTGGGGGATGGTAAATTTTTATAGTAAATACAAACCAAGATACAGCGACATAATAGAGCCATTTGCAAAATTACGCCCCCCCCCAAAAAAAAACAATGGATTAACTGAACACAAAAACAAACTATCGCTTTTGAAACACTAAAGATACTGAGGAACAAACTAATGATAAAAGTTTTTTATCCACAAAAAGAAGTAACGTTAACCACAGACGCGAGTTAAAAGGCGATTGTTGCTATTCTATCGCAAGAAGAACACCCAATCAGGTACATATCAAGAAGGTTAACGTCAGCAGAAACTAACTATTCGAATATTGAAAAAGAAACACTAGCGATTGCATGGACCATGGAAAGGGCACGAAACTTTTTGGTAGGAAAATAATTCTTATTAAAATCGGACCACAAACCATTAGAATTCATATTTAACCTGAGAAAAAAATTGCCATTGTTATGAATTTTAAGATTAGCAATAAAAATCATGGCATTCGATTTTGACATAGTATATGTAAAAGGGAACATTATCCCTCACGTAGACGTTTTATCAAGATTACAGTTCAAGAATGAATCAGAATAAAAACAGGAAAATGCTGAAGATAAAATAATACACTGGGTAGAAACGGACGTTCTTTCTTTAAATAGACTCAAAATAGAAACAAAGGAAGACCCAATATAGAATAGTAGAGAGAATAAAAAATAATATATGGAGCAATTTTTCGATAGCAGAGCAAACCTTTAAAGAAACGAAGCACAAACTAACCATAGAAAATGACATAATATGCAATGGAGATATAACAGTAGCTCAACAAATACTGAAAATGGACATGTTAAGGGAGGTACATGATGACGTGCATTGTGGCATAACAGCAACACGAAGAAAACTAAAGTTACAAGCCTCGTGGCCAGGAAATTCAAAAGATATAGAAGAATACATTAAGAGATGCCCCAAATGTGCGGAAATAAAAAAAAAAAAACTTCAAGCAAGCAAAAATTTACTCATGGTCAAAGGAAGCAGATCCATGGGTTAGGGTTCACATGGATCACGCACATATCAAAGATAGAGAATTGTTCTTAGTATTAGTGGACTCATATTCAGGATGACCAGAGGTTGTCAGAGTAAAAGACAGAAAAGCCACCACAATAAAGCAAGTACTAAGAACTATATTCTCAAGGAATGGAGTACCCCAGACAATAGTCACCGACAATGCACCCGAAATTCGCGATGAGAACTTATGTGCGTGGTTAGAACAGATTGGATGCATCCCATTCAAGACACCATCATATCACCCAAAATCTAATGGCATTGCGGAAAGAATGGTACAAACGGTAAAAATGGGATTAAAAGCATTCTCACAACTTAATGAAAGCATAGAAGCGTATCTACCAAAAAATGCTCCTCAGTAACAGATCCATTCCATATGCAGGAAGAAAACTGAGCCCTTCGGCATTAATGGAAAGAAAATCAGAGCCCCCATAACTATGGCCTTTGCAACAAAAAAAATGGTATGGTATAGAAAAAAAAGAAGAAGAATCCAGAAGAAGTAAATTTCCTGATACAAAAAGAACACAACACGGCTATACTTGAGAAAAATGGATAACATATACTGGTACATGCAGATCAGTTCAGAAGCAAAGCAGAAACGAACTGGATGATGGAGAAATGGAAGATCAAGAACAAGAAGAGACAGAAAGTTACAAAAGTGGAACAGAGCAGGAAATGGAAGAAAGTGAGGATGAAAATATAGAGGAGTATGAAGAAGAAAATGAAGAGAGACTGAGACCACGATTAAAGAGAAAACAAGAAAGACAAGAGGAAGGACAACACAATACGAAAAAGATCATGAATAGTAAAAGAAAAAACAAGGGTATACGACCTCTCCGTTTCAGGGAGGTGTAGTATCGTATGCAAATTAGATAGACAAGTATAAAGAGAGAACATCTGGCGAACGGTTGCTATTCAGGATACGGAGAACTGTACTACGACTACTACTACGTAGAGAGATATGCAAAACATAACAGTGTATTTACTGAATTCATTTTCTATCCGTATGCAGGTGGTGTACTCACAGTACAAATTCTAGATTATTCTAAAATCTTTCCTAAATATGTTAAACTTACCTAGGAGTTCCAATAATTCTTTGTGGCATGCATTATCAAACACTTTAGCATAATCTATAAAACACAGATGCACGTCCTTCTGCATTTGTATTGTTCTTTCTGATATCATTCTGTGCATAAATATCGCATTTTGTGTTCCATCGTCTTTAACGAACCCGCACTGTTTTTGTCCTATTTCTAGTCTGATTCCGCTGCGCGCTCTAGTCATCAGAATTCGAATGATAAGTTTTCTGATATGGCTCATGAGGCAGATTGTCCGATGGAGCTGACATTCTTTTTTATCTGGCTTCTTAGGCAGTGCTATAAAAAATAGATCTACTTAGATCTTCCGTTATATCACCACTGTTGTATATTTTATTTATTATGTCTGTAATTTTGTCGATGCCGAAATAATCTAGGGCTGCCAGCATCTCTATTACAATTCCAACTGGAAATCTCCATTGTGTGTACACCTAGTTTCGCATACGCCTAAAATGTTAAAATTTGTTTGTTTGGCGGCATATCAACTCCTTATGGGTCATTTAATGCCAAAATTTAATTTTCTTGGGAGCATTAATAATTTGAATTACAAAAATGCATTGCTGGTAATTTTTTTCTTACAAAATGTATTGCTGGTATTTTTTTTTTTAAAAATGTATTGTTGTTAATTATTTTTTTACTATGAAAGTGTATTGCTGGTATTTTTATTATAAAATGTATTTTTATACTTTCATAGTTTTTTTTATATCAGTTTATGGTGGTGGGCGGCATTATTTGTCCATAGCTGGGACCCTAACAGGTGCTACCACTCCAGGTCAGGGTGGACCTTAGAACAACAGCAATTAAAAGGTGGCTCCACGCTCCTGAAAACCTCCTGGATCAGAGGCCTTGCTGTTGAATGTAGTTTCTTGTCATACTCAGGACGTGTTAACATTTAACCTATTCATTTCCTGATTTATATTCCCTAACTGGCCACATTGATTTAGTGTTCTGACATTTTATTTCGCTAAAACTATATTTTGATTGAGGAGAACAGTCAATGGATGACGGTCCGGTGACACTTGTCGCATATGATTTTTCTTAGTGGGTGAGGAGTTAATTTCAATACCCCTCCAAAACCCCTCCACGCCGCTATGTTTCATAATATCGTTCAGAGTCATGAATGGTCTAAGTCTATCAAAGGAAAAAAAAATGAAACGACAAGAGAAAATGGAAATTTAAAAAACTGATCAATGAAAATACCAAAATTTTCTTTCAAATAATGTTTATTTTCCCAAGTACTTTCAATCTCATCTGAGACCATCTTCAGGGGGGTTAAAATATCTGTGGATGTGTATACAGTAGCTCCGTAAATTCAAAATACTTTTTTACTGTTTATTTACAGCGTCTCAATTTAAAAAAATTCAGTTATGCGAGGGAGTTAAGTTTTGTAATTAAAAAAAAATAAAGAGATTTTTTTATTATATTTTTAATTTAGTATTTTTATATAAAACTTTACTGCTACAAACATTTAAGAACTTTGTACTATATTCATAGTTGATTTTACTTTTGGCCACAATTCTCTTATATTCTCTTAAGAATATTAAGTTTTTGCTTGTAATTATTTTTATGAAGTACTAATGTATTTTCGACTAATATTTGTCTAAGCTGTGAATGTGGACATGAGTGTTCCTTTAAATGTTCTGAGATTGAACTATGTTCATGAAACGAAATCGTCTCGTCAACGTCGTTTTTCTACAGCCACTAAGAAATTAATTCGTGTACTTGAAAGGATTAAAACTAAAACAAATACACATGATACGTCTAAATTATATATATATATATATATATATATATATATATATATATATATTCGACTCTCCTGTCGTATTCTACGTATGAGGGTCAAGCAGCTCAGTTCCTAGGAACCGACAGCCCAGGAACCAGCACATGTAATTTCATTATAGTGGTGAAGGTTTTGTGCAGAACCATTCACACTTTTTGAAGGGCCGAATACAGAGACCTGGTGCACAACATGCCACAACGACCCTCCACAGGTTTTGAATTCAGAGTTGTCCTTCTCCTAGACCAGTTGACATCCAAGGCTATAGAACCCAGATAGCTAGAGATGGAGGGAGAAGTGGATTCATATCTTTCCCAAGAATATTAGCACATAAGTGAATGTAATGGATTCGACTGGAATTCGAGACCGGCTCTCCGATTCATCAATCCAAGCCGCTATCCATTACTTCACAAGTACCTCCTCCCCCCTCTCTCTCTTTCTCTCTCTCTCTCTCTCTCTCTCTCTCTATATATATATATATATATATATATATATAACGTAAGTTGTATTCGCCTGTAGTCTAGCAAACTCGTGTTATAATAAATTCATTTCCCTACTATTTTAACGATGTACTCCATTAAATATTACTTCATGAGTATTTTGATGAAGTCCTAATGTAATTAACCATGAGCATAATAATTTGAATAACTCTTGGAGAAATGACACTGACTCATATAACTATTTCAAACCACATTTAAGATAAACATATCTATCTATCTATCTATCTATCTATCTATCTATCTATCTATCTTAAGTCTGTTCTATATATATCTATCTCAAGTCTGTTCATATCTATCACAAATCTGTTTACATCTATCTATCTATCTATCTATCTATCTATCTATCTATCTATCTATCTATCGCAGTCTATTTCTATCTATCTATCTATCTTAGGGGTTTTCACACTTTTTCTTCGCGTATACGCTTTCATCCTCCTCGAATGAGTTGGCTTACCTTTTGAGAAATATATGGTGTTAAATATCTGGATACTATGGAATAGCTGACAGATAAGTAGTATTTGGATATAATTTTATTTAATAAATTCATGAATTTAAGCGCAGTACTAGATCTATAGCAAAGTCTCATCATTTTATTGTTGAAATGCCGACATGAAACCGTAAATTCTATGCTAACAATTTCTTCTCTCGCACTTCTTCCGGTGGAACTTCCGATTTCTTGCTTTCAAGTCAACTTTGATCTTCAAACATTTTAATTCAACATCAATCGTTATCTTCCGTCTTCATAATTCTTGTTCTTTCATTGTTCTCTTTTCTTAATGTTTTTCCTTCTCATATATTCTGACACTCAGTAACTCCTTGCGTCTTAGTGACTTTATTGCCTTGTGTGACGGTTACACACCTGGCCCAGGGTCGGATCCTTTGGTTACGGCGCCAACGGTGACGTCGCTCCTCCTGGTCGCTCCTCCTGGGTCCAAGCGTGCCGCTCCAACCCCTTGGTCAGATGATCACCAGCCTCGCCTTTCCCGACTCGCTTCCAATACCTGGTCACTAAAGCAACTGTACCGATCTCCGGTCTGTCTACCCACGCTGTGTTTAGATCTTAGACAGACGGGACCAGCAGGGATTGGGGCCGATACAAGTTGAGTCCGACGGGGGTGGCAAAACACAAATAAAAGAGAAAATAAACTCACGAGACAAAAAGATTGCTGATGAAAAAAAATGGGTAACAACCCTTTATATCTTAATGTCCGCTACATAAAAACAAAATTGTTCTCATTTCCCGACCCGCTCTGTGGACTATGGCACCAAGCTTCTATCACACAACCTAAAGATTTCGAATTGCCTACTCTTTAGAATTGTGTATGTCGGAGTGTGGTTTGGTTCGACACTGGGGCTAATTTCTATCGATCATTCGCAGTTGATTCTTCTCTCCGACTTGAGTTGTATTTCTTCTTCTTCGTCGACTTAGGCTGGAAGTTCTCTTGTCTTCGACTTGGGCTGGAAGGATCTCTTGCCGCAACTCAGCCGCAACTCTCTGTCGTGGAGGTGATCTCTTCTCGCTGCCGTCCGGGGCTGAACTCATGTCTTCGACTTGGGTGGAAGGATTTCTTGTCTGAGGATTCTCTTGCCCGCAAAGGGGCGAGTGAATCGGGTTGATGCCCGCGTTCAGGCTCTTTCCCTGCCCGCGGTCCAGCTGCAACTCCACTCCAACTCCAACTGATTTCTGTCGACTGGGGTCCTGCTTTTATTGACGCCGCAACAAACTGGGGTGGGTCTGTCGGCGTCAGGGGTTTTCTCGATAATTCCAAAAGTCGCATTATTTTTGATTTCTCATTATCGCTATTGTTTTCACCCCTACTTCCTCACAGTGCCTTTTGTGGGGAGGTGCACACCCATCTCTCTTAGTCTCTCGTATGTCAGGTGACCGCTTTCGACTAATGAGATTCTGATCGAGCATTTCTTTCTTTTCTTTTCCGCAGCCACGTGACCGTTTTCGGCTAATGGGATTCTGGTTGAGCGTTTCCTGCAATCAATCGGGGCGGGCTTATATCGTTCTTGTTCTAAAAAAACAAAATCTAATTTTTCCTTTTTTTTTTCCGCACGTACGAAAAATGACCATCTTGGCCTTCTCTCACCTGGACTTTGTCAAACAGCCCGCCGCTAATTAGACTTGACTTCAGAAAGGATCTTTTCCGCCTTCTTGGCGCCCTCTGTGAGCCAAAAGCAATTGTCCCTCTTTTTACCTCTTTGTTTTTCCTGATAGTCAAAAATCTTAATTATCTACATTGAAAATGTCTCCACTTTATTATCGTAGGTGTCCAATTCTTAACAGGTCAGGATCTGTATATAGTTCCACCGGTCACCCCCTCAACCCAAAAAAACACTTTTCTCTGATTAAGATTTCGTTCTTATTGTTCTAAAAAAAAAAAAAATTTCCCTTTCTCCAATTTGACAATGAGTCTTTCCATGCAAAAAGTAGGCTAGGTGCTTTGACCGATATCTGGCTTCCATCAAGCGGCCCGTTTTGATATCATGTCTTTTTTCCCTTTCTTTCTTCTTATTATTTCTAATTCTATTCTTCCAATTGTCTTTAAAAAAATTCGGTCAACATGCTAGCTAAGATATCTTTCTGACTCGTGTTTTTGTTAATGACCGCTTTTTTGTATTTCTCGACCTCTCTCTTTCCCCTTCCTTCTTCTTCCCTTAGGATCGTCCAAGTACAATCTTAGTGAATTATTTTCAACTCAATTATTTTCCGTTTTAAAAAAAAATCAACAACCTGTTTAGTAAACCGAGTAAGAAAAAATTAAATCATATTTCTATGAATATTTCTAATAATGCAAGGTGCCACACTTGTTTGGTTGAAATTATTAGAAAAATACATGGTTACACATTTAAAGAGATGTATAAGCTTACTTCTTTTCAACAAATAAATCATTTCTTGGAACCGTTCTAAAAAGACAGACACGAATATATTTTTCTTGCATGAAATTTGATTTCTGAAAACCCTTGTTCGCAACGATAAGTGATTCGGAACATCAAAATACGTTCTGTAATTTTGTTTGGATACAGATGAGTATAATTTCACAATGGAACACCAAAACTTTGCTTGGGGTGACATTTCAAAAATATCTTTGCGATTGAGACATTCAAAAGTTCTCCAAATTAATCTTGCAAATTATTCAGATCTGGTAACAATTCGAAAGAGATTCCATGTGAGTTGACAGTTAAAGGAGGAATCCAGAGAAAAAATGGCCTGTCTGGAAAAGGATAGAAAATTCGCGAACTTCTAATCCTAGAATGGGGCTAAGTGCTGATTGTGTTAGACCTTATCGCGTACATCCTAAATTTCTCTCGCTGGTTGAGAACATTAGATAGATAGATAGATAGATAGATAGATAGATAGATAGATAGATATGCAACATGAGATAGATTGATAGATATGTAACATGAAATAGATAAATAGGCAGATAGATAGATAGATAGATAGATAGATAGATAGATAGATATGCACTATGAGATAGATAGAAACAGACTGTGACAGATATGTAACGAGATAGATTGATAGATATGCAACATGAGATAGATAAACAGATAGACAGGCTGACAGAGAGATAGATTTGCAACCAGAGATAGACAGATAGAAACAGACTGTGATAGGTAGATATGCAACATGAGATAGATTGATAGATATGCAGCATGAGATAGATAAACAGATAGACAGACTGATAGACGAACATCCAGATAGATAAGCGACCTGAGATAGACAGATAGACTGAAACAAGCTGATAGATATGAAACATGACATAGATAGATAGATAGATAGATAGATAGATAGATATGCAATATGAGATAGATAGAAACAGACTGTGATATATATGTAACGGGATAGATTGATAGATATGCAACATGAGACAGATAAACATATAGACAGACGGATAGGCGATCAGACAGATAGATAGATAGATGCATAGACTCAGATCAGATCAGATAGATAGATATGCAACCTGAGTTAGACTGAAACAGACTGATAAATAGATATAAAACATAAAATAGATAAACAGATAGACAGGCTAATAGATAGATAGATAGATAGATAGATAGATAGATAGATAGATATGCAATATGAGTTAGGTAGATCGAAGTAGATTCAGTGCATCATAAATTTGACAACAGCTGAGAGTTCAACTCGTAGAAGTTAGTTATAGATCGAGTTTTAGAATCGATGAAATTTCCCATAAAACCGTGAAAAACAGTCGGCAAGCTAAACTATGAGTTTGCGTAATTTCTTAACGATTTCTGAAATATACCGTCTGTTTTTCCGTACTTATATATTGATATTTTTGAAGCCCAATATATATTCGCATTAGTAGTAGAAAAAATGTAGGTGAAAGAAAATGAACATCTTGTAGAAATTCCAAATGTAATTTTTCAACTTATGGTTAAATGTGTTTGTCATATACCATTTCACGGTGTGATGGAATGATAGTGTATAACAAAATATTGTTATTTTGTTTACAACAAAAGCAGAAGAGAAATTACAAAATCTCCTACAGAAGGTAGCGACGGAGAGTGAGAAGAAAGGACTAAGCATAAACTACAAGAAGACAGAATGCATGGTCATTAGTAAGAGGATGAGTCCGAAATGTAGTTTGCAGGTCGGGAACGCTACAATCAAGCAGACGCAGAAGTTTAAATATCTGGGAAGCGTCTTGACAGTGGACGGTAAGTGCGACACTGAGATCCGTAGTCGTATTGGGATGGCCAAGGACACACTCGAAAAGCTGGACAGAGTACCGCGAGACAGGAGGATTTCTTTGGCAACAAAGAAAAGAATACTGAGCTGTTACGTGGCATCTGCCCTTCTTTACGGCAGCGAATGTTGGACGATTTCCTCAAAGATGAAGAAGAGACTCGAGAAGACGGAGATGTGGTTCTACAGAGGGATGCTAAGGATATCATGGAACGATGAGGTCTTAGAGAGGTTACAAACAAGGAGAAGGCTTATAATTAACATCAGAAAGAGGCAGCTGAAGTTTCTGGGATACATAACGAGGAGAGAGGGCCTGGAGAATCTGATACTCACAGATTAAATAGAGGGAAAGAGAGATAAGAGAAAGCAGCACGTGACATACCTGACGAGCTTAAGCAGGGGAATAACAGAACGTGGTCGGGGGGTGGGGAGCAGAGGGAAGGAACTTGCTGGGAGCTGCAAGGGATAGAGGGAGGTGGAGAGCTATGATCGCCTACGTCCTGAAAGGA
Source organism: Acanthosepion pharaonis (assembly GCA_903632075.3). Classification (NCBI taxonomy): domain Eukaryota; kingdom Metazoa; phylum Mollusca; class Cephalopoda; order Sepiida; family Sepiidae; genus Acanthosepion; species Acanthosepion pharaonis. The sequence goes on along the minus strand of CAHIKZ030000504.1, from coordinate 667,194 downwards.
CATGGCACATAAAAAGAAAAAAAAGTGTTGTTATTGTTTTATACTTTTTCTCTTTTCTATCTTTCATTGAGTTTTCTTTGATTTCTTTATTCTTTTATTTTTTAATCCTTTCACTCCAAGCCAGGCGGAAATGCCTCTAGTACGCAGGAGGTTACAGAGAGTGAAAGTGAGAGAAAAGACTGGGTATAGTAAAGGATAAAAATGAACGGGATTCAAGAAGATAGAAGATGGCGATTGAGGATGCATTTAAATTTTTGAAGATTGTAGGGAAGCAAGGAAACGGAAGGGAGTTCCACCTGCGGGAAGTGCGAGAAAAGAAACTGTTGAAGTAGAAGTGGTAGTTACATTTAATTCAACAGTAAAAGGGTGGGACCTAAGTGCCAATCTGGTAGCAAGCTTAAATTCATGTAGTCAGAGCACCAGGGAAAAAAGCTCGTTAGAACAGTTGGCATGAAAATATTTGGAGAAAAGATAGAGGTAAACCACGTCATGTCGGTAAGAAAATGACTGAAATCGAGATACCAAGTCAGGACCGGATGAATGGTAGATTTATAAATGTGCAATATGGACTCTGACAAGAAAAGACCTTCCGGCCCGACACAGTGACCCAACTTTCCTTGCAGTAGATGCAGCTATTGATTCAATGTTGTCGTTCACTTCAAGTCAGTTGAAAACATGAGGCCAAGAAGGCGCCAGTGAGATGCTTTCCAAGAGTCTAGCATCAGTCATGCTGATGGCGAACAGTTAAGTTTCTCTATGATGGTTAAATAAGAGCAGTTATGTTTTGAAGGGATTAAAATTTACAAGCCATTTCCTGCCCCCAGTTAACCACTGATTGGATTTCAAGAGAAGCAGCCATATTTACTTTCTCAGTTCTGACGGATTGCTATTGAGACAGGAGTAAATGATAGTGTCATCTGCATAAATGCCTACTTGGGAAATGTTGATAGGGAGATCATTATAGGACCCAGGATAGATTCTTGGGAGACACTCACGTTTGTGGGAAAACGACTGTCAAAATTTTTGTCAACTTAGTTTTCATCATGTTGTTGCGTTGCAGCTCAGACTAGACACCAGGTTCGTTGACAGTGTGAAGTTTCTTTCAGTCAAAAGCTTGTGGCTTAAAAATTACTCTTCGTCCAGGTCGTTAAACACGAGTGAAAAACAAAATAATTTCTAGCAGTAAAGCAGATTTTATTCTTGAGTTGTAGCATACTGCTATAAGCGAGGCTTCTTTCTTTCTTTCTTTCAGAATCATTTGTCAGTATACAAGATTCTGGTTGCATGATGTATGTCAAGTTTCATCACGGATTAAAAAAGAAAGCTCTTTAATAATATTTCATTCAACTTCTTTATACGAATAACTAGAAATAATTGGTTTTGATTTTTCTAAAATCAATATTTATAAAATCAATATCCATTCTGCTATTTGAAAGATTTAGGAATTTGACTGTGAGAAAAGTATTCCTAAATCTGGTATTCGAAAAATGGCTCTCAAGATTACTAATCGCAAAAAGATAGTGACTAATGTCCATACTGCATTTCATGCAAAGTCCAAATTGCTTGAACTTTTGTAATCACACACACACACACACACACACACACACACACACACACACACACACACACACACACACACACACATATATATATATATATATATATATATATATACATAGATAAATAGATAAATATGTTAATCTATTGCTTAAATGTTATTTTTAACGGAGACCCATATCTGCGTAGATCGTCTCTTTTTATTTATTAATTAAACAGTATAGTTATTTAATTCCATCTACCGGCCTGAATTATTGGAACACCATATATATATATATATATATATATATATATATATATATATATATATATAAAAAAGTATCGGAGCAGTTGTTATGGCAATTGAATTTATTCCGTATACACCAATACTATACTTGGGTATATATATATATATATATATATATATATATATATTTTATATTTAATATTTATATATATATATATATATATTTATATTTAAATTCTCATATACTTGTTATTTGATTGGTCATTCCAGCTTATGTAACAGCGTTTCCACTTGCGAGGGATGTTTGATTGATTTGAACCGTTTAAAAGCCTTTATTCTACATTCAACACCATCACTTGATAAGACACCAGAAGTGTTGAAAGAAACTGGCTATTTTTGTAGTGATTTTATAACATGTTTATGTTATCATTTTCGAATATATATATATATATATATATATATATATATATATATATATATATATATATATATATATATTCATTCGAAGCTATAATGTTTTCGCTCACTTCCGTTGTTTATAGCATTGCTTGGAAGAAAAGTGCATAGAATGTTATCTCCTCATTATGCCACAAAGGTTCCGTCAGTGATTATGGCTTGTGCAGTCGTTTGGGGCCAAGGATAAAATACCCCAGGTCCGTCTACCAGCATATTCCTCAGATCTCAACCTCTTGAAACTTTTTCCACTTTACAAAAATCAAATCCCACCGGAAAGGAACAAGATTTCAAACCGTCGAAGAAATCCAAGAGAATTCGGCGAGGCAGCTAAATGCTATCTCCAAAAAGGAGTTTCAGAAATGATTCTATCAATAGAAACGGCACTGAGTAAAGTATGTGGCTTCAGAAGGTGTCTATTTCGAAGGATATTAAATGCCAAATTGATATGCGTTGTAGTTCTTTTTGATTAGACCTTTGGTATACATATATATATATATATATATATATTTATTAAAGACATTTTTATTTATGTTTAACGTTGTTATTTTATAGATACAAGTATTTAAGCAAATGCTCTGTTTATGATAAACAGTATTAAATAACATTTACCGGCCTGAAGGTCCGAGAAATTTTCATAGAAAATATTCGTTCATAGACAGGATTCGAACCTGCATCCTATACGGAACCGTCATATACGCTGACGTGCCTTGACCACTCGGCCACCATGAACCTTATGGTAGACAAGGTCGAATTTACTGTTATAAACTACAATCTTCCATGAATCTCGTACATTCATAACTGCTCTGGCGTATCGAATGTAAACAAATGACGTCATATGTTAAGAAATGTCTATGAACGAATATTTTCTATGAAAATTTCTCGGACATTCAGGCCGGTAAATGTTATTTAATACTGTTTATCATAAACAGAGCATTTGCTTAAATACTTGTATCTATAAAATAACAACGTTAAACATAAATAAAAATGTCTTTAATAAATAAATTGTCGGACCTCGTCCATTTCTTAACATATATATATATATATATATATATATATGTGTGTGTGTGTGTGTGTGTGTGTGTGTGTGCGCGCACGCTCAATAAGAACAATTAATTACTTAATTGAAATATAATTCCAATCAGATTTAAGTTATCGTTATGTGAGGAGGGATATTGGTAGTCACCGCTCACGTGTGTAAATATGGGCGAAAAAATGAAACTGAATTTTAGCTTCTGACTTTATGACCGTGAAACTTTTACTCCTATGCTTATCACGTTTTTAATAAGAGCTGAAAAAACGTGACATTTACACACACACACACACACACACACACACACACACACACACACATATATATATATATATGTATGTGTGCGTGCGTGTTTGCTTGTATGACAATATAATGCTAAAGATGGTAAAAATAAAAGCAAATTTAAAAACTTGGACAATTTAAAATATCAAACAAATAGAAACAAAATATTAAAAAAACAACAAAAATTGTTTTTTTTTTTTCAAAATTCGTAAAATCACGCAAAAATGAATTCAGATCAAATTGAAGATTGTAAAGCGAATAAAATGAAAAGAAAAAGAAACAAACAAAAAAAAACTAAAGACAAGGAAGATGAAAAAGAAATAAACAGACGAATGAAGAAAAAGGAAATAAAAAAGGAAGAAAAAGCGAAGATGGAAATGAAAGAAAAAAACGTCAGTATAATCAATAAAGGCGTAGAAAGCAAAAGAAAGAAATCAAACGAAAATAGGAAAGACAAGAAAGAAAGAAAGAAATAAAGAAAGAAAAGCAAAGAAGAAAAAGGTAAGGAAGAATACGAAAGCAAAAAAGAAAAAGATACGGAACGCGATAAAGAAAAGAGATGAAATAAGAAAGAAAAGTAAAAGTAAAAGAAGAGAAATACAGGAAAAGTAAAACATGAGAGGCAATTAAAAAAAACGCATTTGTATTGAACATCTTTCCAAATAACATCTTTTCTTACATCTAAATCAATGGCGGACGCACTATGACGTATTAGCATTAAAAGAAATTTCTGACTTATCAATCAATGTCGTACGATTGATGATGGCATTGTGGGCTAGATTTTTATCAGTTCTGTCACCACCAACAGTACCACCACTACCACTACCACCACCACCACCACTACAATAAACTTTTCAGGAGCGTTATCCCCTCCTTTATCTTACTTTTCTTTTTTTTTTCTCTCTTTGAAATTAAACAGCGTTTCTGATATGTCTTTTCCGTATTTCCTCGCAATCAAAACGGAATAGCCTATTATTTATGAGACATTGGCAAGGCGTAACGTATGTGCTAACTGACAAAGGAACAAGCAGAAATGATATGATAATAATAATTAGCAGCCGTAGTATCCATGAAAATTTTTAGTTTTGCTATATGGAGTTTTCTGATGAATCAGAATTCTTAAATTAATGATTGTTTAAATAAAACTCCTTGCTATGACTATAGAGTAGACGTGTAATTTCTTCTATCGCATCGCTAAATAACTGTGCTGAACAATTCTAGCCAATTATTACAATTATAATATTAAGTATAAATGCAAGTAATCAGTTCAAAAAGTAAGAAGGATACCTTTTAGAAATTTCCTTTTGTAGCCAATATTGAATATTTTTTAAAAAAGTAGACAAATGCCCACCGCTGTCCTGAGTATGTTCACCGCCCTCCCAAATGAAATTAAAAAAACCCAGTGCCCCCTTTCAACATAGCAAGAGGGTGCGTGCGCCCATGTTGAGAAACACTGATCCAGTGGGATGTAAATAGGCTTGGGGCGTTGATCACGATAAAATGCACACGGAAAGAAAAACCTGTTAATCTAATTCTTATTCATTGAATGATAAAAACAGATAACGGCGTGAACGGGGGCGGGCGGCGACAGATTTCACTGACCCACGCCCTGCAGGTATGCAGTGAACGGTCAGTCTCCTACCGGTCGTTATCCAGTCACAGAATAAACGGAAAAAAAAAACAACTTATAATCGCAGGAAACGATTGACACAAACTGACGAGTGGTGGGAGGAGAAAATGGAGTGAAGGTAACAACACAGGCGCAATGAAGTGTTTTAATTCTTGCCGACGTGGTTGAGTCGAGAGATGGAGGTGCCCGGGCAATTATCCCTTGGAAGGAAGCAGTGATCTTCGGTGTGGCGGAAAATCAGTTGATGGGTCAGATCCGAAAGAATAAATTCAGATTGCAGCCACCAGGGAAGAATTTCAGAATAAGCAGTCCTACCATTTAGTTAGTGTGATCCAAGGAAAAAGATTAGAGGGGTGGGGGTGACATTGAAGTAGAAATATGAAGAACAGAAATACCAAGTCTTAGTGCAGCGAATGATTAATTTAACTGATTTGGTTCTTTTTACGGTTTATAGGTTATTTAAAGCCGAACCAAATTTTTGAATATAGCATAAAAATGGAAAAGAATTTAAAAATACAGAGAAAAAAATTCGAAATAAAATCTTTCCTTACACCTAAATATATGCGCAGCACATTATGATATATTAGCAGTAAAAGAAATTACTGGCATATTAATCAATGTCGTACGATTGATTATGGCATTGTGGGTCAAATTGTTATTGGTTCTGTCACCACCGCAACCGCTACCACCACCACCACCAACAACAACAAGAATAATAACCATTATAAGAATAATATTTTGTGGGGCGAGTGAAATTATTTATAATATTTTTTTGCATGAAGAATTTCTTAAAAATTATTTTTCCAGACAAAAGTCCTAATATTTAGCTGGGGGAAAAATGGATTCATACCTTTCAGAAAGGAATTTACGATTAAGTGAATGTAATGAACCCGATTGGAATTCGACCTCGTATAGTGGATGAAGCTGAAGTGGATGATAAGCAGGTTTGCATTATGACAAATCTGAAGCAGTTGTTTAAGCAAGGAGGTTTTTTTTTTATCAATTCAGTCAAAGCAAAGCTATAATGCCACTAAAACGCAAAGGGCTACTGGAAGTAAATGCGAAGAACTTAGAAGGGACCGAAAACCCAATGCCAAACAAAAACAAGGTAAAAAAAAACTGGGGAGGAGTGTGAACCGGACGATAGGCAAACCTATATTCAGTAACTTTTTCGTCCCCTCGATGCAAATGCATACAATGTAATAGTGGAACAAAGTAAATTTTGTTTTCAAGAAATTTCTTATTTTTTTTGCTAATCTTTCGCTCAATATGAGCCACTCAAGGTAGAGGTTTAATGATTGAAATTGTTGCGCATAAGAGGAGGAGATAAGAAGTGCATTTTAAGGGGATACATTGGAAAGATAACATTTAACCCTAGACTTAAATAGGTTAAAATTGTAATGATCGGGAAAGCATCCACACGGGAGTTTATTCTATAAAGCAGCGGTTCTTGGGAAGATGCTGTCTAACGAAATACGAAGGGAATGGAGATGATTCATTCTTGACGGGACTTAGCTGTGATGGTTAGAACTGGTGGAACTAATGTAGCTGGTTAGAATATTTGACATTGAGAAACGCGATAGAGTAGCGATAGCCTTGCGACGTTTGGTCTGTGGAAAAAGGACGGTAGCGTGGAAAACAATTGATCACCGCAGTCTCACCGCGCTAGGTGTTGCTACTGTGGTTTTTTGTAGCAAGAAGTCGTAAGAGAGTTTTACTAGCGAGAAGTGTGAATCTGTTAGCACAGAACTTCCGGTTACTCGCCATTTCAGCCATAAAATTATGAGACCTTGCCGCCAATCTAGTACTGCGTTTAAAAGTCGAGGTACGAAAAAAGGATGTTCATCAGAACAGTTACCATGAAAATATTCATAGAAAATGCACAGAGAAGCTACGTTACTATGGCGAGAAAGTGTCTAAAACTGAGATGCTAGGTCAGGACCAATAACATTGCAGATTCTTTGGATTTTGTCGAGAATCTCTAGATACTTAGCAAATGCACCAGACCAGATATAACAGCAATATTCAATGTATGGAAGTTTATTTTGCAACAAGATTCTGTATAAAATTATGTATCGAGTGAGGCATAAATATTTACCCATTAATTAAACATGAATTAAAACATCTATTCGTAAAAATAGCTTCAGATTTTACATCAAGCTTAGTAACATTCTTGTTTTGTCGTTCATCCTGCGCCTTCCTGGTTTCACGTTTTCCACTGACATGAGGCGGAGCGACAACATTGAATCAATAGCTGCATCTACTGCAAGGAAATTTGTGTCACTGTGTCGTGTCAGAAAATTTTTCTCGTCACGATCCATCCTGCACATTTACAAATCTACCATTCGTCCGTGTATTGAATACTGTTGCCATATCTGGTCTGGAGCTCCTGATGCACATCTCGAGATTCTTGACAAAATCCAAAGAAGCATCTGTAATGTAATTGATACCGACACGCATCTCGACTTCAGTCACTTTCTCATCGAGATGACGTGGCTTCTCTCTGTCTTTTCTACAAATATTTTCATCCCAACTGCTCTGACGAGCTTTTTTCCCCTGGTGCTCCGACTAGATGAATAAAAGTGTGTTACTAGATTTGCATCTAGATCCCACCCTTTTACTGTTGAAATACCTAAATGCAACCGCCACTTCTATTCAAACGGATTATTTTATCGCACTTCCCACCTGTGGAACTCCCTTCCGTTAACTTGTTTCCCTGATAGCTACAATCTTCAAAAATTTAAATGTAGCGTCAATCTTCTGACTCATTGAATTCCGTTCATCTTTTCTCCTTTCCTCAATCCTTCCTATTCCAAGTCTTCTCTTTTACTTTCATTCCATGTAACCCTTTCTGTACTAGTGGCATTGCCACCTTGCTTGGGGTGAAATGATTAGAAAAATACCTCTCAGAAATACCTCCCACACAAGACATGAGTTCGATGAAGGCACCATTGTCACTAATGTCTTACCATTGTGGGAAGTATTTCTGATAGGTATATTTTGAGGTATTTTGGCCGCACTCTCTCTCTCTACTCTCTCTCTCTCTCTCTCTATATATATATATATATATATATATATATATATATATATATATATATATTTGAATCTGGGAAATGTTTTACAGAGGATGGATAATGCCACACTGAAATCCGAACACACACACTGGCAATGCAACAAAATGCATTCCAAAAGCTAAGCAAAGTATGAAGTAACGGGAAAATTTCGCTTGATAAAAAGAAGAGAGTGATGAACTGTTATGGAATATCAAACCTCTTGTATGTCAATGAAGAAAAACTGAAATATGGTTCTACAGAAGGATGCTGAGAATACCATGGACAGAGCGCCCAAGCAACGAAGAAGTCATAAGGAAAATGGAAACAAAAAAATATTCAGAATCAGAAAGAGATAGCTGAACATTCTCGGATGCATATTGAGGAATATGACACTCCCGGAACACATCGAAGGAAAAAGTTAAGGCCGCTGCCCGTCTACTTGACGTGCTTGTGTGAATGGATGGCCGTGGGAGGTTTAGCACAGAGATAAATATTGCTAAGAGCTACAAGGTATAGGAGGGTGTGGAGAACCATGATTGCCCAGGTTTTAAAGTGACACAGCACATAGAAGATATAAACACACAGTATATATAAGTTCATATGAAAAAATAACAAACTTCGACATTCACTCTTTTCCTGTCCATGTATCATCCGGTTTTTATATTATGATATTAACTAGCATCACTGAAACATTCGCCTAGAGACATAAAAGCTGCCATTAATCTCATCAATTTCTTTATCTTATATCCAATGAATGTTTTTGTAGTTCTTTTGGACTCTTATATTATTGTATCTCAGTGGGATGTACACCTAATTGGCCATTGCCAATGTCGTTTTGTTGGTTTCATTACGGACTTTCCCTCTTCAGCCGTAGGCAGAGTCGACTTCGAGTCAAGAGAAAACAATGTGTATCAACGGGTGATGACATGAGTGAGTGTTAAGATCGAAGGTTCGATTTCAAACACAGTGAAGCCAAGGCTTGAGGCTTACGGCATTTATTTTAAAACAAGGAGAAATTCTCCAACGAAGACAATGGCACACTTTTACAGCGACACAGACAAGATAGACATTGTCAAATGAGAAATGCTCTTAACATTCATGGTTAATAAGGTTAAATAGATGAGAATATTGCGGGATAAAATAAAAATGGATGATGGAATTTGTTCAGAAAGTCCTGATCGATATAAAATTTCAGGTTTATAGATATTATGAGGATTAAATTTTCAGGAAATATTTGTAAGATGTTTTTCGATGATTTAATGGAATTGATCTTTTTTATTATCATGTGATTTTTCATTTTGAGCGACAAATATGAAAGTGCAAAACAGAGAATGCGTTTGTATATTATATAAAATATTGACTTGTAAGCGTACTACTAGATTGGCAGTTAGGTCTCATCGTTTTACTGCTGAACTAGCTAGATGTAACCGGCTATGTATCTCTGAATTCTCGACAAAATCCAGTCTGTATGGTAATCGGTCCTGAACTGACATCTCGAATTCTGTTACTTTCTCACCGCCATGATGTGACTTTCATGTGTCTTTTCTATAAATACTTTCATGGCAGTTTCTCTAATGAGATCTCCTACTTGGTACATCGATCATCTGAATTTAAGCGTTCTATTAGATTGCTAACTAGGTATCGTTTTACTGCTGAACTAGCTAGATGTAACCGCATATTCTAGTTTAATATTTTCTTTTCTCACACTTCTCACCCGTGGAACTCTCTCTTCCGGTTTCTTGCTCTGCTGCTACCTACAATCTTCGAAAATTTAAATGCAATGCCAAACGTAATCTTCTGTCTTTGTTGTAGAGTAGGATCCAGCATACTTCCTGCTCTTCCCTACTATTGTGACAATGGACTGTTCCTACTTATAAATATGACAACTACATTAGAGCTGGAGGAGATCTTCCGGGCCAGGCAACTCTCCACGCCAGAACGCTGCTTAGACAGAATCCTCGAATCTGTTCCGTAGCATGGTTATTGACTGACTATGACTAGCTAAGACCGGAAGCCCGAGTGGTGACACTCAGGTTCCCCACGTTAAAACAAACTGGCCTTGTGTCACATGGAATTCTCAGCATCCTTCTGTAGAACAACATTTCTGTTACCCCAAGTCCTCTCTTCATCTGTGTGGAATTTGTGCAGCATTCACTGTCATATTGGATTGTTGATACTGCATAGCAGTTCAGCACACTTTTCTTTACTTTTAATGAATATTTCCCTGTTTCTTAGTACTTTGCTTAGCTTTCGGGAGGCATCTTTCGTTATTCAAATGCGCGATCAAATTTTATTGTCTCATGATAGAACACTTCCCAGATATTTAAATCTTATGTTGGGCCCTCATGTTGGGCTTTCATTTTGGGCTGTTTTTTTATGCTGACAGCCATACATTCTGTCTTCTTACAATTGATTTTTAATCCTTTCTTTGGCTCGTGTAATACTTACTCCGTAGGATATGACTCCAGGGATATAACTCAGATGCCAAGACTTCTCCATCGCTTACGAACTGAGACAAATCCTTGATAATTCCTATGTTCCCAATGCAAGAAGACATCACGCAAACCTCTTAGACGACTTCCACACACCCTGCCCTGAAAAATGACCCTCTGATGATGATCCTCCTTTTGATAATGTTCCCTTCCTCCCACTTTATATTAATAATCTGCCTAAGAACACATTCAGATCGTTAGTGAATATCTATGCAGATGATACAAGGGTGTATTGGTGCACTTCCAAAAATCTAGATTACCAGAGCCTGAGTGATCTCTTCATTCATCGAGCTCAATGGAGGTAGAGGGAACTGGCTGGTCATATCCAATATCCCCCAAAGCCAAACTAGTAACTTTCCTTCATCACTGAGCTGACTTTGGATTTTGGCGTTGAACGGGTGTTCTTTTAAGGAGGTCCCTTGATTTGAACGCCTATTGCGACCCAGGCTCACTCCAGTCCAAGTGGAACCCGTATATAGAACCCATCGTTAAAAATACTGGATAAATGGTCAGTTCCATGTACTGCACCAGTTTGCACCTAATTCCTCTTGCTATGCTCTACCTTTACAAGAACCAGATCAGAGCGAAAATAGATTACTGTTGCCATATCTGGGTTGGAGATTTACAGTCTAAAAACGTCTACACCGCCTCGTGGGGGAATTAATTATTTTCTATCTTACAATCCCTTTTTCCACTGACGAAACGTTGCAAGTCTCTCGTTATTTTATGGAAAATGTTCTGACAAATTACATCCTTTAGTTTCACTAGTTCTGACCTTCACAATTAAAACCCGCCATACCACGTACACTGTGGCACATAATTCTCATTCTCTTCATATTCCATTAGTAAGAAGAAAGTTTCACTCTAACAGCTTCTTTCCACGAACCGCGACTTTATGGAACTGACTTCAATGAATTTGTTTTCCCGACCACTATAATGTTAATCTGTTCAAGTTTACGGTTAACCGTAATCTTTCCCGCATATCCTCATAAACTGCACTTCTTATCTCTTACTGCTCATGCAACAACCTCCCTCAGTAACCCTCTACTTTGAGTGGCTCTTGGGTAGAGTGAACATCATTAAAAAAAAAACATTCTTTTGATTTCTGAAGATGTTTTATTCGTTCAAATAAATTTATACTTTTAAGATTGGTTGTTATAATAAAGTCAATGACCAGCAACAGTTTTTCGTTAGAAAGTTGATAAACAAATATTTCGGTCCAGTGTCCTAGTTGCTGCAGTTGTCACAACGTTTCGGCTGATATCTCTTGGGTCATGTTCGCGATTGGAGTGTTAAAATGAACAACAATACATTTTTAAAGCAACGTGACCAGCAATACATTTTATCTGTAGCTGAAGGCATACAATTACGTTCAAATATATATTTAGTTGAAGCTTTAAAATTGTTCAAATTATTTACATTTCGGCATTGAATGATCCATGGAGGTTATGTCGCTAAACAAAATCATCCGACCAAACAAGCAACACGAAAGAAACCTTTCAGGACATTAATCCATAGAATATCCTACAATTTTAAAGAAATCAAACATTATTCCAAAATATAACTTCAACAAAACTACATCATAAACACACGTATCATCACCTCTAGTAATTATGTCCACACAAATATGTATATGCATAAAAGCTGAATATCATCTACCATGTATTCAATTGTGAAAGCAGAATAATCTCTATCTATAAACGGCAGGATGTGTGTGTGTGTGTGTGTGTGTGTAAAGAATGCACGGCCGCAATTTTCGACGGATTTCGATAGTGGAAATAATCGATTTTTTCATGCTTCTGCGGCAGTTTTCATGTAGTTTGCGGCCATTTTCTACTGGCCTGAGTGAGAGCCTATAGCTGGCTGCCACGAATAGGCAGGAAGATTCTATTGGCCAGCCTGAGAGCAAACAGCTGACTGACACGAATGTTAACTAGCATGCAAAAAAATCGATAGCTGCATTCGTCACAAGTGGGAAAAATTTAAATCTGCATGGCACGTTACTTCAATTGGCTCATTCGCTTGCTTAAGCTCAACGTTGATTCTGATTTCGCAAAACTGGGTTGGGTGTGAAAAAGTATTTGTTTTTAACATTCTTTTTTCATTCGGTTTTTCCAGTTACGAGTCCTTTTTTAAAGCTGATCGTTTTGTGTTCATTTTGTTTAGTTCTTTTTTCGTAACAGATTTAATGTTTAGTATAGACCTTAGAAAAAATTCGCAGTGTGGAATAGGCAAGAAGTAAGGCATGTAGCAACATCAGCACGGCAAAGGGCACTCTTTTAAAGGCAAGGAAGGGCAAAAATATTTTAAGTCAAGTGATAGCGATTGCTGTATGAGTCGTACGATTTTTGAATCAAGCACGGGCAACGCCGGACCATGCTACTAGTATATCATATTTTTATTACTTCTTAGCTTCCTAGAAAATTAAATTTCGTGACTAAATGAACCATTAGGTGTTGATATGCCGTTAAATATACAAACCAATCAGTAACTATTACGCTATGGCGAGGCGCCGAAAACGCTTTCTTCGACTATTTACAATGTTTAGCCTAATTTAGGTAAACTATTATCATGCACTCAGTAGAGTTTGAACTCACGACACAGTGAGACTAATTTCTTTCATATTGCAAATGTAGGGAGTAGGTTCAACTCAGACAGCTTTTACCCAAGAACCTCGACTCTGTGGAACAGACTCCAGCCGGGATGCTTCCTTGAACACTGCAACCTCTTCAAGGCAAGGCTCAATCCTTATCTATTTTCCTTATCCTCATAATCTTCACTTCCTATCAACTTCTCTTTCATTTTTATCACACCTTATTGTGATTTTCTAAGCTTAAAGTATGGGGTACCCAATGAGGATCAAACTCAATATTCAGTTGTAAGTGATACCTTATACATCATAACCATTTTAAAAGTAAACATCTACTTTGAGCATTTTATTGTATGAACTTTAGTATAAAAACATCTTAGGAAAAACTAATTTGTCCCCCATAAAGGACAATAACTCAAAATACAACTGAGTTACTTCCCTTGACAGCTAGTGAGAGCGAATTCAACATGGTGACAAGCTGACACGCACGTGAAATTCATGGCTTAAATCCAAATTAATCCTAGCTGTTCTCAGTAAATGAATAAAAATTATCTTATTATGTGTTAAAATACACTTGTCTTTTATTTACATTCTTTTTCGTTCATCCCAACAACCTGGAATATAACCAAAACATTATTAATTATCCCCAGGGTCTGCTTACTAATCTTTATTCCATAAAGAAGTACCTCACTGAACAAATGTATATTTCTACACTGCCAATCCTAGCGATTGAACTCACGGCTTCCAGATGACATGTCTCTTTTGAAAGGATGAAACTAAATTCATTTAATATGTAGGTTGCTGTGTGTTTTTAAGTACTTGTTTCTCGTTTGGAAATAGTTTATGAAAGACAATAAATATTTTAAATGATATGCACATTTTAAAAATAGCAGACACGGTGATATTGTTAATATGCGGAAACAAGACAGACTGAAAGCCTTTCTCGTTCTGCTGCTAATAGTAGCAGTCTATTTGGAAAAAGTTTTAAATAAATCCAAATTGGTGCAACCAAATTTGTCCGACTAATATCCAAAATAGCGACTAACAAAATTAATGTAACTGCACAAATGTGGAAAAACGACGGAAGCTTTTTTCTTCATTTTTTGTGTACCGTAATTCTGTTTGTATCAGACGCCGACTCTTTTCAGCTAAAATCGTGTACAAAAATCGACTGCATCGTATACTTTAGTTTAGAAGATATACCGATTTTACCAAAATGGACAAAATAGGGTTAATTTGTTTACTGGAGAGATAATGTTTGTGTAATGACGTATTGTAACAAAGGGAAATAAATCTTTCATAACGTTTTTCTAAGTTCCATAGGGTTCCGTAATTTGTACGGATTTTGTTGACTCTAGACAATTACGTGAGTTTGGAAATCAGTCAAAGGTAAAACTGTTATTTAATTTACGATAAAAAAATAGAAAAATACAAGCCATTATCACGTTTTCGTAATACTCACGAATCGCAAAAGTAAACAAAATGTTCCTTTTTCATTTTCTTTGCTTTAAAATCAGGTGCGTTTTATACACGAATATAAACTTTTTCCGCTGGAATTTCTCTGCTTTTCTAACCGCGTCTTATACTCGCTAGCGATCTATACACAAAGGATTACGGTAATTATTCTTTAATATACACCAAATTATTTACATTATTTACAGTGTTCGAACTCTTGTTTTCATCTTTACTACCATATTCACGACGTTTTGGCCGTTGTACGTTCCGGACTTCTTCACATGATCGGAATTTCGAACTGGCCCAGTGGGTTGTATCCAGTGACTTGACCCAAAGAGTTATGAGTTCAATACCTGCCTGTTTCAGAGGTGGACAAAAACTTGGAGAGTGTAGTTAAAGGGAGATAACTGGGATACCCGGAAAAGGCATGGCACGTGCAACTAGAACAGTCTACCCCGGTGGACGAAATAAACGGTTCAGTTCGAAATTCCGATCATCTGAAGAAAGCCCGAGCGTACAACGGCCGAAACATCGTGACTTGAAAATGAGGACAACAGTCCGAACAATGTAAGTAATGTAAGTAATTACAATACCTCATCTCAAAAATATAGACAGATACATCAAATTGGTAAATTATTGATAGCTGTAGTCCGGTTTGATTTTTTAGATGAAGAATTTTAAATTTGCATTTTATTCGAACTGTTCTCATCCTTGCTGTCTATAATAAGAATCTATATAGATTCTTATTATAGACATAATATAACGGTTAAGTACCAGACGGATCCATTACATTCAATTACGTGCTAATAGCCCTGGGAAAGGTATGAATCGTCTTCTTCTCCCCCCCCCAGCTATGGGTAAATAGCAGGACAGAAAGCGTTCTATAGCCTTTGAAGGCAACTGGTCTACCGCAGAAAGAAATGGCACCCTACTGCGGGAAAAAATCAGCCTCGTCAGTCATGTATCGAAAGATACATGATCGCCTAAGCGTGTGTCGCGCATCGCACATTGACTGAATAATCCTACAGTGCCTCATTTAAGGCACAGTAGAGTAATGGATCGGGGCTAGGATTGAGGAATCAGAGAGTCGAGTTCGAATTCCAGTCAAATCCATTAGTCACTTACGTGCTAATACTCTTGGGAAATGAACCATCTTCTTCTCTCCCAACTATGGCTAAATAGCAGGTCAGACGTTGGTTCTATACCCTTGGATGGCAACTCGTCTACCGCAGAAAGAAATGGCAACCTATTGCGGAAAAAAATCAGCCTCGTCAGTCATGTATCTTTCGATACATGATCGCCTAAGTGTGTATCACGCATGGCACATAACTGACTGAATAATACTACTGTACCTCCTTTAATAAGCCACAGTAGAGTAATGGATCGTGGCTCGGATTGAAGAATCAGAGAACCGAGTTCGAATTCTAGTCAAATTGTTTACAGTCACTTACAGTCACTTCAGTTATGTATCGAAAGATACATGATCGCCTAAGCGTGGATCAAACATGGCATATAACTGACTTAACTGACTGACCGGTGGTAACAGTCATCAAAAACAACACGAAGATATGGTAATGGTATTGGTAATATTACCCGTCTCCTTATAAGGAAACATTCGGCATTCATTGATTGAGCAGCCAGTGCTACTTTTGGTTGAAATTATAATTTTTTTTCTATTTAAACAACTTTTCAGGAAAATAAGTTTCTCAAGTCCACCAGCTGTTATCACTTCATTCCTTGCCTTTTCTTTGAAGTACTGTAGAACGTCAACATCTTGATTATGTCATTTTTTTCTCTTCGAGTTAAATGTGCTATCCATTTTAGTTGTTATCGCTGTTGGAAATCTTCAAGTGATGTTGTTTCTGTTATTTGGGACAGTTCTTTGTTTGTGATTCTGTAGCGCCAGTACACGAGTAACGAAGAAGGGCGTTATTTGCTAAAACACAGAGGTTTCATTCGACCGAAGCCCTTTTTAACCATTGGGGTTTGTATATAGCTGACAGTTTAGAGATCTTTCTGAACAAGCTTGGCACCATGCATGACACCCATATAAAAGCCACGATCTGATGAGGCTTTTTTTAAGAACACGAATCGAGTACAGGTTGCGATGGGTAAATTGTCGCCATTTTGATGTTTTCATTTCTCGCATGCTCGTTGTTTTTGATTTTGTCAACTGCACATTATAGTAGGGTCAGTTGGGCACCGCCTATTAGAAAAAAAGAGCACTATGACGAAATTCACTCCGCCAGAAAATTTTAAAATGGCATGCTGTACTGTTTGGCATTTGGGCCGGAAGCTCCAGTACGAACATTTCAGAGTATTTGGGTTTCAATCTGAGGACAGTGTAGAAGATTCGGAAAGAGTTGGATCAGTTTAATGGCTATAACAAAGGTAGGGCAGCTCGGAAAAAAATCACTCTGATCATTCAAAGAAAAGAACTCTCGAATTTGAGGGTCTCAGACTCAACACGGATGCCTACATCAATTGACTTGAGGAGGTAGTTCTGTCCTGGGTCAAGAGGGTGGTAGCTGGAAGATCCTATGTCTGGTAACATAACTCTGCACCATGTGACACAAACAGGAGAACCCAGTCATGGCTGTCGTCCGGTGGCCGTGGTTGAAGTCAATGGCGATGTATTGAATAAATTTACTCTTTAGTATTTCTAGATATTTTTGTGTAATTTTTGTAAATACATCTGTTAATATGAGTTGTCAGTGTTATTTTCATTTTTGTGTAATTTAGATGACAATTTATCCATCGCACACTGTATTTATGTTAAATTGTGCTAAACATATGTCAAAAGCATCTGAGGTAGGATAGAAAAGGCGCCAAAATGTACAATCTGATGTCGTTCAGAACGGCGGCGCAATGGATGTAGATTTTAATTAAAAGTATCGTTTAACAGTTAAAAAAAAGAAGAAGAAAACACAAAAAGGTGGACACTTGATGATAGTCAATGGGTCGAAAGGTTGTGTTTATAATAAAATTCTATGACAAAGATGAAAATAAAGTTCAACTAAATTGGAGAAAATTTGAAAACAATATCGCAAACATAATTGTAATCAAGTCGTGACGACAAAAGTAAGACGAGCAGACTGATTAATTCAGAGCCCTCACTCGGTCGTGAACCTTACATTTTCGTCTGCGATGTCTGAAAGACTGCCAAACTCTTCTGTGGTGGTTATTTCAAAAATTTCACTTGTTCAAGAAAATTTGGGAACGCCAACTAGCTGCAGAAAACAGTGCGAGATGAATGATACACCAATGGGATTAAAATCACAGTGAACAATTATCAGCTTATCGAAACAGCTTAGTTTCATGTGGAAAACAAAGAAATCTTCTTTTATGTGACATATCACTTGGGGACATGGGTGATCATGACTTTCTCCAAGATCCTATCATTCATGGCTTCAAGTAATGTTTGTCTCCTTATTATCCGTCGCAGTCCTTGTTCTGACAGCTATAGAATTTAGGGTTGCGTGTTGGTGTATTGTAGGTGGGTACGTGTTCATAAATAAAAAATAAAAAAGAAGCAACAAAACATGTGTTTATATTACGGACCGTTAATTTTTTTTATAGAAACTGTATGGAAACAAAGTTATGGTCCATAAGTAAGTTGGGGTTACTAACGATAAGAATGGTTATAATGGTCGAGCTCAAGTCAGCCTTGCGCATAGTTGGAACGAAGGTTTTATTTACTTCATCGATGGTTCTGCAAGACACATCCGAATATTATGCACTGGAATGTGGAAAAATAGTTCATTCGTCAGTTTATCGTAGAAAAGAGACGTTCCACAGTGGGGTCGTTTTCATCTGCGTACTGATACATCGTGAACCAAAAGGAGGAAGAAAAAAAAAGAGGAAATGTATGTCTTTTTATAGAACTTATACAGCGCCACCTATAGGCGTTTCGCGAATCAAGCGGGTAATAAAATAGACGACCAGAACTCTTTCTGTTTTTTTTGTTACTAGCACCATGGAAAATATTTATTTTTATTCTTTATTATTATTTTATTCATTGATTTTATTACATTTTCACAAACCATCCATTTACACAAGCTCGTTAGATAATTATCTTTCCCTCCGCGCCTCTTGTCTTTGATGTGTAAAGAAAGGAATAGCCATCATCTACAAAATGCACTTTTCCAACCAACACTGCATGCATGATTGTATAATATTCTTGTATATTTCTTATGTATTTGTAAGAATACAAAGGTAAATGCAAAGAATATCTTTTTTGTAACTTTTACCAAAGAGTATATAAAAGACATAATAATCCCGAATATCGTTGTCACTATTGGTTTTTTTTTACAAGGGTAAGTGTTGAATAATGAATATTCGATTTTCGTTTAACATACAGCTTTTCACAGCTAACCATGATGTTGCTATGTGTTATCGAGAGAGAGATTGGTAATATTTTAAAACCTGTGATAACCTTCACGAACATGTCATAGCGTGAAGATGGGTAGAAAAGACGACGAGGTTTTACAATCTATTTAGATGTTTAGCATGCACGCGAGTGTTGAAGGCGTATCTAGTTTCAATGTGAAGCGTCCTGCAGTTGGAAGCTTTCGATTTTCGTGTTTGCTGTTTACTGCGGTATGTCTAGGGCTTCGGAGTTATAATATGAGATAAAGTTGTTACTTAGCGAGCTAGCTGATCAAATATGTATTCGGAATAGAGATATAGAAACATAGATAGTGATGAATATGGGAGGAGAGAAAGAGGGAGAGAGAGAGAGAGAGAAAAGCGATGGAAAATAAATATTGTTAGGAGGGTGATAAGAGAGAAGACAAAACAGGAGTGGTAAAATATAGAAGAAAGAAGGAAAAATGAGATGAGTATTGTCAAAGAGGAGTTAAGAAGAGGAAGGAGAAAAGAATGGACAAAAAATAGGGAGAAGGTGGCTGAAAGTTATATAGTTACGAAAGTAAAAGAAATAGACAGAGAAAATTAGAGATAGGAAGGGAAAACAACGGTTGCGGTACATTAATAAAAATAATGGGAAAGAGAGAGTTAATGGAGAGAACAACAGTAAACTAGGAGGTAGTAGGGGAGAGAGACAGTGTGAGAGAGAAAAAGAAGTAGTCGAAAACAAGTGCAATAAAAGAGAAGGGAGACACAACAAGACAAAAGAGAGTAGAAACGTTTTGGAAGGATGACGGAAGATTACGTAGCAATAGAAATCTAGGTAAGAGGAAGAGAAGGAGGGAAAACGGAAGGAATTGAAGGAGGAAGAATAGATATACTGTTGGTCAAAATCTTAAGGACAATGAAAATAAAGAAAAAATATAGCTTTTGCGTTGTTAGACTCAACCATTTATTTGAGTAGAGATTCAACAAACGTAAATAAGAAAAGGAAAAAGAAAACTTGCTAGCATTTAATAGGGAAATTTGAATACTTTGGAATTATGCGGAATACTAGCTTATCAAAAGTTTAAGACCAGATTCAAACGAAGCTTTAATTGATAAACACGTAAGAAAATTTTGTCATTTAGGTTCAACTATCTCCTGTGTTACATTAGATAAAAATATGACAAAGGCTAAAAAGTTGACAGAGTTTGAACGTGGCAGAATTATTGAGCTTCAAAAGCAAGGTTTTTTTCAATGTGGCATCGCTTGTGAGATTGGCTGTAGTAAAACTGATGCTGCAATTTTTTTAAGAAATTTTCGCCGGCGTTGAGCAGGTGGATTCAACAGATCGTCGGGTAAGATAGCAGCCCATGAGCCAACCAGATTAAGACCCTTATAGACGTAGAATGCAGCTCAAGAACAATGTCAGTATCTCCAGGGGAAAGGATTTAAAAACTGTAAACGTCTTCAAAGTCCAAACCCACTTACACACCACAAAACAGCTCAGTTAAACTTTACCAAGAAGCGTCAAACATGGGATTGTCCAGATGGCTTCCAACGTTACTGGCATGATAGGGACATGTTACCGGATAAAATTTTCTACATGACACAATGAAGAATATTTCATCATGATCTGCGGGGGTGGGGGGTGGTGTCATCTCTTTTCAAGAAACAATGGAGCTTCAGATTATACAAAGGCGGTTACGTTAGCATGTTGAAGAAAGCATCAGTATTGACTGAAGCCTCTCGCTTGTATGGAAATGGTTGGATTTTCAACGGGACAACGCTGCAATCCATAATGCAAAGCATTTTTTTTCATGACGAATAGTGTGATTCTGTTGAATTATTTAGCGTGTTCACCCGATCTGAACCCCATTGAAAATGTTTAGGGCGGATGGCAAGGGAAATCTATAAAAATGGACGTCAATTCCAAACAGTGCATGACTTTGTGAAGCCATCTTCACAACTTGGAATAACATTCCAACCAACCTTCTGCAGACGCTTATATCGACCATACCAAAGCAAGTTTTTCACAATGACGGCAGCGCAACTCACTATTGATACCTGTTCTTGGACATTTCCTACTATGTTTAGGACTTCATTTACATATAATCGTAAACTTTTGACTAATTACTACTTAGCCTAATATCCCAGTATTCAATTTTTTCCTATTAAATGCTAAAAAAGGTTTTTAATTTAAATTTTTGCTTTTCTTATTTTCATTTTTGAAGCTCTACTCAAATACGTAGTTGGATCTAACAAAGCAAAAAGGTATACGATTTCTTTATTTTCATTGGCGTTAAGATTTTGGCCATAGTGTATATATTCTTCCTCCTTCAATTCCTGTTTTCCTTCTTTCTCTTCCTTTTATCTACAATGTGTTTATGGTCAGAATCCATCTTGTACATTTATAAATTTGCATTCGTCCATGCATCGAATATGGCTACCATATCTAGTCTGGTGTTCCTGCTGTACAAGATTCAAAGAAGGATCAGTAATGTAATCGATCCTGAACTGAAATGTCGACTTGTGTCACTCTATCACCGACGTGATGTGACTTCCCTGAGTCTTTTCTATAAATATTTTCAGGACAACTGTTCTGATGTGCTTTTTTCCCTGCTGCCCCGATTACACTGAATTTAAACGTTCTACTAGATTGGCAATTAGGTCTCACTATTTTATCGTTGAATTAACTAGATGCAACCGCCAGTTCTATTCTAATAGTTTCTTTTCTCGCACATGTGGAACTCCCGGTTTCTTGCTTCTCTGCCACCTACAATCTTAAAAAAAATTTAAATGGAATTTCAGTCGCCATCTTCTGCCTTCCTGAATCTTTTTCCTTTATTGTCCTTTTCCTCACTTCTCTTCACTAAAGTCTGATCATTCTCTTTCAGTAGCTCTATCCCCTGTGTCCTAGTGGCATTGCCATCTTGTTTGGAGTGAAACTATTAAAAAAGTACTCCATTATGTTTACTTTAATTCTTGGTGGTGACTATAATGAAGACGTCCCTAAAATGTGTCAGTTGTCGTAAAAATTGCGAAGGCTACACAAATTATTTCGTTTTGAATTGGCATTCATGTTGATTATAATTTTTCTATCTGTCTATATCTCTGAGATGAGGTATTGTAATTATTTACATTATTCACATTGTCCAGACTGTTATCCTCATCTTGTTCTTTACCTGCATTCTGCACCTATAATTTTTCTTCCTTTTCCCATCTCAGTTTAATATGTCTCTTTTTGTAGCTCCGAGAAAATCTTTTTATCTGTAATTTTTAACCTTATGCTGCGCATAACAGGACGTCGATTCTGAGTAACAGGTTGTATACAACAGTAGAGAGTCTCCTCTTGTTACATTGTGTATTGTCTCTAGCTTCTTGTGGTCTATCTGCAATTCCTCAGACCACCAACGCTGCACCCCAGAATGATTGACGGACACTTTTATTTAAGTTTCTTTTTACTCGCTTTATTTCAGGGTGGGACATAGTAGTTTCGTTTCTTGGATAGTGTAATAGAGAGAGCGGGCCTCAGAAAGTCGGCCAAAGATTTGTCATCATCACGTGTTGGTTTGTCTCAATCTACTGAAGCCACGGCACACCAAAGAATATTGCAACGAGAGTTTTTCGGTCATATATCAAAACTTAAAGCTAATCTATCATCATAGGGGTTCACCTCCACCCATACTTAGCTCGGTTCCAAAATACCAAAACACCGTATACTGATTTTCAAAGTAAATAAGATTGGCGCAACACAGTATTGTATATATATTAATATTATATATTAATATATATATATTATGCTTCATTTTTATAGATGCAAATATTTAAGTAAATGCTCTGTTTATAATAAACAGTATTAATAAAATTTACCTGCCTGAATGTCCTAAACATATCATAGAAAATATGTGTCCTCCGACAGGAATCGAACCTGCATCCTACACGGAACTGTCATATAGCCTGACGTGCTATACCATTTAGTTACAGAGGAAGCGTCTGGTTAGCAAGCTCAATTACTTTTTTAATTACAAATTTTCCATGAATTCTCAGAAGCCTATCTTCATAACAAATGACATGATATATTATGAAATGGAAATATATATATATATATATATATATATATATATATATATATATATATATATATATATATATATATATATATATATATATATATATATATATATATATATATATATATATATATATACACACACTTCAGGTGGTTGGAATGTCGAACTGAACCCTTTATTTCGCTCACTGGGGTAGACTGTTTCTAGTTCAAGGACACATGGAACAGTAGATAGAGGCGGTGGTTAGATTCAGTGACAGGACCCAAAGAGTGTGAGTTCAATACCCGAGTAAGGCAGTGGAGAACTTGGAGAGGGGAATTAGCAGGAGATAACTGATAACTGACATCCATTAAACATGACACGTGGAACTAGAACAGTCTACACCAGTGAGAAATAAAGGGTTCAGTTCGACATTCCAACCGCCTGAAGAAAGTCGGAGCGTACAACGGCCGAAACGTTGTAATAAATATGGCGACAAAGATGTATAGTCCGAATAATGTAAATAGTGTACGTAATACCTCATCTCAGAAATATAGACAGATACTGATATATATATATATATATATATATATATATATATATATATACATACAATCCTTTTACGACTTTGTTACTTTATATATCTTTTATTTTATATTGGATCTTATTTCTAAGACCCCAATTTTTCTTCCTTGCGTTAATATTCTCTGACATCATTTAATACACTTTCTCCCCTTTAAGATAGATATTGACCAAATTCCCTGACCCGTGTTCGGTGCCATCGCCTGACTTATACATCGAAAAGGTCCTACCCATATTACTTGCTTACCATTAGCTTTTACTTCCTGCTTCCTCTAGCTCTATGAACCTGAATTCCATTCCATATCGAGAGTGAAAAGACAGACGACCACATGTATCGACTGCTGAAATAGCCTATTCCCCACATGGGGTAAAAAGAATTTTCTTTTTTGATTATTCATTATATTGCACTGTATAAATAAAATACATTGCGCTTTCTTTGTGGAGCAATTTCAATATTTTTTATATTATTACGACACACTTGGATTTTATACCCAGGGATTTATTATACCTTTACTATATATATATATATATATATATATATATATATATATATATATATATATATATATATATATATATATATATATATTACTATAAACGCTATATTTAAAAGATACCTATCTTTGAGTAGATAAGGGCAACATGCCTAGCCAATCAAAAATCGCAATAAAGTATGCCTCTTGACAGAGATTGAACCTGTGTTTCCCTTACACAACTCACTAAAGAATATATAAGGATGTCCACAAGAACACGTGTAACCTCGAATTATGAAGGCTATAGTAATAAGAAATAAATGGCTGATGAGAAAATGAATCAATTCCTTAGAGATTACTTTGTATACATTACTGTACACACACACACACACACACACACACACACACACACACACACACACACATATATATATATATATATATATATAACTTTATTAAAAAACAAACAAATTAACTATTTGCCAAAAAAAAAAAAAAAATAAATAAATAAAAATAACGTTATGTGAATAAAAAGTTCTCAACTCAATTCAAATAGCGAAAATATACAGTAATTTAAGACTTAAAATTATACAGGAAAATTAAACTTTCCGTTACCGTGGTTTCACCATCTTCGGTAACTTCAGGCAGTAAGATAGACTTTCTTCTCCATCTATGTCTCCATCTATATATATATTTATATATATATATATATATATATATATATATATATATATATATATATACACACACACACAGATTTTTGTTTATCTCTTTTGCACAATCTCTCTTTATAATTGTGTGTGTGTATATATATATATATATATATATATATATATATATATATTTAAACATTATTTTTTCCACATAATCACTACTATATATATATATATATATATATATATATGTGTGTGTGTGTGTGTGTGTGCAAGAGATAAACAAAAATCTATATATATACATAAATTTTTGTTTATCTCACACACACTTTGTGTGTGTGTGTGTATATATATATATGAGGAGACACGGTGGAGCAGTGGATAGCGGCTTGGATTGAGGAATCGCAGAGCCGAGTCCGAATTCCAGTCGAGTCCATTACATTCACTTACGTGCTAATACCCTTGGGAAAGGTATGTATCCTCTTCTTCTCCCTCCAGCTATGGGTAAAATAGCAGGACAGACTGGGTTCTATAGCCTGGTCTAGGAGAAGGACAACTCTGAATTCAAAACTTGCGGATGGTCGTTTTGGAACCTTGTGGCATGCATTCGGTGCACCAGGTTTCTGTATTCGTCTCTCCAAAAAGTGTGGCTGGTCCTGCACGAGGCCTTCACCACTATAATCAAATCTCATGTGCCGGTGTCTGGATGTCGGTTTCCTGGGGACTTATCGGCCTGACCCTCATACGTCGAACGCGACGGGAGAGTCGATTATATATATATATATATATATATATATATATAATAGTGTATTTGGGTAGAAAATCTTATTTGTTTTGAAAATAAAACATTCCTATAACTCTAGTTACAAGCATAAAAATCCCTACATTCATTTAAATGTAAAAATATCATCCTTGATAATGACTAAAAGGATTGCCGAAAGCACTATTGTATACAGAACATTCGTACAATTTCTATATAATTTATGTTCAGAAAAAAAAAATTAAATAAAAACGTAACCGCTATACCTTGTCAATCGTTTTTAAAGAAAATTATATATATATATATATATATATATATATGTATTGGGAACCTTGTCAATCGTTTTTAAAGAAAATTATATATATATATATATATATATATATATATATGTATGTATTGGGAACCTTCTTCATTCAAGTATGTATGGTTGAATAATTTAGACATATTATGTCTATTTATTTTTGTTTTAGTCCTCTCATATTCATGGACATTTTTTCTGCTGGAATTAAACTGATTGAGAAAGACACCATAGCTGTTCTACTTTCAGTCTCTTTCAAGATCATCTTCAGCGGTTAATTGTTAAAACAATGAATTAATGCAACTGACGCACGTGAACGGGCTCAGTTAATTAAAAAAATTACCGCTATGTAAGGGAGGTAACTTATTAAAACTTGTAATTTCGGTTTTTGAAACATTCTGTTATAATTATACTTTTTTCAGTTATAAATTTTTTCCCTGCGCATGAATACGCAATGTTAATTAAAAAATGTTTATATAATTAAGGTAGCTTAATTTATATTGTAAGAATTTTTATTAAAAATTGTAATTACGTGTTTTAAAACATTGTTATAATTGTAGTTTTTTCAACAATTACTATTTAGATTTTTAAAAAACTTTGTTGCTATATTCATAATTATTTTTATTTACTGTTGGCTGTCATTTATTTATATGAAGTGCTTCTAGAATTTGAAGTTTTTTGTTTTTTATTTTCGTAGTGGAGTATACTTGTATTGTCTATTAATATTTCTCTAAATCATGAATGCGGACAGAAATGTTCCTTTAAATGTTGTGCGATCGAACTAGAATTTGACATATAAAGTGTAATTCTTTTCGATAAAGTCGTCGTCGTTTAGCCAACATATATATTTACTTTTTGTCAGAGATACAATCTCCCAACCGTCACTTAAATTCATATACAATGTTGGTCGTTTGCAAGACACTAACTGACGGAGAAGCGTTATTGTAGAGGATGAAGTTGGTTCTGTTAAATTTAATATAATATATAATTAGTTGTTTTTTTTTTTGCTGGGGTCAGTGGGGTATATATTAGTACTTTCCATGTTTTTTTAGGATTTTTTTCATCTTTTTTTGTTGTTAGAGTGTATTTGATTGTGGTATAGTTGATATGTTTAGGGTTATTTGAGGAAATATTATGTTCTTTTTGAATTATGCTAATATTTCTAATGGCTCGTCTGATTTTTTCATCAACAGTATAATTAGGGAAGTCATCATTAATGAGAGTTTAATGTTTTTTAATTCAATGTAGAAAATCTTGTTGAAGAGTTAACTTTTGCACGGTTTATTGAATTTTGTATAATGGCGATTTTTTAATAGGACATTCACTTTTATAATTGAGAGTGCACATTTTTATGCTAGTTGTTTTTTTTATATTGGGAGGTAGTAAATGTATTATTATTGGTGTCTATCAATAGATTAAGAAAAAGGATTTTATTGTTATTGTTAAGTTCGTATGTGGACTTAAGGACGGAGTTTATTTGGAAGGTTTTTTTTTTTGTATTTCGTCTATGTTTTTGACTAAGATGACAATATGATCTAAATATTTTAAGTAGATGGAGGTTCTTTTAAGTGTTAAATATCTTATTTCCAAGGTTAGCCATGCAGAAGTTACTAAAATTTGATCCTAGAACTAAACCCATATAAACACCATCACGCTGTACGTATATATTATTTTGATGGTCATAGACGGGAAACTCAATGGTGCAAGTCAAAAGTAGTTTTCGTAATATGTTAGGTCTAATTTTTAGTGAAGGGAGAAATAGATTGTTGTAAACATTCTTTATAATTATATCAATCTAACTGGGACATTGGTAAATAAACTTTCAACATCAAGTGTGGCTATGGTTTCATTATTGGGTTTTGTGTTTCTAAGATTGGAATTAGTTCGTGAGTTGATTTCATGCTATATTTATTAAGTATGTATGGTGTAATGAGTTAGTTGATGATTTTGGTTAATTGATAAACCGGAATAGGGATTTGAGATATGATAGAATGGAGTGGAAAATTTAGGTTTATGTATTTTTATAGTTCCATACATTTATTCCACTTTGTAGTCAACAATTATTTCGTGAAGTTTTAAAGTTGTCCTGATGTGTGTTGATCAGTTTGTTGATTTTCAATTTTAGCTGGCTAATAGAATTATTGTTGACTTTTTAAAATTTATATATATATATATATATATATATACTAACTTAAAGGCTTGTCTATCGGGCAGCTTTTAAGCTAACTCCTACGGAGGGCTCTTGATTGGGCCTTCATCACAATAGGTAGGAAGGAATAGCTGTGATAGGTAGTAATAAGCTACAGAAGAACTTAAAATTGATTGCTGAATTTAAGTATCCCATTAATATTTAAGCTTACCTTTTAAAAGTTCATCGAAGGAGATGAGCTATTGAGAGATGTGTCCTTTAATTGAAAATGTGTGACACACTGATATTGGCAATTATATATATATATATATATATATATATATATATATATATATATATATATATATATATATATATATATATAAAACTAGTCGAGGAACCTAATTGAAATAAGAACTCCAAAATATTAATGTGTATAAAATTTTAATTTTTTAATATTTTTATTTTTCAAAACACGCACACACATACACACACAATTATATATATATATATGTATGTGTGTGTGTGTGTGTGTATGTGTGTGTGTCTGTCTGTCTGTCTGTGTGTGTCTGTGTGTCTGTGTGTGTGTCTGTCTGTATGCTATTTATGCACATCCACATCTTTGGACCGATTTCGATGAAATTGTACACACATATTGCAAATTTATCAAAGTTCGTCAAGATCAACTTTTCAATCTCTAGCCTTCCCTTCAGGTTTGGCAGAAAATTCGATCAAACTGAATGTCGGCACGACTTTTTGCAAAAACCAAGGTAAAGTTACCCGCGAACAAAATCTTTACTGGATGACCTTTTGTTCTTTGCAACTTAATGCAAAACATCAGCTCATGTTACGGTGTTTATTTAGAGTGCTTGATAGTTTTCCTGCAACATTGGCTTTACACAAAAAATTGCAAAATCTGTGAAAAAATCGGGTTTTTCGTACGACTTAAAATAAAAAACTTGAATAACTTGTTCGTTTTTATCTGATTTTCTTCAAACATGCCGCCAAAAATTTGCCATCATGCAAGAAATAAGATAGTGTGGTTTTAGTCCTCCTCGCTTTCCTGCGTATAACGAAAAACCACGAAAAACTGTTGAAAAAGCCAGTTTTTCGGCCATAACCCCCTGGTTTTTCATCCGATGCTTTCCAAATTTGCCATGTAAACTACATATGACACACACATTGTCTTGCGTGAATGTTTGGTTTAGATTATTTCAGTTAAGTGGACGTAATCTGTGACAAACTAGGTACAATATCTGCTTTTGCCATTTAGTGATTCTTCATATGATACCATCCTAAATTGGCATTCGACCAAACTTTGATGTAAAGATTGTTTGAGAAGAATTATTGAAGCGTTAAAAGGATAAAACATTTTTGTAGTTAACGTGCGAAGAAGAAGGCGGCGTCCATGCGTTTGTACTTGCAGTTGAATTACGTTCTGCTGCTTCATCCATGTCTTGATTTGATTATTAGATTTGTGAACAATGTCATACCATTTGAAAGTTATTACGGCCATAGGAAATTTACTGAATATCTAAAACATTGAAACAATTTAACCGCGGGCAACGACTGTACAAGAAGGTTTTATAGATGGAATTTCTTTATTAAGAACAATCAAACACTTGCGAAGGACATACCTTATAAAAGATGGAGGTAGCTTAGTATACCAACGGATGATGCATGCAAGAGAGGACGCAGGCAGATTTCTAAACAAGGGGTGCGGGGTATACAGGGGTGAGGTGCGGTTATACAATTGCAGCCATGTACACCCGGGCAACGCCGGCTACCTCGGCTAGTATATATATATATATATATATTATTATTATTAGTAGTAGTAGTAGTAATCTTATAAGTATAAGAAACTATACTCGTTCGGAAAACCTTCGGATTTTCAAATAATCAAACCAATACCAAAGGGAAAAAAGGTATAAAAAAAGAAAGAACCAAGAACATGTACGTTAACCGAAAATAATCGTCTAGCATCCAAGTCCAAAGCCCAAAGAAAAAAATCCCGACGATCCGCTAAGGTGAAACCGTGCTAGGTTGTCTAGCTCTCTAGGTTTAACTCTATATATATATATGTTTGCACACAAACGTATACTTTTCCGTATAGAGCAATTCAATGGCACGCTAACATGTGCATCCATGAAATATGTGGCTCATGGTAATAAAAAATAATATCTTTATTAAAAATACATTAATTCCATACAGATTACTTTAGTTAAAATTTATACATACAATTCATTGCCAAAAGTTCAAGACACACAAGATTTTTTTAACATACACAGACACTAATTAGAATATGATACAGATAATAAATACTACTCACATCTATGC
Source organism: Acanthosepion pharaonis (assembly GCA_903632075.3). Classification (NCBI taxonomy): domain Eukaryota; kingdom Metazoa; phylum Mollusca; class Cephalopoda; order Sepiida; family Sepiidae; genus Acanthosepion; species Acanthosepion pharaonis. The sequence continues at coordinate 636,790 of CAHIKZ030000504.1, read as the reverse complement.
GTCAAGTTTATTAAGACAATTTTATCTTCTATTAATTTCAATATAAACTAGTATTACGTATAGACACCTTTTACGTTAACAATTAGTTAAGAGCCATACGTAATACCCGCTTGGGCAATTATGTATCTTTTGATACATGACGAACAAAGCAGATTTTTTTCCCACAGTAGGTTGCCATTTCTTTCTGTGGTAGACTGGTTGCAATCAAGGTTAAAGAATCCAGTCCGTCCTTCTATTCAAACTGGGGTGGGGGAGATGGATTGATACCTTTCCCAAAGATAATTGTTACCGTAAGTTCGCCCTATTGAAGCAGATATTATCGCGAACGAAGGTGTCATCTTTCGTTCGCGTTAATAACCGCTTTAATACGACGAGCTTACGGCCATATCACGTTGAAATATCGGTTCCCGTACGATCACCGAAGTTAAGCAACGTCGAGCCTGGTCAATACCTAGATTGGTGATCGATTTGGAATACCAGATGCAGTATGCTTAGATATGCGTGTGGTTTAATGGATAACGGCTCGGAATTGTTAATCGGAGAGCCGAGTTCCAATCACCATTTTGCTTTCTTCACTCATGTGCAAATATCCTTGGGGAAGGTATGAATCCATCGCTTCTTCTTATGTCATGAGTGAATTAGTAAGATTTGTATTACTAAACCATTATTATTTTTTAAAAAATTTAAAAATTTAAAAATATTTTCTGTTTTTAAATAACCTACAAAGGGTTGTTAAGATGTGGAAAACGAATCAGTCATTGGGGAGTAACATTATTGTCAAGTTTTCCTCTTGGCATAACTTTTTTTTTTTTTTCCTATTTTTTCCAATTCTTATTTTCCATTTTATTTTCGCATTCTCTCATGTAAATAAATCAGTCCCACTAAATATCGTATTTATCCCCATAAACATTTAATTCTTAAAATCCCAACTATAAAGTGACTTCCATTAATATATTCCCCCCAACTTATTCTTAAACCGCGTCATATGATATATTTTCTTAATCCTATGGAAATAAGGAAGCTTTTTGTGCTCGTTATTATTTGAATAGATTGAGGTTAAACTCGGTACTTTGCGAATCGAGTATTTAAAGTTTAAGCGAACATTTCAGAAAATCTTTTAGATTTTTGTAAATGTACGTATGAGAAAAAAAAATTACAAATTTAATTTGGAAGATTTAAAAAAAATCATCCCGCTAGCTCAAATGTAAGAGGAGTTTTAACTGATTACGACGTGAAAATAACCTGGCAGCCATCTTGATGTCATGGGAAGCCTGACCGAGAAAAAAATGGAATCATATTTTTTATTAAGTTCAATATTTTGAATAAAATTATGTATAGCTTTTACTTATAACAAAATGTCCAAGTGGGAGCTAATTTCAGGACAAAATCGAGTGCACTATGTTTGTTAACAGTGGGAAAATACAAAATTAGAAACTTCGTATCAGTTCACCAAATAGGGAAGGCTCGTCTATATTGAACACCAGCATTCAAGGTCTTGACATTTTTCTTGTGCTAGAACACTGACGATTAGCGCACACTGAACAAATACACAACTTCGTCAGCCACGAAGTAGGCTTATTGTATTAATTATACTGATTCTTGATAAAATCCAAAGAAGAATCTTCAATGTTATTGGTTCTAACCTGACATCTCGACTTCAGTCCCTTTTCTCATCGCCGTAACATAGCTTCCCCGTGTCTTTTCTATAAATACTTTCATAGTAATTTTTTTTAAGCATTACGCCCCGAGCAAGGCGTGAAGCCACTAGGATGCAGGGGGTTGCAGAAGATTTGGAGCGAGAGCAGATAGGAGTGATAGAAGAAAGGATGAGGAGAAGGATAGTAGGTAGATCAAGGTAACTGGAGGTGTCGATTAACATTACATTTGAATAGTTGGAGATTATAGCTCTCAGGGAAACAGTAATTAGGAAGGGTGTTCCACAGGCGAGAAGTGCAAGGTATGAAGCTATTGGAGTAGAAGAGACGGCTACATTTAAAAGTTTCTACAGTGTCAGGGTGGGAGCGGGATGCCAGCCTCGTAGGGCGCTTGAATTCATGGAGTCTGGGAACCAGTGAAAGCAGCTAATTGGTGCAATTACCATGAAAGTATTTGTAGAAAAGACAGAGAGAGAGAAGCTTGTTCCTCTATGGTACGTAAACTTTATGGATTTAAGCGCAGTACTAGATTGCTAGCAGGGTCTCATCATCACAGTTGAAATGTCTAGATGTAACCGTAAGTTCTATGCTAATAGTTTCTTCTATCGCACTTTGAAGCTTTCTTCTAGCTTTTTACTTTCCATTCAAATTTGATCTTTAAAAATTTAAATGCAATGTCAATCGTTATTTTCTGTCATTTTAATTCTTGTTCTCTTATTGTCCTCTCTCCTTACTAATAATTTTTCTCATGTTCTCTAACTCTCGGTAACATCTTGCGTCCTAGTGGCTTTATTGCCTTTCTTGGGGTGAAACGATTAAAACAATACATTGTGTTAATCTAGCACAAAATTCCATAGAGGTGAGACCTCAAGTTAGGATCGAACATCTCCCACGTGCCGTGTTTCTTTAGGACGTGGGCGATACTGGCTCTCTACAATGTCCTATTCCTTGTAGCCCTTTTCCAAATATCCTGTCCCGTTTTGCAATCCATTTACATAAGATCATCAGATATGTGGCCCGAGGTGATCCCTTGTCTCTCTTGCCCTCGATATGCCCTGTGAGTGTTAAATTCTCCAAGCTCCCCTTTCTCATTATATGTCCAAGAAATTTCAGCAGTCTCTATCTGATTCTGAGTATGTCTCCTTTTTTGTTTCCATTTTATACATATACGTTGCTAAGGCGCTCTGTCTATGGTATTCTCAGCATCCTTCTGTAGAACCATATTTCTGTTGCCTCCAGTTTTTTCTTCATCTGTGAGGAAGGATCGAACGTGCTGCAAGAATTAATATTTTACGAGATGAGATGGTTAAACGACGTTTAATGTAGGCGCCCAGTGGCATGTATCTTATTCAGATAACCGAATGTGTTTTCTTTTACACAAAGATGTAAGTCGGGCTCTCGAGCAAAACTTGAAATCAATATTGTGGCTTAAAGAAACGAATCCTTTATTTCTTTAGAGAAAAAATAAATAGAGAAGAAGTTTCTTGGCCTATCAAGAATGATTAATGTATTGTAAAAAAGTATTGAACATGCATTTAAAATACATATTTCTGTCTGCCCGTGTAATTTTGTTTTTAGGCATTGAGGTGTCATCAAGCTAAATGACGAGAAAATATTCCCAAAAGGCACACGAATTGGATACGAAGCAAAGCAACAACGCATCGTGTGTAAAAGAAGAGAGCCTCGTTTAAAGTGACCTTATCAACAAAGTTTTCGATCTTGCCAGTTTATATTGAAAAGCATCCGTGCAGAAGTCGAAATAATAAAGATGAGTGATTATCGTGAATGGAATTTTAGAGACGAAAGAAAACATTTCGTAAGGAAATACAACGGAAGATGACAAGAGAAACAAATCCGGTTGAACGGAAATCAGCGCGAATAAGTACAGCTTCAAGACGGCTTTACATTATGCGACCAGGCGATAGATCTATCTATCTATCTATCTATCTATCTATCTATAAAGAAAGGAGATGGAATTTTAAAGTTTAAGCAATCTATCTATCTATCTATCTATCTATCTATCTATCTATCTGTCAGTCAATCGTCGTCTCGGCATAGAATAACTATTAGCAAGACTAGTCTAGTTGAGTAGTAAGTTCGATTCTAATTGGGTACCTCATAAAAATGGTAATATTATCTATTTCCTTATAAGGAGATATTCGTCACCCGTTGACGGAGCAGCAAATACTGTTTTCGATTAAAATTTATAGAATCTTTCTCTTAGAACATTTTTTTCAGGAAAATAGGTTTCTCAAGTCCAGTAGCTGTTATCACTCCTTTCAGTACTGATGGTGGTGGTGGTAGGTGGGTGTTTTCACTTCCTCGTTTGCCTTTTCTTTGGGATATTGTAGAACGTCATCATCTTGATTATATCATTGTTCTCTCTTACATGCGCTATCCATTTTTGTTACTGTTGTTGTTGTCCTCAAGTGATGTGGTTTCTGTTATCGGGTATAGTTATTTGTTTGTGATTCTGTAGCGCCAAATCACGAAGTTCGACGAAAGATTGTCACTCTCTCGAAACTAATTTTAACCATCGTTCTGTGAAAGTGGTTGTATACAGGCGACGGTTTAGACAGCTCTGAACGAAACTGGCGCCATCCATGGTGTCTATATGAAAGTCTTGATCTGACAAGGGTAAGAATATGACTCGAGTTTCGTAGCAACGTGTGGAGTTGTGTGAAACTATCTCTAGCACAGTCTATTCTCTGTTCAATTTCCTTATCTCCTTTACTAAATTTTTAATAACTGATCCATACACTGACGTATATGAAGTAATTTACTAATTCCACATCCTGAATTTTTAATGGTGGATTCAGCGTATTCGCATTCTTTACTTTCATTCCAATTACAGATAAAAGTCTATGTTTTGGAAAAGTTTATTTTGAGTCTTGTTTCTTGTAGAATAAGGTAGAGGATGTGATTTATTTTTCAAAATCATTCTTATCCCAACTATGAATAGTTATATCATCGGTGTAGCCACCCTCACCTTATGTACATGGCCTATGGAGTGGAAGCACGAACGCCGTTTTCGATTTCTTGATTCATTTGTAATATGATATGAAATGCTTAAAGGATCAGTGACCACCTCTTCACATCTGAGCTTATGTATGCATATTTTAAGAAGAGATTACAGAAACTAAGCCTAATTCGTTTTTTATTCGTAAGATAAACGTTGTTTGGAAGACGAAGTGAGATCATTGTCCTTCAAGAATACTACCAGTGATTGTGCCTAAAATATAATCCGGTGTGAAACATCTATCTATCTATCTATCTATCTATCTATCTATCTATCTCAAAATGCACACTTTCAGATGAACTTGCATGATGTTCTGGCCATCAAATTATTCCATGACTGCCAGGCTATAGAATAATTTCACTTTGATCTCTGTCTGGTACAGGGTTGCAGTTATATAGCAATCAGATATAAGTCACTACGCGAACAACGATGTGGCAAACTCGCCGAGCATGGCTCTACGCTAGGCGAAACCCACGTATACGAGGAAAGACGTCCGATCAAAATTATCCGTAAGGTGCTAAATTATTCGTGAGCGCTATATTGAAAACTACTGCGAATCTTTTACTCTTCTCTGACCCAACCTTTCTTTGTGTCAGAACTGCTCCACAGTCTAAATGCTTTTATGAGTTCGTTTTTCATTCATCGTCGCTGGTTGTTAGATTTCATTCGCTTTTGCCTTGGTTCTGTATGGCTTTTCCGACAAAATTCACGATTGTTCGCATCGGTTTCGGCATTTCATTGCGTATAAACACAGCATTTAGAAACGATTCTATTATGTTCATGTTAAACAAGATTTACTTAATAATTAATTTTTTTACGGATTTTATGCTTTTGCTATTCCCGATTTAATTAGATCAGTATGTAATTGAAGCTCGTCTGTGGCATAAGATGGTGTATAAATCAACAATTAGAACTATTTACCTAGCTTAATCGGACACAAGATGAAATTGCAAGTTAAACGAGATTTGAAAGACTGAAGGAGATTGATATAGTTATGAATAATCAAGAGTGGTCTCTCTTTCTTTAGTTACTCTCTTCTTTGAGAGAGCTATTTCTGTTTACTGGGACTATAAAAGGACATTATACGCGGACTTTGTATTCTCAGTTGTATAAAGCTTTCTCAAAGCCTACACCTGCGTACTTTTGTCATTACAATAGTAATATGGTAATAGATACCTTTTATAGAGCAAGTATAATTTTTAATGCAATTTTGGTACGAATCGGGCATTTCTTTGTCTGTCAAGAATATTATCAGTGATAGTGCCTAAAATATAATTCGGTGCAAGTGTTTTCAGATGCTGATTGCCAATTGCAGATATGCATCTTCTACAACCTTGATCTTCAAGACAACCTATATGCATCGCGGAACTTCAGGAACTAACATCGTACTGTCCGATCACAAAGTGGATCCTTCACCCTATGCTCTAATGTTGACAGTGATTTGAGAATCATTATGACCAATCTTGAATGAGGCAAAAAAATAGAAAGTATTTCTTTTTTTCTAGTTCAAGATGAGGAGTATATGACGTTTTAGTTTGATTCTGAAAGTGATTGATATAACATCAACAGAGAGGAAATTTTAATCATTAGGAATGAGTAATATATTTTGTGCAGTGATTATAATAATATATTAGAAAATTTATTCTAAAATCGGACATAATTTTCCGAACAACCTAATAATTATATCGTTCTGAAATTTAAGCCATCTCGTCTATAGCACACGAGTTTGTGTCTAAATCAACAATTTAGCTTAGCTTAATCTGTCACAAAGTTCAACTCGTAAGGTAAACGATGTTTAGAAGACTGAGGGAGATTGATATGATAATACAGTAATGCCTTCCTTTTGTTATTCTTGGTATTAACAAGTATAATTGTTAATGTAACTTTGGTACGAATCGGCGAGATACAATAGTTTTCTCTAGGACAATGAAATGTCCTTCAAGAATACTATCAATGATGGTGCCTAAATACGGCGTGAAATACTTATGATCTCGAAGTAGAGAAGAAAGAATAAACATTTATCATTGCTACTTCGACTGGTATAAATTTAGTAGATTCTGTTTGTGTTGGCTGGTCACGAAAGAAACTTTTCCTATTATAAATACATAAGTCATCGAGTAGTTTTATTTATGACGTCAATTCTCTCCTGTGAGTCACGATGTAGTCTTTGATGAATATGATTCTTAGAGAGAGAGAGGAAGTGAGGAGAAGAAAAAGAGAGACTGAAAGAGAAAAAGAGAAAGGGTTAGAGAGGAAGAGTAAAGGAGAGAGAGCGACAGAAAGAAGAAAAAGTGAAAGACAGCCAGAATGAAAGTGTAAGAAATACGGAAGAGAGAAAGGAAGATTGATAGAGAGAGAGAGAGAGAGAGAGAGAGAAGGAGAGAGAAAGAAGAAAAAGAAAGAGCAAGAGAGTAATGGGGAGAGAGAAAGAGCGAGAAAGAAGGAGAGACAAACGGAGAGAAGAAGTGCAAGAAATTAATTGCGATAAAGAGCGAGAGAAAGAAGACAGTAAAAGATAGAGAGACAGAAAGAAAGAGTAGGAAAGAGGGGAGATATTGTGAAAGATCGACAGAGAGAGAGAGAGAGAAAGAGAGTGAAGAGAGAGGAAGAGTAAGAGAATAATGGTAAGAGAGAACGAGAGAAAGAAGAGTGAAAGCTAGAGAGGCAGAAAGAAAAGGAGAGTGAAGTGAGATAGAGGGGGAAGATCGACAGAGGATGAAAGAAAAAGACTGAGAAAGGAGGAGAGAGAGGAAGGGTGAGAGGACGGAGGAAGAGCAAGAGAAAAATGAGGAGAAAGCGAACATGGGAAAGAAGAAGAGAGCGAAAAATAGAGCGACAGAAAGAAAGGGTAAGAAAGAGGGGAAGAGAGAGAGAGAGAGGTAGATCAACAGAGAGCGAGGAAAGAAAATGAGAGCGGTCTACAGAGAGAAGGAAATAAAGAAAGAATGCGGAGAGTGAAACAATTATCATCATTGAAAACCAAGAAACGAATTCCAAGCTGAAGATGTTGATATTCAAGTTACCCGCCCGTCCTTAAGAAAACTTACCAATGCAATTCTTCCTGCCACCAGTCTCATTATCACTTTGACAAAATGTCTCGTCACTGGCATGCTAAATGGTGTGACAGAGAAGAGCATTGGTCTATTGTCGCCCCTGGATAAAAATACTCTTTTAAATACCCAGGCGATTTCAAATATACGGCGGAATGCAAACCCGATTTTATCTAAAGTCAAGTTTAAGTAATTACACGCACGCGTTGAGCACACACGGAACACACACAAACAGGCACACAAATACGCAAACACACACACACACACACACACACACACACACACACACACACACACACACACGCAAGCACACATACACTACACACACACACTACACACACACATACGCAAGCACACACACACACACACACACACTACACACACACACGCAAGAACACACACACACTACACACACACACACACACACACACCACACACCACACACACACACACGCAAGCACACACACACCACACACACACACACACACACACACCACACACACACACACACACACACACACACACACACACACACACACACGCAAGCACACACACACACACACACACACACACACACACACACACACAAGCACACACACACCCTACACACACACTACATACTCTACACACACACACACTACACACACACACACTACATGCACACACTACAAACACACACACACACACACACACACTACACACATACACACTACACACACACACACACATGTGGGGCTATCCAAAGGTTCAAGCAATTTGAACAGATGAATCACTCGATTATATGACACTTCGAAAATCTCATACATCTCTTGAAATCTTTCATTGTCGTGTCCCTTCAGAACGTAGCAGATTCATGGCCCCTCACTCCATCCTGTCTCTTCTAGCTCTAAATAAGTATTGGATTTCTTCCAAACCCTGTTTTATTTGCTCAAGCTCATCAAGTATGGATATTTACTTGAATGAGAAGGTCAGTTTTTAACGTGGGGACCCGAGTGTTTTCACTCAGGCTGCAGGTCCAAGCTGGTCTTAGCTGGTCGTAGCATGTCCAAGCTGGTCAGATCTGGCCTAAGCTATTCATAGCTGGTCTTGGCTGGTCATAGCTGGTCCAGGCCGGAGCCGGTCCAAGCTAGTCATAGCCGTGATGCTGCTTACGCAGGGACGGATCCCTGCATCAGGTAAGTATCCAAGCTCATCAAGTATGTTACGCGCTGCTTTCCACTGTCCCGCTTTCCTTCAGGTCTGTCCTGTGAGTATCGGGTTCTCAAAGTCCTCCTCTCTCCTTATTTTCCCGAGAAATTTCTTCCTGATATTAAGTATAAGTTATTTTTTGTTTCCATTTTCTCCAAAACCTCGTTTTCGCTCACATGTTCGGTCCATGGCATCCTCAACATCTTTCTGTAGAACCACATTTTGGTTGTTTCAAGCCTCTTCTTCATCTTTGAGAAGATTGTCCAGCATTCACTGCCATACGGGAGGACAGATATCACGTAACAGTCCAGTACACTTTTCTTTGTTTCTAGCGAATTTTTTTTGTCTCTTAATACTCTGCTTAGCTTTTGGAAGGCATCTTTGGTCATCCCAATACGTCTTCGGATCGCAGTGTCGCACTTTCCGTCCTTTGTTAGACCAGGCCATGAATTATCTTGTTGGCTCTTTTATAAGAATCCATATTTGCTTCTTAAGTTCCTGAAACTTTTGGCTAGAATCTCACGCCCACGCGCCTCTGTGTGTGTGTGTGTGTGTGTGTGTGTATGTGATTTTGTGTTTGTTTGTGTATATATTAGATTTGTGCAAAAGTTCCCAGCACCCACGGTTTTTTGAAAACTCGGGACAATAAAAAACCTTTTCTTCTAATATAAAGACATAGATTTGCATTGTTTAAAATCAAGGATGACTACTCATGACGATTGAAACACATATATCCAGTAAATATAACGTTCAAAATAATATGATTATATATATATATATATATATATATAAAGAAATAATCATGCATAGAATCAATCAGTAATATTAATGCGATTAATGACGAAATCACTTCGCTAGTAGAACATAATGTATGCATTAAAATAATCCATTGAATGATGTGATCCTCATTTATAAAACTGTTGTCAGGTGTTTCTAGTGTAAATTTTTTTAAGTTAAGCAAGCACTTTCGAAGATCCATGTCTTCATCATCAGGCTGTAATTTTTTTTCTTTAAAGTTAAAACTTGAAGACGAAATAATTGTTTGTAGACCGAAAGATGTTTTTTTTAAAGAATATGCAATTTATTGACGGTTGTACAATCTCGGAACGTGCGAGTCGCAACGCTAAAGTTCAAAATTTCAAGTGAGAATTTTTATATGAATTTTGTAATATCGTAAATCCACGAATTTCTTTTGTTTACAAGTGTTTTTCAGTTAACATGACATGAACTAAGTATATAGTTCAATTACTATAGTGATATGTCTTAGTACTTTTTTCTCATACGTATATATAAAAAAAAATAAAACGAAAAACCAAAACGAATAAATCAAAAGCGAAAAAAGGAAAAGGAAACAGACATGGAGAAGAAAAAATAAAGTTGGGCACACACGTAGAAAAAATGTTATCTATGCCTAAATTAGTAAGAAAAATCAAATATGCTACTTAGGGACACTGCTAAAGTCAAAGTTCCGACTACTACTCGAGTTTAAAGCTAACGCGATTGTCAGGCGATCAGAACGCATATATATATATATATATATATGTGTGTGTGTGTGTGCGTGTGGTATGCTATATTTATATAAATAAAAATATAAATATGAATAAATAAACCGCTACCGTCCTATTAATAAAAATAACAAACAAATTAGATTTTAAAGTTTACCAAAAACCCACTAACAATGACTTAATCAATTTTTACTCCCACTACGCCCATAAAATAACATCAGAACTTATCATAGTTTTTTAAAAAAAATTTTTTTTATTTATTTCAGAAACCTTACAATATACAAACCAATATACAGAACAGAATATCTAAATGAAAAAGACAAATACATTGAAAAACATTTTAAATTTTTTCGCTATTCACATCATTTCAGCCTCAACGCTAAAAAAAAAAAACAAAAACAAAAAAAAAACGAGCTTACAAAGTTTATAATTCCACCAAAGTAGGCACCACGACAACAAAGACACTACGATCAACGAATATACAAAATTCATGATCCTGACTTCCAACTCTATGAACAAAGCTTGAGGACAAATTTGTTATCCTGACACTAAGATCATTACCACCGCTTCCAAGAGAATCAAAGATAAACACAGATTCAGTACCACACTTTACACACACACATACACACACACACACAAACACATACACACACATATATATATATTGAGAGAGAGAGAGAGAGAGAGAGAGAGAATGAGTGACAGCTATACATACATTCATAGTTATGAGAATGAAGGTATACTTAAGTATATATATATATATATATATATATATATATATATAATATTAGTGGAAAATATACATACATATGCAAAATATATATAAAAAATTCCCATACATGTATATTTTCAGAAAAAAAAAAAAAAAAAAAAAAATTTTCCAAGAGGAAGGATCCAGGTAGAACTCAATGTCTAGGACAGAGTAAGGATATAATAAAAAGGCTTAAACACTAATATTCCATGGTCATAATTTATTCCATTGGAATCGTAAATACGATCCAAATCATCAGACCTACAAATTCAAAAGGAAAACAGAAAAAAACAACTCCGGAAATATATATATATATATTGAAAGAAAGGAAGGAAGAGAAAGATGAAAAAAGACAGAAAAAAGAAAAGAAAAAACACACCAAAATGGACTTATGCTTTTCCAGTTTCACTTCATCATACGTACACACGAGACAGATGAGTGCATGCGCATGCGCGCGTGTGTGTGTGTGCATGTATCCCGTTGCTTTTAGATTAGAGCGCACGTGGAAATATGCGTGTGTTTGTGTTTGTATGTGAGCGCTTGTATTTTTATTGATTTGTTATTAATTGTGCCTGTATGCGCGTGTATCTGTATCATACATTTACCACAGCAGATAACTTTCTGCATACGCATGCAGAAGATTTCCTTCATTTGAATATGTCTATGCTTACAGAACCGTGTGGATCTTAACGAGTTGTGATAAAAATGGCGATGTTCAGATTACCGAAGACTCAAGACGACTCATTGCTTTAAGCTCCAGCTGGTAAAAAAAAAAGAAGATAAAAGATAGTTTTTCTCAACGTTGCAGCAGATGTTGGTCGGCAAGTTCTAGATTTAATGACGGGATTTGGGTTTTGTATATCGAGTAGTCAAAATTGGGTTTAGCGTTAAATTAAGTGAGGAATAATGAAATTTTGAAAAACCTGTGTTAAATAGAAAATAAAAAGAGTAAAAGGAAGGAAAAATAATCTGGAATTTTTATATTCAGCCAGACTACCCCATTTAAATCAAGGAGACAAGACATATATATATATATATATATATATATATATATATATATATATATATATATATATATAGAGAGAGAGAGAGAGAGAGAGAGAGAGAGAGAGCAACAGCGAAAACGCGTGGCCGAGTGGTTAGAACCTTCGCTTTCTGACCACGAGACCCGGTCGAATTGTCAGGAAGGCGATGTCGATCCCAGCATGCAGCACCTTTGGAAAGGGCCTGAAAACCATACCACGGGATGACCCAAGCCTTTGAGTGAAATTGGGTAGACGGAACTCTTGTGAGCCGTCGATAGCTGAGGGCTTGAGCGTGCTGGCCTTGTTCAAATTGTTGATCACGCTAGATATCACGCTCTCTCCCAGAAACTGTAACTAAGGTCTGTTCAGAATAGTTGCAGTATAAACCACAAGTGGGCTCTCTGGGTGTTGAGCAAATACAATTGTGCCTGAGCGAGCGTCTGCAGTAGGGATTGACTAGCCGCCCTAATAGAAGGGTACCCTCGAATACGAGTGGCCAGCAATTATATATATATATATATATATATATATATATATATATATAGTTTTATTTTAAAGTCTGTTTTTGAAGTCAAAATGGCTGGTTTTTCACTGGTTTGCTGATAAAGGGGCATTTAAGGTAAACAGGCTTTGTGGTAGACTGCTCAATATCGAAGATAAAGATAGATTGTTAAAAGAATTAATATATATATATATATATATATATATATATATATATATATATATATAAAGCCTAGAGAGCCAAACAAACCTACCGAGACGAGTGTAGTTACTTATATATATATATATATATATATATATATATTTACTTAACTCATGTTTACTTCGAAATTTCGTGGCTATGTAGATTGAGACACTCGTCAGAACAGAGTTAAACTGTTAATAGTTCTCGATTCTTTTGTACTTTTATTGTGGTATGAATGTCTTACTTTCCTTTTCGCTTGATGGGTGTTGACTGGTTTCTTATTTCTATTCCTTCCTTTTTTTTTCTTTCATTCTTTCCTCGCCTTTTCCTTTGATCTTTGATCCATTGTTTTTATTTTGACCGTTTAGTTAAGGTTATGGTTGGATTTGTGTGTGCGTGTGTATGTATGGTTGTGCGAGTGTGTGTTTATGTGTGTTCCCACGTATATGCACGTATATTGGCACACACATATCCTCACATGTATATTTATGTGGTCGCGCATGCGCGTCTTACTGCGTGTTTGTATTTGTGTGCGTGTTTCTGTTCACTGCATTAGAGAGAGCAGTTCTGTTTTTGTATTTTATATTGTCATTCGATGATGGTAAAAACGAAATTTTCAAAGATTTTCAGTGGAACCAAAATAAAATGTAACATCGTTACTAGAATGTATGCGAGCTCGGTATACAACATTATCACTCATACATTGACCATTTAAGGGACAGATCATTTCCACAGTTGCATTTATTAAAAAAAATAGCCTTGCTTTGTTGGAAACATATTTTTTTTAATATAATGTTATGTTGGGATATAAATTTATCGATGTTATTAACGTAGCTATAGCTGATCTTAACATTATTTTTGTTAAAAATCTTTTTTAGTGTTGGTGAATGGTTAAAGTGTTTATGAATTAAATCTAGAAACATTCTTCCGATATTAGTTTTGTTTGCAGCATAAATTAAATTAAATAAACATTTATTTGCTTATTTGCGTATGCATGCTATCGCACGCGTATACAGCTACTTATATCTCGATTTTTAGTTTATATTTACACATATCTATCTATCTATCTATCTATCTATCTCTATATATATATTGTTGTAACCTACGGAAGGTTACTGGATGGAATAATCACACGAAGGTTGATAATGAACGATAATACATAAGACAAGAACAACACATATAAGATTCTCCAGCGGCGCGTAGAAGTAGTCAACTGCTGGAAGTGAGTCAAGTGAATTCCACAATGAATCTCCAACTGCAGGATATCAACCGCCCCACGCGGTCAGATGTGGCAGAAGGCCGAATTTAATGTGGGGTATCCGAGCCCGTTGGCTCGGCTAAAAATTCCCCGTAGACTAAAACGGGGTCGGGTAGCTGTTTCGTCTGGGGATCCTCTTCTCCCCGGAGGTAGAGAGTTTGACCAGCACAGCTGGAGATGAATCTACAACTGCAGACCAACATACAGTATTTACTACTGTAATTTTGTGAATGGGGACATACCCATTATGGTCTGTAGGTATGTCACAACACACACACACACACACACACACACACACACACACATATGTATAAATGTGGATATAAACCAAAATCATTAGATATTAGCAACTGTATATACGTGCGTTAGCGTACATAGACAGGTAAGCGAATAAATATTTACTTAATCTAATATAGGGCGCAACCAAAATAGTATTCAATGTGGTTAGACAGAGCTAAGAAGTATATATCAATAAATATGCATATATCTACGTTCATAGTGCAAATTAAAGTTTCGTCGTTTTACCAACACATCAGGTACGAACTATTACGGTTGTGCTTTTAAAAAAATACTGGGTCTCATGGGAGGAACGCTAAATTAAACGCAGATTCAAAGCTCAAAGTTAATATCGACTTAATATAGTATTGGGGCGTAAATACAAAATGTCAAGTGTAGATAGGGAGGGGGGCTATAGTAAAATGAAAAAAAAAAGATGTAAGCTTAAAGATTAAAAGAGGAACGCCAGGTAATTCGTTAACTATTACTAGACGTTAAAATTGTTAAAGGGGAGGTAATCAATATGTAACCCAAAATATTTATAGGGCATGTGACATTTGGATAATTTATCTATCCAGAATTAAAATAATTTAAAAGAGTTTTTTTTTTCTGTGATCGCAAGCTAAAATGAGTTCATTTCGTTTATTAAGTAGATTTCGGTCATTAATATTTTTGAGGTTGAATCTTTTTTTTTTCAGCAAACACAGGTTGTATTGGTCGCCGCGGCCGGAAAACGGTGTAGTTTTGGCGACGGAGTTCCAATTTACTACCGGTGTATAGTCATCTGTTTTAATATTCCAGTAAAATTTTGAGAGTGCCGTGGCATTTGCATATTGCTTATTGTTAAGTCTCCTTTTAGGGTAATAATACTGGGTTTTCCAGTGGTTGGCTTTGGAACTGAAATAAAATCTGGCCCCGCCATTATGCTTAATGTTAGTCTTGCAGATGACACCTTTATACATACATTTATAATTTATTGGACAGTTAATGTTTTATTGACAATTACACTTTTTTCTGTGTTAATATTGTTATTGGGGTTGTTTAAGTATTTATTTAATGTTACATTATTATGCTTTGCTATATGTTGCTCAAGGTGTTTGGTGCAGCTGTAGCTAATCTTAACATTGTTCTTATTGACGATTTTGTAAAGGGTTATGGTTGAAATGTTTGTGGATTACACTGAGGAAAATCCTATCCAGGACTTTACCCGATAACTAAAGTAGTTGAAAGACAGGCTAGTTGCCGGTAAAAAACACCGCTCAAAAATGAGGCGAGAGAGGAAAGAAGTGGAATATTTGAGTAAAGGTTGAAATTTTTCAGACCACAACCGTGCTTGAGCAGACAAGAGTAATATGAAGGTTTTGTGGATTTGATGAAATTCGCTATCGTTCGAGTACCAACTACAATAAGAAACTTGGTATAACTATATAGAAATATCCAGAAACTATTGACCATATTGGATCAGGTTGTAGTGTTAGTAGCCATTGAATATAAAACTCGGAATGATAGAGTGGGCCAATATCTGCACTGGAAAATATGCAACTTTCACGGGAAGGAAACTACAAGAAACTGATATGAACCTCACCGAGACCCAGTTACAGAGATAGGACCTGTAACAATTTTATGGGTCTTTACAAGACACACAGACAGAACAATCAAAGCTAATGACCAAGACATCGCGATCAAAGACCACAAAAACAGAATGTCCTTTTTTTTTTACTGACATAGAAGTCATTGCAGATTGTAATGAATCTTTGAAGATCTTCAAAAAAAAAAAAAAAACAAACAAAAAAACAAAAAAAAATCATCAAAATACAAGGATGTTGAAGTGAAAATCTAAAAAATGTGGAACATGAAGACTTCAATAATTCAAGTATTTGGAGCCGTTGGATTGATTGCAAAAGGTTCTGATAAACTCATTGAGGTGATTCTGGGTAGCTCATGTCTTAAAGAAATACAAAATATTGTACTCACAAGTACGAAGAAGAACCTTATCTATGTAAAATATCTGTGGGCTTATTTTTTTTAACAAAAATGCTCAGTGCAAAATGTCCTGAAGCCATTTCTGACGTTAGTTCTCTAGTTGAGACCTGAAAGGAAATGTGTAAACAACGGAAACCAAAGGAAACAACAACAACAACAACAATAATAATAATAATAATAATATTTTTTTAAGTTGTTTTTGTTTTATTAAGCGGAAACAGCAAAAAAAATACAACAAAAAAACTCGTATTTTGCTTAATCTAATTGGTTATGGCTGTTTTTCTAAACACAATTTAGATGTGGCACAAGGCTGAAAGTATGGAGCACACAGTGAGGATTGAGATCACTATTCACTTGTAATGGTTCAAGCGTGATAATATTGTTAACCATTACATCACGCCGAGCTACTCTAGCTAATTGGTTATGGCTCAACATTTGATTATAAAACAGATGCAGGTCAAAAAGAATTTAAACAAAAATAATAATACACTCTCCATTATTGTTGTGATAGGATCCACCTAATTGCATAGTGGAGTACCGACCATATAAATATGGTTGGTACCGGGAAGAGAGGGGAGGAATCAAGAGATTCAATCCAGAGACTCTGCCCGACTGCGACTAAGTCAACACATTCTCCAGGAACGGTCTTCCCAGGAATATACAAAAGACTATATGTAAATATTGTGTACACTTTCTTGTTTCAATACATTTTGTTCTAAGTACATTTTGTGTTGCATTATTATTCCATGCATTAGTCAAGTTTCAACAATTATATTGATGGCATTTCACTTATATTCCATTGAAACTAACTACATTTCATTTACTTTATCATGTACAACCGGAGTTTTTAAGGCGAGTTAGTTTGTACATTCATTTGTTATTTTATATTTGCATGCATTCTTGTTTTATTTGCAACCTGAATAAGATAGACGTACTGTCGAAATATTGTTAAACATTGTATATTTTTTGGAAATTGCGTTGTTCCGGGAGTGTAATAATAATAATAATAATAATAATTCCCTGATGTTGCACCAGACATGGCTCTCATGGCTTCTGATACTGTTTGATGGCACATATATTGTCTTGGTGGATTTAGATGGGCTACAGTAAATAACTCGTTTAGTACCAGGGATTTGCTTGTCATTTGCTTGACCATAACCATAACCCTAGTAACTGACATGAGCAGGAGTACCGGGGGGCGGTATTGATCATAGCTGGATGTAGAGAGAACTGATTTTTTTTAAAGTTTGACGGATGAACGCAGACTTGGGAATCACATTGAAATATTTGGGGATACCTTTAATCGAAGAAAGCTTCAGTAGACTCGGTTACTGGATTTGAAATTATTTTTAATTGGACCTTATTTGCCAGGCTATACACTGCTTTTATCAAGACGTATCATTAAAACACGCATATTGGGCTATGATGCATGAACCTAGAACGCCCTTATTAAACTGGTTGTCATGGCGGATATATTGGCTTCATATATTTGTACCCCAGTGGCATTTTGTCAGCGTGCTGCTCTATCAATCAACAACAAAAATAATAATTATCGTGAAGATGACGATGATGATGATGATGATGATGATGATGATAAAACAAGATTAATAAAAAGCAATCATCATGACCATAATAGCTTGATGAAGATGGTGCTATGATCATCTGACTGATAAGCAATCTTTGTGAATGAGCTCTTAGCGTTTCTTTCAATTTTCAAAACAGTCTGCAAACAGCGTTCTTTGGAATTCTATCAGCTGCCTTTTCGCATTCTATTTAATCTCATCTACGGTCTGAAATCTCCCCTCTTTCAGTGACAATAGACAGCAGTCTTAGGGAACCAAACCCAAACTACAAGTAGGCTGAAGTGCCTGGATGATGAGTTGTTTTGCCAAAAAGCCCTGAACAAGGTTTCGTTGATCTACTCGTTCGATTACTGTGAATATACAATACGCAAGTTTACTCACTGTCGACCGATTTGATCTCCCTAGAAGAGTGGATATTCTCACATGCGCATTAAGCCACCTTTGATGGACTTCCGCTGAACCAATTCTTGTGATATTAAAAATGACATCATATTTTCCGAATAGACTGTATTATGGGTTATTTTTCGTAGTGATATATGAACGATTTCCTCTGAGAAATTAATATTTTTTAAAATTAAAATTCACTCAATGAGAGCCACTCAAGGGGATATGAATGTAAGAGGAGGTAAGTGGATATTATGAGAATAAAGAAGATAGATAACAATTAACCTTTGACTTGAATAGGTTATGGCTGAAGTCTACAGGAAAGCATTCACATAGGAGTCTGTTTGATAAAGTACTAATTCTTGGGGTAAAAGATTTGCGAGTAGAACGTTCTTCTTACTATTGGAATACGGGTGGGGGGGATGAGAATGATTCGACTCCGTGAGCGTAACATGGCGTGTCTTAGCTGTAAAGATCTGAACTGGTGGAACAAAAGAATGGAACTCATCTGAACATTTGCCATGGAAATTACGATAGAGTTGCCATAAAAGAAATATAAGTATATTGTGATCTACTCTATAGCACCTGAAATATTATAAAGATAACTTCAATGACAACATTTAAAGAAATTCATTTTTATTGTTATATTTTCAAGATATCCTCAACGCGTAATGTTTCGAGTTGAATCGTTTGGATAATACAATTCCTATTTTGGATTTGATAGTTACATGAAAATCTCTATTTCGTGAGTTAAAATCTATCACTGGAAAGGAATCTGAATTCTTTGTCTAAAAGGGACTAAGCAAAAGTTCAAGAAATTTGACCATGGAAAAAATATTAAACTTCATTTTTTTTCACTTTTATCTTCGAAGCAATCGATTGCTTGATGTTTACTCATCGGTTCATAATGTGTAATGCTCACAAAAGG
>CAHIKZ030000504.1:472500-612500 GCA_903632075.3 Acanthosepion pharaonis | reverse complement strand
TGGAAACCTTTTGATATATTAGCGATAAAACAAATCCTTAGTTTAGAATGTAAGCATTAACTTCAGAGGTACATTTCAAACAGAGTCACTTAATCAAAGCAGCTGACCGCGTTTGGAAAGATTCAGTGTTCACTCCCAAGTGTAATCAAAAGTACAAATACTCCCATTAACATCAGGATGTAGGTCGCATTGCAAGTACTTACTTTCATACATGCGATCATGACGCTCCACAGTTTCTCTTTCTTCATTATCTGTGAATTGCTATACATTCTCATGAAAGATAGCGGAGTGGTTATTCTGTTGCGTTCTCCAGGCGTACATGTTCTTTGTAAGCCTCCATTTCAGCTTAAGTGTTTTCCTTGCCCTTATTTCTGAATTCTCACAAATATCTGGAAAGTGTTGTACTCTTAGCGCATTGAACGTCTCGCAAATGCAATCATGAGGTTATTATGTCTCTTCTTCCATGATTCCTTAGTGGCACCAATGTAGAACATCCCAAGTTTACATCTAGCTCCCATAATTTCTTGATAAACTACGTTAGATATTAAGCGTTTATCCACTAAAGGACAGTATCCGACAGCAAAGCTAATCGGGAGATTAGAGGTTTTGAGGGCGGTACCACCTCTTAATTGCTGTTGTTCCCAGGTCCACCCTGACCCGGGGTGGTAGCACTTATTAGGGTCTCAGCTATGAGAAAATAGGGAACTTCCAAACAAAAACAAAACACTACGAAAGTATAAAATAATTTTTATACTATAACACCAGCAATACATGTTTATAGTAAAAATACCAGCAATAAATTTTTAAATTTAAAAATGACCAGCAATACCTATTTATAGTAAAATGACTAACAATACATTTATCTGCAATTGAAGCTATAAAATTATGTTCAAAATATTTACATTTCTGCATTAAATAACCCATAGAGATGTTGACATACCGCCAAACAAAATCAACCAGTCAACCAAAACCAAAGGATAGTTACCTCTATTTCTGCCATTCCAAAGTGTGTGTGTAGTATTTATATATATATATATATATATATATATATACAATACTGAGAAAGTACAAAAATTACCCATTAGAAATTATAACTTTTCACTAGAATTAGGGGTGATGTTAAAATCAACTTGAATGCACGGGTTAAGAAACAATGAATCTTCTAGGATTTTTTAAAAATCAATTCACCCCAAGCAAGGCGATAATGCCACTAAGACGCAAAAGACTACTGAGAGTAAAAGAGAATGAAAAGACTATAAAACGAACTGGAAGCCCAATCCTAAACGGGGAACAAGGAATAAACCTCTACTGTGATTTACTCAGGAACAACGTTGAATAAGATTATTGTTGGCCGAATTTTACAAAGGGATTCGCATTCGAATAGACAGGAGGTTTTCTAAATATTTTTTCCTTTTGTATTTTAGAAAGAAACAAAAATTGATTGATTAATTCATTTTCTACGGCTTATCAACCTTTTCCAGGTTATTTAAAGCCAGACAATATTTTTACACTGAGGTACGGTCGTAGATGTAGGTTTGTGCCCTATTATGTACCCTATCAAATCACAAATTTTTGAGGTACGGATAATCGATGAAGTACTGTATTAATGCATAGTTATCAACTCCTTTCTATGCAAGTAGTCATTTTTTGGAAAACAAGAATTGTTCAGCGTTTCTTCTGGTACTTCGGAAAAGGATTCGAGTTGTGAGATTTAAAATCGATTCTATGGATTTTAATCTTATCGATGAGTGAAGACTGATCTTCAAATTATTGGTGAGTTCTTTATTTTCGCAGCCGATATATCTGATTGTTGAAAAATAACGAGGTAGGTTTTAGTGTACCGTTCTTCTGGCGCATGAAGCTTCAAGCGCGCGGATGTCATTTGGTTTTATGTCTCTTTGACGATTACTGAAGGATTGAAATCTCTTGCGTCAACAAGAATACATTCTTCCCGCATTCCTTGTTTCGATTACTCTTTTCAACTTTGCTTACGACCACATCACGTTGAAACATTGGTTCCCGTACAATCACCGAAGTTAAGCAGCGCCAAACCTGGTCAGTACCTAGGTGGGTGACTGCTTTGGACTACTATGTGCTAGTTGGGTGTGTGGAAGGTGTAATGGGTAATGACTCGGAATTGTTAATCGGACAGCCGAGTTCCAATTCCCGTTGGGTTAATTATATTCCCTTGGACGCAAATACCCCTGGGAAAGGTATGAATCCACCACTTCTCCCCCAGCTACGGGTTAATTAGTAATATTTGTATAACTAAACCATTATTATAAAAACAATTCTTACAATCTAAAAATATATCCTGGTGTTAAATGACCTGCAAAGTGTTACGGTTTTTTTGTGTATATTATATATGTATCTAGTGAGCGAGTCAAAATGACTTAATTCCCTTTATAGCCGACCAACAGAAGGTTGAACAATCAGAAGCCGCACAACACTGTATCCGTCGTGTATAAAGGCGGCCATCTTTGTTTTCCCACCGGAAGGACCAGAGGCAACTTGTCAGGCGAACATGACAGACGGAAGAACTACGCTCTGCTACTTTGCTGCGATATCCACTGCGAACCTGCACTACGCTTTCCTACTGTCTCCGAAATATTCACTGCCAACCTCTGGATTCTATACTCGAAGACGACCGTCATGAAAATGTCTCACACAAAGGTGTTGATAAACCATAGAAAATGAATGAATGGATCAATCATTTTAACTTCTTTCTTTCTTCAATGTCAGTTACTGTTTTATTGCTATATACAGTGACGCGTAAAAGTAAGTGAACACCTGAGATAGTATTTTTTAAAATTCTCTCTTTTTTCCAGATAATCAACATCTCAATAAAACTATATATTGATTTTTTAAAAGCATTTCACCCCAAGCAAGGCGGGAATGCCAACAGCAAGCAAGGGGTTACAGAGTGGGAGCAAGAGTAAAGAGGCGTCAAAGAGGAAAGGATGAAGAGAAGGACAGAGAATAGATCAAGGCATCTGGAGATGTCGATTGACATTGCATCTGAATATTTACAGATTCTATCAGGGAAGCAGATAAGCGGACTGGGATGCCAACCTAGTAGCACGTTTAAATTCGTGCATTATGGGAACCAGTGGAAGTAGATCGTAGGAGCTACCGTGAAAGTATTTGTAGAAAAGACAGAGGGAAGCGACGGCACGTTTGTGAGAGAGCGACTGGATGGAGACAATCTTTATTAAATGAATTGCAACCACCTTCAAAAAAGCTGGAAGAAATATATTAAGATGTGCAAAAGAAAGCGAACTTTTACCTTTAATATTTAGTAACTCATTCTTTTGAGATCACGACGTCAGTCTTTTTCTATAATTTTGAAGAAGTTTCTGGCAGTAGTGTTCGCCAATTTTGGATAATTTTTCTTGGCAAAACTCCCAAAATTCTTCGATATTCCCTGCGTTCCTTGCATATAATATCTTCTTTAATTTGAACTACAGATTTTCATTTGGGTTTAGATCAGGATTTGACTAGGCCATTCTAAATCTTGAAATTTCGTTTTTCAAATCCATTCTTCTGTGGATTTGCTTTGATGGTTTGGATCATTGCCTTGTTGGAAGATCCAACCCCAATTTAACCCAACTTTCGAACCGAGGGCAAGATACTTTCATTCAAAATTGTTTGGTAACTTTCAGAGTCCATTGTGTCGTCAATGCTTACTATTTTGTCTGTTCAAGCTGCAGGAAAGTCCCCCACCACCAATCATAATGCTGCCGTCGGCATGTTTAACTATTGGCACGGGATTCTTATCTTCAGAATCCGTATTAAGAACTCACCAGACATACCTCTCATCGTTTCTTCCAAAAAGCTCCAATCTGGTCTCATCTGGTCATAAAAACTTTTACCAGAATGTTTCTAGCTTATTAATATGAGTTTGGAATAGTTGAGCTAAAATCGTTTGTACGTTTTGTAGGCAGTAGCTTTTTTTCCTAGACATTCTGCCATAAAGACCGGCATCGTTCACATTTTGTGGCACTGTAAATGTATGCACTTTGATTCCGATATTAGCCAGAATCCTTGAAGAACCACAGAAGTCTCGGCAGGATTCGTATAGGATTGTCGAACTAGATATCTAATTGCACTTGCAGTTATTTTTTTTTTATTTTGATACCGTCATACCAAAGACCTTCCATTTAAAATAATTGGTCGCAAGGTGGAGATAGGCACTCCAAATCGTTTTGATAGCTTTTTTGTAGTCTTCTCCATCATTATAGGCTTCAAGTATACGATGTTTTAAAGCTTCAGTTCTTTTGATCTCGGCTCATTTTTTAAAAAATTTAGTCTTAAACTGCACGCTTTTGCATACACAATGAGTTATATAGCTCATTTGCAGAATACACAGCTTACCAAAAAATGTCATTTTGATTTTTATACATGCACAAAAAATTATTTGCACGGGCAACCATGTAAAACAAAAATGTAGAGTGCAAATGTAAGGATTTGATTTTCTTTGGCACATTTTAATTTTTATAATATTTTTTTATTACAGCTTGGTTAAAGTTTTTGAAGGTGGTTGTAATTTATTTAATAATGGTTTTTCTTAATGAATATATAGTTTGATTAAGATTTGGAAAAACAGACAATTTAAAAAAATATACGAGGTGTTCACTTACTTTTGCACAATACTGTATATTTAATTTCCGTTTTTTACTAATTTCATTTTCTCGTTCAGACATTTAATTCATTTGTCCCTTTAGAAAATGTGTACTTGTTAAATATACATTAATTCTGAGAACCAAAATTTATAATAAAAATGCATTATTATTATCATTATTATTTATAAAGATGTAGGTTTTTATCTTGACGGCGAAGTTTATTTTACTCCATGCGGCTACATTCGACTTTAATCTCGTTCACTCAACAATATTTCCTTTTAGGCGAGCTTTTCCTTCGTCACATGATCGCCTTGTGAAAAGTTAAGGCGCCTCTCTAATCATTGTAAATTTTCTCTAAGGAAATTCTTTGTTCTTTTCATTGTACTTTCTTCTTCTGAGAACTTGTTTTCAAAGGAGAACAGTAAAAGTAAATAACTGCCTTTGAATTATACGTCGCCCAATTTAATACGAAAGATATAATTAACCAATTTGGTGATTTCAAATCATTATCTCGTTATTATTCAACATGCCGACGGGAAATTAATTAGAATCTCCAAATTGCATTATTAAAATGAAACTAAAATTAGAATCCCTACAATTAAACCGCATGATAATCTTTGTTTCGAACTAAAATTGATTGATTAATCCATTTTCTACCGCTTATCAACCTTTTCCAGGTTATTTAAAGCCAGGCAATATTTTTGGATTCTTAGATTTTTTTTTGGATAATAATTTAGTGATACATGTCTTAATAATCAATCCATAGCTGGAGGGTGAATAGGTCGATTCCCACTTTTCTCAACGGCATCTGCGCCTAAGTGAATATAAAGAACGCAACTGGAACACGGCTATAAATTAACAATTCTGAGCCATTATTTATTACCTTACTCGCATATTCAAGCTTAAAGCACCTGGTATTCCTAACCGGTCACCTATCTAGGTACTGAGCTGGATCGACGTTGCTTAACTTCGGTGATAGATTCGATCTCTTAATCTATTATTTATTGCACATATGTACAAATGTGGCACAAGGCCGAAAAAAGGGGATTGGGGTAAAGGACGGTCATCACTAGTCTTAGATTAAACTTAGCTAGCCACAATCACTGACCCTATCATACAGAACAATATTCCTTTCACCAAAACAACACATTTATCCATACCTTTCTTACTACAAACACCAAAATGCCTCTCTGACTTCCATGAAAAACCTAAATAATCCCCTTATGTACAAAATATTTGTCTGTGGGGGAGGGGGCATAAAAACAACAACTTTTAAAAATGAACCCCAATGAATATATACAAAATGACAAAATATATTTACAAGAAACCAAATAAAATTAGTGTTAGTAATAAAACCCCCCACAAACTCTTGAATGTGGCAGAAATATCAGTTAACTGGACGAAATCGATGCGGGACTTATGAAAAATAAGGCCACACTCATTCTTCCCAAGCATTCACACAGGCACACACTCATTCATACACAACAACAAGTACGAAAAACACACACACGAAACGAAAGGCGCCCCGCATCTACCAGAGAACTGACATTACTGACCACCTAAAAAACGAGGGAGGGGATGGGGAGTTAAACTAAAGGAAAAAAAAAATGGGGACAGAAATAAAAGGGGACCAATGAGCAAATACACCGTAGCTAAGTTTACCAGAATAGAAAAACTAAAAGAAAAAAATACAAAAACCTAATCTAACCTAACTCCGGGATGGGTTGCCTATGTTAAACCCAGGAAAACAATATCCTTAATGCCTAACCGGCATCCAAATGCCACTCAAGGTCAGCCCTTTTACTCGGCACATTCGCGCAAGAATCACCCACCTTTTGCTGAATTCCGATGAGGTGAGCCGCCGCCTTTCCGTCCTGATCTTGACTTTAAGCTGATGCTTAAAGAACAAGATCAGTTGGGAAGAAGTGAACTTCTCGCCCTCATGGAATCCTTCTGACGCGTCGTCCAAATCACGACTCTCATAACCCCTAGTAAGCAACAGAACACATAGTGTTCAGCCTTCGTCATCTGCGGCACCACATTGCTACAAACAGAACTGGCTTCCAGGACAAAAAACTTTCCGCGCAGCATGCGAACCATGAGGCCTTCAACAAACTTGCACAACGGCACTACCACCCTGCACTGAAAGAAGGCGTGACCAATAGTCTCGACTTCCCCCCGCACAGCGACGACAGTTTGGATATTTCTCCAAGCCTGCTGAACAAAGTCTCTTGCCGACCCAGAGGGCTTCACGAATCACCAGCCAGGTGAGTGATGCCTCATCGTTATTGAGGCATTTCAACCCGGGCGCCCAAGGCCATATCGAGCGAGCCTCCCGCTTCGTAAGACCGAGCTCGCCAATCAGATCATCTTGTACGGACCCCCTAACTAAAACTTGATATAATGCCTTGCGAGACAACGCCTGGGCGTTGGAGAGACCATCCGAAACCCGTAAGAGGAGCTTCAGAGCGCGACGACATTCACGATAAAAAGAGCACTCGGCACGTGGTAAACGGCCGGCCTCTTCTTCGCACGAGTGCACACTTTTCAGGGATGGAAAATGTTTCTGGACGTCTTCTTTCCAAAAGGCACCCTCCTCATTCGACCCATGACACATTCGATCTAAAAAGGTAATGCGAAGCATATATTGACGGATCTCAATGCTAGGCATCCCCAGACCGCCCTCAGAGGGATGGAGGCAACAGACCTCGCGAGATACCATAGGGGCCTTGCCTTCCACAAGAAAGAGAACAAGGTCCGGACTAATGACATTAGCCGGGCATACGGGAGTGGAAGCACAGAGAGTCGGTAGAGGAGGATCGGATAGATGTGTGAAACACATACTTCCGCCCTTCCCTTCAGGGAAAGTCTCCTCCGAGACCACAAATTAATCGCGATCTCGGCCTTCCCTTGTACCTCCGACCAGTTCATTTCCAACTGGAGATCAGGACCGAACCAGACGCCGAGTATCTTGATCGGCCCATCCGTCCAGAGGAAAGGTCCGGGAAGAGAAACTCCCTTCCACGCACCCAACCGCAAGCCCACAGACTTATCACGGTTGATCCTGGCCCCTGTTACCATCTCATACCCACTTATTTCTTTGCTGACTTCGTCAATCTCGGCTCTGCTCGACACAAGAGCCGAAACGTCGTCAGCATAGGCAGAATACCTGGCCGAGGTGGTAGCGCCAGGCAGGGTAATTCCGCGCAGGACCGGATTCGCCTTTAACTTGCGAAGGAATGGTTCCAACGCAAGAACGTAAAGCAAGGGCGATAGCGGACAACCTTGACGAATGGAGCGAGACAATACGAAAGGCTCCGACCTTACCCCATTCACTTCCACCAGCGCACCGGGGTCGCATACAAGAGTCGGATCCAGGAGCGAAAGTCGGCTCCGAAACCGGCCGCCGACAGGACAGCCTCCAGAAACCGATGGTCAACCCTATCGAAGGCCTTGGACTGATCTAAATTGATCAGCGCGGCTTCACTGTCGACTTGTTCTAAGATCAAGCGTACCATATGAAGGTTATCCTGAATCGTCCTGCCCTTCACAGCACAAGTCTGTTCGGGGCCAATCAGACGAGACAGGACAAGCTGCAAACGGTTGGCTAAGATCTTCGCCAAAATCTTTAAGTCAGTATTTAACATCGTCAAAGGGCGAAAGTTCCCTAACCCATCCCCACCATTCTTGTCCTTACGCAGCAACTTGATCACACCCCTGGTGAAGCGTCGAGGTAAAGACCCTGCCTCATCCAGTGGTTGTAAATCAGCTGCAGCAAAGGAACAAAAACGGGCGACAGCCTCAAGTACACTTCGTAGGGAAGTCCATCTAGTCCCGGAGACTTATCCAGGCCAACCTGCTTCAGCGCTTCCCAGATTTCCGACTCTGTTATGGGACCCTCGCACCTAGCCGCTTCAGCTGCCTCAAGGCAGGGAAAGTCAGCCAAATAGGCATCGAACTGAGCAGAGCTCAGACCGGGCTCCCTGGTGAAAAGATCCTGAAAATAAAGCCGAAAGGCCTCGCATATGCCCGCGCTTGTAGTCACGGTCCGCTTATCCGGCAATGTGACGCACGCTATATGTCGCTTAGCCGCGTTCCGATTTTCCTCTGCACGCAATTCAGCGGCCATATTCGTCGCCTCAGAAGACATTCTTTTTAGCCTAGCCCTAACTACCAGAGCTTGATCCTTCTTGATAAGCAAGGAGGCCAACTCTGCCTTAGCTAAGACTATGTCCCCACTAACACGGGATTTGACGGCCCGATCAACTTTTTCTTCTAATGCCGTTTGCGCCGCTAGTCTATCTAGATTGAGTCGACGACTAAAATCGGCAGCAAACGTTCTAATTTTTGATTTTAATTTTCCCCACCAGGCGTTACCCACAACCGCCCCCGTCAATTCCCTCTGAATCATTAGTAGCAGCTGGTCCCGGAAATCCTGTTCACCGAAAAGTGAACAGTTAAATTTCCAGTAACCAGCCAATCTAACCTTAGGCTTATCTAAGTTTACACGGACCCGGACAAGCCTATGATCCGTGTAAACTATATAATGGAAACTTGGACACTCTAAGAGCCCTACGTCGACTCTCCTAACTAACACTCGGTCCAGGTAGCTCGCAAGCGAGCCAGGAGCCGAGTCGCCACTAGTTGTCCAAGTCCATGCTACCTCCTGAGGGTGCTCATTCCGGTACTTATCGACAAGATCAAACCTGCCGATAAAGTCCCGAAATGCCTTCACATCAGGATTTTTAGTACCCGGATTTTTACCTATACGATCTATCTCAGGGTCAAGGACGGCATTCCAATCCCCGCTAAGACTACCCGACGAGAAGTCGTCAAAAACGGCTCGATCTGCCGAAACAAAGCAGGCCGCTCAGCATGACTATTGGGCGCATAAACCCCAATGAGACGTAAAGCCTTATCCTTTATAGTAACATCCAGCACACAAAGCCTGCCCGCCGGATCTGCGAAGACAAGGGAACATGCAGCCTCCAAAGACTTGCTCACTAGCCAAGAGACACCCCTCGAACGACCATCAAAACATGCTGAAAAAAGGGCGAACCCCTTAGACAGTATATCCTCACGGTCATGAGAAGAAAAAACGGGTCTCTTGCACACAACAAACATTCACCCCGAGGCGCTGAAGGTCACGAGAGAGCCTCGCCCTGCGAGACTCGGACCTCAGGCCCCGCACATTTAACGTAGCTAACCAGAGAGACATGAGAAGTCCGATTAGGGTTGTTTACCAGCATTAAACATGGCCGGGGTAAGGATACCGACCGCGTCTCCCATAGACCCATGGCCCATCTCATTCTTGATGGTGCCGTCTTGGGAGATACCGCCGATATCCCAGGGAAGGTCAATTTAAGAGCTCTATATAGGGATGGGTGAACTAAAACGGGGACCCTCCCTGCACAGAACTGTTGTAATTTTTTTAATTTGTCATTTTCTACAATGGCGATGGGCAAAGCCATCTTACAGGCATTTACGGCTTCCTCCACCATCGCCCAAGTTTGATTGGCCGCAGGTCCTGACCTAATAACTGTCAGGACCCTCTGGGCATTTGGGAAGTTTTTAGGCTCCTCAATGTCTAGGTCGGCAAACTGTTTAATTGAGAGCAGGAACTTCAGATCTTTGACCCTGTTACTATAGTCCCGGGCTCTCTCGGCCTGGGCAGGGGAAATACGGCATACCTCCTCTCCTGTGTTGAAAATAAATCTTTTCTTTCTTTCTTTTTTTTCTTCTTTTGCCTGTTGTGTTGGGCTTCTTTGCCGCTTGGGAGCAGGAGGAGGCATCTCGGCATTTTTTGCCGGTGATTGCTTGGGGGTATGAAGGGGGGTGGGTTTTTGTTTAACGGGGGAAGGAGTGGGTGTGTTCATGGGGGTATAAAAAGATCTATGCCTATAGGGGCTGGGATCTCTACTGGTGGGTTTGGCCTTAGATGGTGAAATAGCAGGCGATGGAGGGGGTTGTTTCTTTGGAGAAGGGGTGGGTCTATTAGAGGACGTAGAAGGGCTTGGTTCTTTTCTTTCCGAATCCAGTCGCTTTTTTAATTCTTTTAGTTTCTCGGACTTTTCATAACCGGGATCAAATCTCTTTTGTTTTTCTTGAAATGATTCTTCAGAGGCCGGGGCATCGCCCTTAACGTTGTTAGAGGGAGTGGGGCTGTATGTGCCTTTCTTCCTAGGGGCTTCAGGGGACTGAGGACCCGCTGTCCGGCGCTTCCCTCTGGCCTTACCAGCAACCAGCCATTCCCCTCCCCTTCTCCACAACTGCACCGGCAGCGGGCGAAGGCTCTTTGGGGAATGTGGCTTTCGATGTTGCGCCGACCGGAGGATTAACCGACCCGGTCCCGGAGGCTGGTACGCCCATTACAGGCGAGGCGGAATTTAGAGACGCGGTCAGAGGGGGATCTTGGGTAACTGGCGCTTGACTTCCAGAGGCCTTCTTCTCTGGGCAGGAGGAGGAGAGATGACCAGTCACTCCACACCTCCAGCATACCGGTCTTCGACCCGTCACAATGACCGGTAATTTCAAGACGCCAACATCCAGACAGTTGGGGATGGAGCGGAAGGCTTTCTCGTCCAACATAATGTCAAAGCTCCACCCCCGCTCAGGCTATCACAGGAAGCTCCCAGAATTTCGCCATACTGAGAGAAGAACGCAGCGAGATGTTCCCCGATAACCTGAGGAGGGACCTCGTATACCGTTACCCTGGTCTTACGTCGGCCTTCGTACTCTGTACGCAGTATTATTTCTTTGTTAATTAGCTCACGGCTAGCCGCGGCGACGCAATCTTCTGATGTGGGCAACAGTACGTCCCACATGAAAAATTTAGCACCCTTAACTATTCTAAGGGGCTTGAACCCAAAGGATTCCAGTGCTTTTAACACTGTGTTTTTCGTCGAGCGACAAATTTTGCGCGTACGCTTGTCCACGACGAAAACTGACACTATTCTTTTGTCAATTTTTTTCAATTCTTGGGGGTCTTCCAAAAGTCCACCTTCTACAACAAGGTGTGCGTAACTTTTGGCACGCTCCAAGAACTCCGCTAAATTGATAATGCACTTTGGAGGGGACGACCAACAAGAGGGCGATTCCCCGGCCTCAGGCTCAGTTTGCGGTTCATTTTTGGATTTTTCAGAATCTTGGCCATTATTGGCCTCCATAGTTGATTCCTTTTCATTGTTGCCATTTTTAGGCTTCCGTAAAGTATTTTTTTTTCTTTTTCATTTTCTTTTTCCCCAACAGTTTCCACATTGCTAGGGGAAGAGGTTTCAAGAGCTGGAAACTCCTCCAAACTGTCTTTGTCCGGGGGTCTTTTTTTGGTAGGATTAAAAAGGTGTTTACGAATAGCCTTTTTAGGCTTTTTTTTTTTTTAGCCAAAAGGAGGGTGGGTTTTTTTCCTTTTTTTATCCATTTTTAAATAATAAGAAGGAGGGGGGGTAAATACGGGGGGGAAACCGCCTTATAGGCGGAGGGAGGAGAAAAAAAATAAAAGGGAGGGTAAAAATAAAGGGTTGGCCTATCAGCAAGACAACAATTAAACAAATATCAACAGACAAAAAAAAATCAAACAGAAGGACGTGTGCAAAAATTATAACCACAAATATAAACAGGTAAAACAAATGGACAGACGAGAAAATGTGAACAAGGTTCACAAAAACGAAGAAAGAACAAAAATTTAAAGGACAACAGACAAGAAAGCAACAAATTACAAACTAATAAATATAAACGGAAAAAAAAAAAAGAAAACGCAATACGTACGAAACAAAAAAAAAAAAATTACAATTTACAAAATGGCTGCCGCTAAAAAAACGGTCAACCCAATAAAGAAAAACGTTAAAAAAAAAAAAGGAGGGACAGAAATTACAAAAAATTAAAACAAATATTATAAACACGTAGACTTTTTTTTTTTTTTTTTTAAACGTAAAAATTAAAAAAAAAACACAGAAATAATTAACACGTAAAAAATAAAAAGGTTAAACGAGAAACGAAAAAATAAACAGAAAAACTCCGGGTTGTGGGGACTGAAAAAAAAGACTTAACACGGAAAAAAAAAACGTAAATAAAAATAAAACAAAAATTATACAAAATAATTAATAACAAAAAAGAAGTAACGGTTAAAAAAGGAAAGGAAATGAAAAGGAAAAAAAAAAAAGGTCAAAATAAGAAAGTTCGAAAAAATGACAAATTTAACAAAAGAGTCAAAAAAAAACTTAGAAAACTTAGTAAACTGATTAAATCAAAAATATTCCTAAAAAACAAGGCAGTCTGAAAAGTTGAAAAATAGTCCTTTGGTAGACAGCAAATATGTCTAGCACCGGTCAGGAAGAAAAAACGGTGTAAAAAATGAAAAAAAAGGTCGACTTAATCTTCCGTCGTCTTCCGGTACCAACCCATATTTATATGGTCGGTACTCCACTTATGTAAATTAGGTGTATCATACACAACACCCTCCTCCCAAGCCTTGGAATCCCTTTTGGATTTCAAATTGGCTTCCTATATGGGTTGATGATTATGGCTATTTCTTTGTAGATCCATTTGCCTAATTTTAATATTTTTTCCGTTTTGGATTCACGTTCAATGGGTCCGTCAACTTCCGTTTCCTACCGGATCTTCTTGGTTCAGGTGTATTCTGTGGAGGTTCTACCTGAAACATATCATACATTATATCAATGGGATCTTCGTCCTCATCCGGTATACACTCTTCTTGCTCTATACCGTAATCTTTTTAAGTTGGTTTTGGTGCCTTTTATAAGTATTCTTCGGCCCTTTGATTATGTAAATCAGGTCACCGATTCTCTTGTCCACTATGCCTCGTTCCCAGAACTCAACGTTGTTTTTATAGCACTTGAAAAACACCTTCTCTCCGGGAGTGTATCTTTTTCTCGCTGTATACATGGTATTTTTTTACTGTATTTTTTCCTGGCAAAAGCTTGTCAAACACTGACTTAACTTTCCTAGCGAACATTAGTTCAGCTGGTGCCATGTTTGAGTGTGTTCTCTGGTTTGGCGTGATTCTGTATACTTGTAAGAATTGCTGAAGCGCCTTTTCCGTTGGAACTCCTGAGGCTTTCTTCAGAGCACGCTTTAAAGTATCGACAAATCTTTCTGCGAGTCCATTAGACCTCGGATGATACGGAGGCGTCGTTATGTGGTTAATTTGATATAACTCACAAAATTCCTTAAATTCTTCAGAAGTGAATTGTGTACCATTGTCACTCACAATACACTCTGGCACACCGAACCGTGCAAATAGTTCATGCAAAAAAGTTGTTGTGGTATTGGACGTAGGCTTTTTACAGCGTAGTACTTCCGGCCATTTTGTAAAACTATCTACCACTATTAAGTAGTAAAAATCTTCTACTGGACCAGCGAAATCAATGTGTAATCTTGTCCACGGATGATCCGTCTTGGGCCATGGTTTGTATACTATAGGTGGTGCCTTAGCTGCTAACGCACACCCCTTACATCGATGAACCATGTTTTCGATATCCACATCCATTCCTTTCCAATACACAAAGCTTCGCATTAAGCTTTTTGTTCTATTAATACCCAGGTGACCCATATGAAAGTCCCGAAGTATTCTTTTCTGCAACTTTTTTGGTATTACTACTCTCTCACCATATAATAAAACTCCGTCACCTATTGAATAAATCTCCTGCACTTTTTGGTCATTCGCTACCATTTTGCTTTTAATTTCTAAAATGAAATCATCGCTTTCAGCTTCTTTTTTAATTTCATTTAGCGTAACCGGTAGCTCTCTTACAATGTTGTTTACCATGCTTTTCACCTCATAATCTGCTCTGATATTTGCAATAATTGATTCTTCGAATCTTTCTTCTTGACTCGGTACTAGTCTTGATAGACTATCCGCATGAATTATCTTTTTGGATGATAGGTGCTTTATGTGAAAATCATAATTGAGAAGAATGGTTCCCCATCTTAACAGACGATTTGCTGTATAAACGGGTAACCCTTTCTTTGAACCAAAAATGGTGATCAGTGGTTTATGATCCGTTTCAAGGATAAAATGTCTGCCGTGGATGTACCTGTGAAATTTTTGTATGGCAAAAATGATACTCAGTGCCTCTTTTTCTATCTGAGAGTAACTTCTTTCTCCTGGGAGCAAAGTTCTCGAAGCGTGTGCAATTGGTTTTCTAGAACCATCTGGCATTATGTGTTGAATACACGCTCCTATCCCGTATGAACTAGCGTCACTTGCCACTACAATATCCAGTTTTGGATTGTAATGGGTTAAAAAGAGGTCGGACGTAAGCATTTTCTTTATTTCATCAAAGGCTTTCTGACATTCTACCGTCCATTCCCATGCCTTGTCTTTTTTTAGCAGTTCATTCAACGGAGCTCTTAAATTGTACATTCCTTTAATGAACGCTTGATAATAATTTGCAAGCCCTAGAAAACTTTGTAGCATCGCCACATTAGTGGGCGTCGGCATGTCTCTAATCGCAATGGACCTTTCCGGATCTGGACATCTGCCATTTTTGTTGATTATGTGCCCTAAATACTTAATTTCCTCCAAACCAAATTCGCACTTTGACTCTTTGACTTTAAATCCAAAGTCCTGAATTTTTTAAATACTTGATTGAGATGCTCTCGATGTTCGTCGACCGATTCGCTCCTTACTATGATGTCGTCTAAGTAAGCGCACGCAAAGTCTAAATCATTCAGCATGACGTCCATAGCTTGTTGAAAAATGGCAGGTGCCACTTTAATACCAAAAGGAAGCCTGTTGTACTTGAATAACCCTCTATGCGTGTTTATCCTAGTAACTTCGAACATTCCTCTTCGACGGGAATTTGGAGATAGGCATCTGATAAGTCAATTTTTGAAAATATAACTCCACCATTTAGCTTGTTAAAAATCTCCTCCGGACTCGGTAACGGGTAATGGTAGTCCTTAATTACCGAGTTCAACCCTGTCGAAAAATCAACGCAGACTCTGACTTGGTTTGATTTCTTTTTTATGCACACAATCGGCGCAGCCCATGAATTAGATTCTACTTTCGAAATAATTCCCATTTTTTCAACCCTATCAAGTTCTTCGTTAATTTTCTCTACACTTGCGAAAGGCACATTACGTTTCTTTTTAAAA
Source organism: Acanthosepion pharaonis (assembly GCA_903632075.3). NCBI lineage: Eukaryota > Metazoa > Mollusca > Cephalopoda > Sepiida > Sepiidae > Acanthosepion > Acanthosepion pharaonis. The sequence goes on along the minus strand of CAHIKZ030000504.1, from coordinate 596,763 downwards.
ATTGGCATAGTATTTTCCTTTAATTCGAATTTGGCTTCAAACTTGTTACATCTTCCAAGACCAGGTGTGAAAGTTTCCGGAAACTTTTTTTTTAATTCCTCATTAATGTCCTGTCTTGTTTGCGTATTACTTTCTACTTTTCTGCAGAAAGAGTTTAACGGTTTATCCCACAATTCGAATGTTTCAATAAAATCTGTACCCATCAAGTTTTCTCCATTTTCAGAATGAAAACTTTTATTTTTTAACTATCCTGTTCAATTTCATGGGAAGTACAACCTCGCCTTCGAATTTAATTTCCTTTCCAGTCACTGTTCGAGCGCGTTTCGTTGACTTCATTATTGTAGGCCTTTTAAAATTTTCCATGTTTTATAGTTCATTATTGTTAAATCTGAACCCGAATCGAGTTGAAATTTGATATTCTTTTTAAATATTTCAGTCGTCACATATTTCCTCAAATCTCTATCTGATTTGATATTTGAATTTGTTTGACTAATTCGGCTATTGACTTTTTTTCGTTTTACAACACGACCCTTTGTGACCATTCTTGTGGCACACGAAACATTTTTTTATTTCTATATGGGCAATTTACCTCCCAATGTCTTTCGTTGCACCGTCTACAATTAAATGGCGGAACCATTTTTTTCCTTCCTCATTCTTTTCATTTAATTTTTTTTTTCTATTTTTTTAAATACGCCGAATTTTTAATCCAATTTTTTTTTCTGATGGGTAATTTGACTGTTTCTTCACTTTTTTAATATAAGCAATACCAGCTTCTTCAATTTTTTGAGACTCTTTCTTTAAACTTACGGCCCGCTGACACTCCTCTGCTAACTTTTGCAGGGTAAGGTTTTGTTCAGATTCGAGTTTAGACAAAACTCTACGTCTTATTTCGGCACTTTTACTGGATACCAGACCTTGAGCAAAAATTAAACACTTGAATTCTTCAACCGTAATCTCTGCCAATCTGAAATTGTCACAATGTCTATTCACTATAGATGCATAAGTTAAGTAATCCTGATCGTCGGATTTAGCGACATTCATGCATAACCATCGCTTATGCCAAAGCGACATATTTGCTCCAAACAACTCCTTTAGCAATTTCACTGTTTCCGAGAATTCCAATTCATTTGTTCTTCTCGGTAGAATAAAATCTACAAATTTGCTATGTTCTGCTGTACCTAGCTTTCTTAGTAATAGACTGACTTTTCTTGAATTCGACCAGTTTTCACAGTCTGTGTGGAAAATATCTTCATATCGTTTAAAGTACGCTTCAAACGTTTTTCCTTCGTCTGGCACATAGTTGAAAGTTTCCAACGAATTAAATATGATGTTATTAGAATATGAAGAGTTACTTTCATTTGCCTGATTGTTGTTTAATTTCTCCAATGTTAACTTTTGAATTTCCAAAACCTTGACATACATTTCTTCCTGTTCCCTTTGACGTTGCTGACTCAACTCCTCTTGCCTTTCTTGATAATTCTGCTGTGCTAATTGTTGTTCTCTTAATAAGGCAACCTGTTCACTTTGTTGTTGCAGACTCAACTGCTGGGATTTGAATAATTCAGCTTGACTCAACTGCTGGGCTTTAAACAATTCAGCTATGACTTTGGATAATTCCTCCATTTTTAGCTGATAGTGTTCATGCAACAAAGAATATACTTTTAAATTGTTTATCCACGAATATACTATAAGCAGACAAAAAAAAATTGAAACAACTTACGCCTTTTTTAATTTTATGTCTTGCTTTATAAAATATTGTTGAGCAACCAAACAAAAAAAAAATAAACAAATTTTTTTTTTTTACAAGTTCGCTTACCTTTCAAAGTCGACACGTGGTATTTGTGCTCCTTTTAATTCCATGCATGTTTTTTTTAGTCGGCCAGCTTTTTTTTTTTTTAGTCGGCCAGCATTTTTTTTTTTTTTTTTTTTTAGTTATTTTTTTTTTTTTTTTTAGTCGGCCAGCATTTTTTTTTTCCGTCCGTTATTTGTTTTAACTGTCCACGCCAGATTTTTTCCAGATTTTTTGAGTTTTTTTTTTCCAGAACGTTCCTTTAAGCTTTAGTCGTCCTTTAACTAGTTTTAACTGTCCAAACTTCAATGAATACTTTTCCGTTCCATTAGATGTTCGACTTTTAATTAATGATTTTTTTTTCGCAGTCAGCCTGGGTTCTTCTTCACGTTGTCCCAATTATTTAAGGCTATCAATTATTAATTTTTTTTTTTAAAAACGTAAAGTTCTTTATACCTCGTCGCCATTGTATATATATATATATATATAATATATGGAATAATAATAATAAAAGGCAAACACAAAATGTAATTTATAATTCAAAATGTCCATTCAAACAATGAAAAAAATATAACTAAGAGGATAAAAAACAAAATTTTATTTATGTTTGGGAGGGGAAACAAATGTTTTTCGGTATATTGCATCGAAAATAATTAATTTTCCTGCAGAATGGGTATATATATATATATATTATCTATCTATATATGTATATGTGTGTGTGTGTGTGTGTGTGTTATATGTGTACAGAGGTCTGTAAGTGCATTTATATATATATATTTATATATGTGTGTGTGTCTATCTTCCTTTATATATGCATATATATGCGCGTGCGTGTGTGTATGTTCCTTTATATATGAATATGTGTTTGTGTGTGTGTACGAGTGCTTTTATACATGCATATATGGTTATGGATTTAACAGTTTTCATGTAATTTTTTAACATTTTTATAGTGATGTATGTTGTCTTAGGAGGGAGTAATTCTTTCAGGAATAGAGATATTGGAAAAAAATCCGGGCCGTAGATTTATATTTTGACAAGATACGATAGCGGCATACACGAGAATTTTCCTTCTAGCTGAGTTACTTTATCTTTTAATAAGTGTGGCATTTTTTAGATCAAAGTTGTGATTGAATTTATTTCTATGTATGACGAATGCATATGATAAATTGCTGTGCCCAAAAATGTTAAAAAAAAAATGGAAAGAAATCAGTTAAATCCCTAACCATATTTTATTCAAAATATATAACAACATATGCATCTGTATGTTTGTGGGTTTGTGTAAAGGTTGAATTGGAAAGCAACAGAAAGTGAAAGTGGGAGATACGGACATCATCTGATTTTAATAGAAATATTTTTCTAATTTCTTTCTTGATTTTGATATTTTGCTGTCGCTCTAAGATTTTGTCTTGTCACAAATTTATGATTCAAATCAAACAAGTATCATTTTTCGCTAAGAATCCGCATATCATGAAACCTTGGAAATGAAACGCAAAAGAATAATAATTACCCAAGTATCCTGAAATGTTATTGATATCCACAGATTTTAATATCCTTGCCAGCCAAGGAGAAGTAGGATAAAGCAATGCCTACCTCATGGCTGACGTAATTGATTGATTGTTTAGCGGCATATCAACTCCTTATGGGTCATTTAATGCGAGTGTATCGGCAGTATTAGCTTTTTTCTTTACAAAAATGTATTGCTGGTAATTCTTTGTCAATAAATATATTGCTGGTAATTTTTGTTACTATGAAAATGCATTGCTGGTAGTTTCATTATAATAAATGTATTGCTGTTATTTTCACTATAAAAATGTAATTTTATACTTTCATATTGTTTTGATCCCGATTTTGGGGTTAACTATTTTCTCATAGCTGGGACCCTAACAGGTGCTACCCCCACCACCGGGCCAGGGTGGACCTGGGAACAACAGCAATTAAGAGGTGGTTCCACGCTCCCCAAAACCTCCCGATCAGAAGCTTTGCTGCAGGATGCAGTTTATCATCATACCCTGGTATCAACGGTCACTATTCTAAGGTAAAAAAAGTTTGAACGCTGATTTTTAAGGCAACAATCATCTTTCATTTAGATGATTTTTTTTCAGCATATTCTTCCTATCCCTTTCTTTAAGGCTACATTGTGGCCGTGATAGTCATATATATTCAACAGGTACGAAAATATGGAATATTGATATTTTAAGCCGGACAGGCTATACCCCAATTGGGAAATTAGTGCAATACAGTCTTCCTGTCCATATTTCTATCCATCCCATTTAGTAAATATCCAGAATGATGCTGAAAAGAAAGTAACAAGGAGACAAATATTACTTAGATGTAAGAAGGATAGGAAGTTGCTGAAAAGCATGATCGCCCTCGTCCTGAAGAGACACGGTACATGAATAATAATAATAATAATAATAATAATAATATCGATAACAACAGAAGTTTGCTTTGTAGTAAATTCAAGGAAGTAAAGTTTACTTTAGGTAAAAACAAGAATGAGAAAACGAGAATGGGGAAACTATATCTATATACCTATATCTTTCAAACATGTCTTGTTGATTAATATTGACAACTTCTGTCTTTTTTTCTAATCGATTTCACCCAAGCAAGGTAGTAAAGCCACTAAGACACAAGGGGTTACTGGCTGTGGAAGAATTAGGAAACAGAAAATTTACTAAGGAGCATGAATAAAATATATGTTACCAGGCGGGCAATAGAAAGCGATTGACATTGCATTTAAATTTTTGAAGATTAAATTTTGTTGGAAAGCATGAAGCCAGAAGAGAGTTCCACGACCGAGAAGTGCGAGAAAGGAAACTGTTAACATATTGAACTTACGGTTACATCGAGCCAACTGAGCTGCAAATTGATGAAACCTCGTCGCCAGATTACTGCGCTTAAATTAATACAATCTAGATATCATAGCGAAGAATTTATCCGAACAATTACCATGAAAGCATTTAGCATGAAACAGCCTGTCGCCTCTGAGTGTTGACTTCAATGTTCACTTTTAGGGTGTTTCAAAAGTCTGTGTCACATTACGAAACTGTATATCTTAATAACTATTGAGGATATCAAACCCCAATTTATATTTCCTGAAAGCTAATATTTCCATGTTTTTATAAAGATTTTACAGATGTTCAATGTGTGCGCCATGGGTTACACGATACACATCCAAACGATAATTTAATTCTTGCCGAATGCGACCAAGGATAGCGTTATCGATGTTTGCCAAGGCGTCAGTTATTTGCATCTTCAGATCATCCACGTCTCTAAGAAGGGGAGGTACGTACCCGAAGACTTTCACAGAGAAAGAAGGCACATGGAGTGAGGTCTGGAGACCTAGGTGGTCATTACAGGAACACGCGATCAGTCTGTCAGAAGAAAGCTTACACTTTTAGCTTTTAAATGGTACCAGTTCAATCATGCTACCATTTATAGTTCGTAATATAAAAGTTCTTGAATGTGACATAGACTTTTGAAACACCATATATATATATATATATATATATATATATATAAAAGAAAGAATAGTAAGATATATAATCCGATTGATATTTTTTATTTTTACAAAACAGTGCTCAATGTAAATTTACAGAGCATAAATAACTAATGATGCAACAAAAGTTAATAAAAATGAACACGCTACCACCCCTTGTCTGAATGATTGGATTTCTCTGTATCCTTGGAAACCGTGAATTATGAATTTTTGTGTGCGTTTAAAACTCAGTAAATTTAAATAATAAGTTACTCCAATATTTGCTTGAAGATGAAATGGAACTAATGTTTTTAATTTAATTACAAAATTAAATTTGAAGTTTATAGCTTCCACTTTTTGAAACATGGTTATTACTGTGTAGCGAAAAAAAACATATTTTAAACCAGTTAATTATATATATATATATATATATATATATATATATATATATATATATATATATATAGTTATTTATCATAATATAATAATTGTTAATTATTATAAGTGACTTATAATAAATAACTAATGCTCTACTTTTGTATTGAGTTCTTTTAAAATTTATATTCGTTTCGTTCTCTTTACATTTGGATAAACAAAGTTTTTGAACTCGCAAAAAAAAAAATTCCTCTAGACCAACTTAGAAATAAAAAGAACGTAACATCGAACAAACTCTAGCATATAACAAAAACAATCCAGAATTATTCACTGAAATTACAAAAAAATCTAGACCTACTTAGCAAGAATAATAAACTGAAAAATATACTGAAAACAACCAAAATAATTAAGAGCAAACGCCAATCTAAAAAACTAAAACACACATTAACCTCATCCAAATTTAACCAACACAATAAAAGGAGTCACAAAATGCAAAGATGTGGGGTTTGTGACATCATTATAGAAGGAAACTCCTACACTTTTGAAAACCCCAAAACAACATTCATAATAAATAAAAACTTAAACTGCAACTCAAAAAATGTGATTTATGTACTCAAATGCACAAAATGCAAGAAGTCATATATATATAGGTATCGGTCAACAACTGAACAACAGGCCCCCCCTACACAAATGCAACATAAAATTATCAGACAACAGAAAACTTTTTGTATCACAACACATCTTTAAACGTAACCAGGGAAAATTTAAAATTATGCCAATATATCTAACAGACAATTATTCTTACCTACAAATACAAGAAAAAAACTTCATAAACAAATTTAAACCAGAACTAAATAGATCATAACACCACATGCAAAAGCACACACACCATGCATACAGTGATCAAATGCAGTGATCAAACCATTCACATATATGCACGCACGCTCACATGCGTGTGTTTGTGGGCACGAATGTGTGTCTATATATATATATATATATATATATATATATATATATATATATATATATATTGACAAAAGCAGGAGAACTACTCACAGGCACGCACACGAACCCCACACAACTTGTATGTGTGTGTGTGTGTATGTATACTGATTCCATGTAACTTGGGAAGTATGTGTATGTACGTATGTGTGTGTGTATGTACTGATTCCTTGCAATGGGACGATATGTATGTGTGTGTTTGTGTGTGGGTGTACAGATGTGTTGACTGATTCCTCGTAGTGAGACAGTGTGTATGTATGGAGAGGGGATATACACATATATACACGCATGCTGACAAAAGCACACGAAAATGGAAATAGATCTAAGAACAGACAGGGGTCATTAAAAGATAAGCATGCTGATAACTACTCCATCATTTCTCGAACCAATCTTAATTGTTTTATAACACTTCACGCAGAACTTTTCACTGCCAGTTCAAGAAAGACGTTTGGATCACTAACGCAAAAAAAGAGAATGCCTGATATCGAGAATATTTAACATCGAAAAACATAAAGAAAAAAAAATTAATTATTTTTAATAATATGTGGAAATCTCCACCCTTTACTGATGACGGTCGCGAGACCGGAAACACGTGTAGCAAAATTATGGAAAATAAAGCATAATATATATATATTTTTTTAAAAATCCACATTACAACCAAAAACGTTTGCGGTTTCTCTCTTCTTTTTAATACTTTTCTCTCGTTGGAACTACTATAACCTCTTCCTTTTATATATATATATATATATATATATATATATAATAGCTGGCCACTCGTATTCGAGAATACCAGTCTACTAAGGGGAATAACCAATCCTTATTGCAGACGTCTGCTCAGGCACATTTGTGCTTGTTCAACACCCACTTGTTCAACCATGCTGAGTGGACCTTAGTTACAGTTTCTGGGAGCGAGCGTGTTTTCTAGTGTGATTAACAATCTTGAACAAGGCCAGCACACTCAAACCCTCGGTCACGATGACTTGTGACTTCGTGCTAGAACAGCCATCACCGGCTCCCAAGCGTTCCGTCCACCCAATTTCACCCACAAGGCTTTGGTCAACTCGTAGTATGTTTTTCAGGCACTTTACAAATGCTGGGATCGCCCCCTCCCATCCCCAGACCGATATATACAAAAGATGACATTGAATTTAAGACCCAGAGACGAGAGTTGGTGATTTTTTTCTGGTTCGTACAAGTATTGGGCGTTATTTTTAATCGTTGTTCATAGACGTTGGAGTGTTCTCTTCTACAAGAAGTGAATGTTGGACTTAAAACTAAGTTAAAACTTTACAGTTATACTTCAGATTCCTTATCTCTACCCCACCCCAAACCCATGCTTCTTCTGTATCCATCTATAACAATCCATATGAGGCGGGGGCTGTAGTGAATGCACAAACATCTCCCTTTCACCTCTCCTCCCAATGTGTCTTTTAGCCCTCTAGCTCACGAGCGATCTATGCGTACATAACTCGCACTGTGGCTCCCAGCTTGGCTTCCCAGTGGAGTTTCCATTGGGTCTCTCAACTCGATTGTTGGCAATAGAGAGAGAGAGGGGGGAGAGAGACAGACAGAGACAGAGAGAGACAGAGAGAGACAGAGAGAAAAATACAACTTAGTCTTTTTTTCTTTCTTTTGGGAGATGGGAATGCTTTCAAAATTGAACCTGCTTATAATGTAAAGCTTATCAGTGCAGAAAATGAAATCGGCATACCGGGTTCAATTTCCAATCGAATCTGTTTTGTTCACTGCGCTTTAATGACCTTAGGAAAGGCATGAATCCATATTCCTTTAGGTATGGGTTAAATAGCAGGACGCACTGTTTTTTCTTGTCTTACAGTGGCAACTAGTCTATGAGAAGAAAAACTGAATTCAAAACCAATCTGAAGAGGAAGAGGAAGGCTCCTTCCGACTATCTTTCCCTATATGAACCGCTATGGCTGCAGTGCATATAGTGCTCCTATGACCTTAATGGGTTAAGGAAGACGTGACATGATTTTAAAATTATGAATCTTTTTCGCTTTTGGTAAGATCTAACGAAATATGGAACTGTTGTCTTTTAAAATTAAACGTGAGTGTAAAAGGAAATAAAAATAGTGAGAAGGAAGTCTTATTTTTGTTAAAAAAAAAAAAAAAACTGAAACGGCACGCTTTTTTTATTTTTTAAATTTCACAAATATTCTTAGCCCGTGTGGGAAGAAACACCGAATTAAATTTCAGATGCAGAACAGGTGCATTAAATGAGCTGTGTTGCAAGAAAATTCACAAATAAAGACTTTCAGATAAAAAAAAAACAAACTTTATAGTTTTTAAATGCAAACAAATATCAATGCTGTGAAACGTAGACTAAAATTTAACACTGAAAATCAACTTTTATTTTTTCTATCCTTTCTTTAAATCGTTTAAAAGCGTATTATTCCAATTGCAGCAACTCTACTTAGGAGAGTAAATGTAATTTTAATATTTCTTAATACGAATAATACAGTAAACTTCCATTTCATATTTTCACACGCTTAGCTTTTGTAACAAAATCAAAGTTTTATGTATAAAAAAAAAAAATTAGCCCGCCTGATAAATTCATATTAAATCAGGGGTTTTAATCTTTGACGTCATCGGATGCTCCTCCCCCAAATACAAATATAAAAAATGTTATTTTATAGAATACCAATTGCACCCATAAAAAAATAACATTTTTATATTCGTAAATATCCTATAATACATATTACACACATAAGAAACATTGCTCACAGCTACAAAAAGATAGGAAGATGTGGAGAACAATGATTGCCCATTTCCTGAAAAGAAACAGTACATAAACGAAGAAGAAGTAGTTTGCACTTATGCAGGCAGGTTTGTGCGTGAAAGAGATCTTCTATCAAATGAGATTTTTATATCCGGATGAATTTCTCTTGCAGTCGGACGGAGAACGGCTTCTGGGAATAAACAACAAACAGAAAAAGAAACATGATAATGGCGTGTTTCGCTCGACGGATTTACTTAATCTTTGCAACAAAACGATTCTAAGAGAAATGGAAGACCGACCAGGATTTATCATCGGCTGGCATAATCTAAGAAGCATAAGCTACACGAATGTCACTATACTGATAGCAGACTCAGAACGAAAAAAAGTTAAGGTAGTAAAGAAAAGCAAGAAGAAAGGACTAGCAACTATAACAGAACAGAATGCATGATCATCAGCCAATGATACAGCCTAAGACGTGAATTGTATATGGGAGATGCCTAAATAATGCATGTGTAGAAATTAGACCATCCGTGTATCGCGAAAGATGCCTTCCAGAAACTAAGCAAAGTGTTAAGAGAGACAAAAAAATTCGTTAGAAACAAAGAAAAGAGTGCTGAACTACTATCTAATATAATTAGATATTACATTGTAGTTGTTGTGATGTCAACGAACACTCGTTGCCACTTTTGTGATGTCAACGAATACTCGTTGTCACTTTCGTAATGTTCGGTGTAGTAGAGACTTTATAATCGCCGATATAACTATAGTATGCCGTCGAACAATACTAATGTCAGACGCCTTCGAATAATCTCGCACTAATAGTACTGGCTCGATAATACTCGTTTAAAAAAAGTAATCCGTATAGCGATCCGAAAAGAGAAATAGTATAGTGAACAGAGTAGAGAATAGCGGTCCGTATAGTAATAGAGAATAGAAGTACAGATCCCTATAGTAATAGAGGAGAGACTAGAAATGCGATCCGAATAGTAATAGAGGATAGACTAGAAATGACGATCGTTAGTCGTCAGCTACTTCCTACATGTATAATTTTCCTCTATGGTCACGTGATCTACTTACTTCAATAATCGGATCGCCTATGTTTACTCTCTGGCGATCTATGTTCAAACTCAAGTGTCGGCAGCGACACTTTATTCCTATATAACAGTAGTTAATCACTATATGGCAGTGAATGCTAGACAATCTCTAGATAAGTAACTTGAAGCAGTAGAGAAGTGGTTTCGTCGATGAATGCTGAAAATGCCATACATAGAACATATGAGCTACAAGGAAGGCTTAAGGAAAATAGGAACCTACAAGGGAGACTATACTTACTAATCAGAAAGATGTAGTTGGTATTTCAGGATTAAAACACAACGAACTAGATGACTTTGAGACGGGCTTAACGAACATTATCAGACAGATAAAATTGCGTGAAAAATGTAGAGCAATTAAAAACAAGTAACAAAACAGCAACAACTAAAAGAGAGCATAAGCAAAATAAAAGTAATCACTTTCGTCCCCGCCTAAAACCATATAAAAGCTAAGCACAAGTTATTTTCTGAAAATACTCACGAAAACACTCAAAGCAACAAAACACGAAATTAAAGATTAAGCCTAAGAAATCATATAAAAACCCAACCTAAATGATTGCTTTCTAGCATTCATCACAATAAAAAGAAATCTTCTGAACTAAGCCAACATGCGGACTAATAAAACCAGTAAAAAGCGAACTAGAAAAAATAAGCAAAATTATGGTAAAAGAAATGAAGTCTGAACTAAGAACAACTTTAGGCCTAAGTCAATGCAAAATCTCAAGATCAATAATAATTTGGTTTCGTAAGATAAAAGACACACATAACTGCGCATTCAGTCAACTTGATATTAAAGATTTCCGTCCATCCATTAATGAATGTTAGATAAGGGTCTCTACTTAGGAAAGTAATATAGAAAAATAATAACAGATCAACTAAAAATGGTAGAACACTGCCGAAATTTATTACTATTTAACAATGAATCGGCATTATTAAAGATGGTATCAGATTAAACATTTGACATAATCATGGGAAACTATGATGGATCATAAACTGCGAATTGGTCGAAATATATATTCTCCACACAATAGCTAGAATTTTGAACAAAAAGACATAGGACTGTACATTGGCGATGGACTCATAATCATAAGAAACTAAAACAGACACCACCCCAAACAGATAAAGTCAGAAAAGAAATTATTAAAAAATTCACAAAAATAGGATATTAAAGCAAACCAAAAAGAGGTTGTCTTCTTTACTGTAAATTTAAACCCCTGGAAAGATAAATATCAACTCTTCAGAAAAACAAGTGACAACTCACTTTATATAATCATTTCATACAACCAAAAGCATAATCAAACATATTCCACTCTATTAGCCACAGGTTGTGGAAACTCGACAAATTAATTTTTTGCAATGAAGCCAAAAACGATAATAGAATAGTATTAAAAAAAGTGACTTTTCAGCAATACTTACATTTACGCTTAAATATAGTTTAAATATTTATCAGTCTCATCGATAAAATCAAGTAAACAACAAAAAAAAAATAGTCCATAGATTACTCTAAAACTTTGTTACATCTGCAGCAAAAAATGCTATAATTCCTAAAAATAGCCATAAATAACTAGTACACTAAAGAAATTCTCAGCCCTTCCTGTATCTGAGGAACGAAGTACAGATGATCACTAAACATTAACTGCTTACAAAATCATGTAATATACCAAGCTACGGTAAGATTTAAAAAATAACAGGTCCATGGAAGCTACTTACATAAAACATCACTGGACAGCAAAACATATGCAAAGAGTGCAGCCATTTCAGAGTATATATGGAAAATAAAAATATACAAACCAGAACACATTTAAAATAACATGGAAAATAAGAAAAACAGAACCAGTTCACAATAACAACTCAATACAATGTAACTTTTACCTAATGGATAAGATAGCGACAATTGCATTTACAGGGCAAGATAAACTCCTAGACATAATATCAGAGATTATTTCTAGAAGCTGACACAAAAACAAATTCCTTCTACGCTACCTACAACCACGTTATGACACAAAAGACAAAATAACTAAATTCTAGTAAGCAGTATTTCAAATACCAATGTTTAGGACAAAAGAAAACATAGAAAAATAAGTAAATGAAACAAATGAATATAAAAATAAATATTTTCATATAACAAATTCAAATAAATAAGCACAACGATAGTTCATGATTATAAGTTACCTAAAGTATTAGCTCTAAGCAAAAGAACCGGCAAGAGTCGATTCCCTCCTTCCCTTACTCCACTTACTCCCTCAATGGAGCAAGCTAATAAGACTAGTGCTACAAAGCCAGATGATCGCTTTAGGTATGAAACTAAGAATAATCATGCAGTGTTGATTATCTATCTATCTATCTATCTATCTATCTATCTATCTATCTCTTCATTTCTACATAACAACAGAATTCAGAATTGGGAAAAGCAAGGGAGAAAAAGATGAAAAGAAAGGCGTGATGGAAGAAAGCGAGAGAAAAATGAAATGAAATTTTCGCCGAAAGGAAAGAGGGAAAGAACGGAGACGAAAGGCATGCGGCTGTGGGTTTTATTACTCTGTACACTTTGATATTTTTTTAACATGAATGAAGTCTTCATATTATTTTCTATATATATGTGATTTTTTTACGGTTAGGTTCACCCTTTACAAGGCCTTGGGGCCACTGGGGATATAGGGTTACGTCTGGAGGTCATTTGTGTGTATAGGACTGGAAGATAACGGTTAACCCTAGTGATCGGGGGAAACATCCTCTTGGGAGTCAGTTCCACCGGGCAGTTGTTCGCGGGAAGAAACTACTCGAGTGGATCTTCTCACTAATGGGGAGTTTGTTACAATGTGAGTGGCAAGTGTTCTTGATGTGAATGTTTGAATTGCCGGGACCAGGGAATGTAGTTTGTTCGAGCACTTTCCATGGAAGTAGTGGTAAGGCAACGAGAGGCTTGCCACATCCCATCTGTGGGAGAGGGGTTGGAGGGTGGAGAATAATTCGTCACCCACAAGGGCCCGGAAACGCTTTTGGACTCTATCAAGTGAGGTCTGGGCAGCTCCCACCCAAATATAACAACAGTGCTCCATTTTTTTTGGCCTGATCTAGCTCCTGTAAAGGTAGAACAGCGTTTCACAACCGATGTTCCCCGGAACCCTAAGGTTCTACAAAAGGTCCCCAAGGGTTCCGCGAGAACAGGTGAGATAAGCTAATACACTTCTGACTTTTTATTTAATTTCATATACGTAATATTACTGTTTACATTCTGCTTAGTGTTTACATTTATATTATAGGTATATGATATTGGTTACTTATGTTTATTTTTTAAGTTTGAGTTTAGAATTTTTTTTGTGTGAATGAAAACTCCCTTATGAAGTATTATAAACGAACAGTGTGAATTTTATTTAGCATTACCTAAAAATTTAATTTACTTAAACCAGTTATTCAAAAATATATACTACTAGCAGTAGAGCCCGGCGTTGCCCGGGGATGTAACAGTAAGAGATAGATCAAGTATCGACCATCATATAGACTGAAAAATAAAATTGACAAAGATTATTGTTTAAGGTTGACGGACACGCATGTCTTAATTAGTTTTTTTTTTTTTTTTTTTAGGAATTGGTCAAACCCAAACTCAAACAAAAACATTGTTTACAATCGTTATGAGTCTACCGATTGAATAGAATTTTATTATAAACAATTGTCTTGTAAATGGAATTTTTAGAGCATTCTGAATGTAAAAATAAAGAAAAAGTGTGCAAGACAATAAGCAACACTACCTGCCAAAAAAAAAGTGAAGTTTTGCTGAAATCGGTTAAAAAATGTAGGAAATCCGATCCCATATATAAACGAACACACACACACACACACACACACACACACACACACACACACACACACACACACACACACACAGACAACCTGGGTTTTATAATAAGTATAACTCAATATGTGTTGTCCCCCTTTTATTCTGGCGACAGAATCGTGTTTTATCGTGTTTTCAAATTAATTTCGTGCAAAAACAATTGTTTTTCCAGTTTTTGGCGCTGTCAGAACCACCGCAAAGTAATTTTACGCAGTCCTGTGAAGTTTTGTTGAAATCGGTTGAAAAATGTAGGAAATCCGATCCAATATATAAACGTACAGACACACACACACACACACACGCGCGCGCGCACACACACACACACACACACACACACACATACAATCTGCGTTTTATAATAAGTAAGATGATATTTACCACGTGAACTACGATGAAAATAAAACGAGAAAGATATGGTATATAATTTTGGTTTTGCGCAGGGGTTCCTGGAGACATGTAATTTATTTTAAGGATTACGCAAGGAGAGAAAGGTTGAGAAACGCTGAGGTAGAGGTTAACAGGAGGATTCAGGTACTTACTGGGGGGGTGGGGGGCACAGACAGCCGACCATTTTTACCCGCATTCTTAGCAATGGATCGTATGTACGAGTTCCCCTTGAGTAGATGCTAAATGTTTCAATATTGATGTTACGTTTTTGTTCGAAAGAAGAAAAAAATCCTTCATTTCAGTTCACTGATTGAGAAGTGATATTACCGTGGTTCTGATTAACTTTTATTTGACACTTTTATTTTTATTTAGAAGAAAACGTCTGTACAACACAGATTTCAAATTATCATTACTTTCAAAGAAGACTTCACATTGATACTTTAAAAGAATTTTGTACCGGAGCCATAAAAATCAAATTTAATCCTAACAAGTTCACGGTTATCTTTGCAGCGACTGTTAAATTGGATACAAAATCATTTGGAATTTGAAAATATCCTCTTCGTGTCATTATTCCCTTTATAAGTTTTATTTTTTGTGCGCTGTCTTCTTGCATAAACTTTTAAGAAATTCTTTAGTATTTCTTTTTGACTACATTTTCGCTTAATTTTAGTCATGCAATAATTACAGTTCATTTTCTTTTTTTTATTATTATATCGTAAAATACAATCTCCACTTCTTTTTTTTTTTAGATCATTTTATTCGTTTCTTTTTAACTTACTTTTTATATCATTTATTTCATTTATAAATCACATCGTATTTTTTTCCTTTCTTTTCTATTTGTGTTTTTCTTCTTTTTTCCTTTCTTTTTCTTTTTTCTTCTTTTCTTTTTCTTTTTTCTTCCTTTCTTTTTCTTTTTTCTCCCTTTCTTCTCTACTTGCGTTTTCCTTCTTTTCTTTTTCTTTCATTTTTAAAATTTTTTCTTCATTTCTTTTTATTTGCGTTTTCCTTCCTTTCTTTTTTATTTGCATTTTTCTTCCATCCTTTTTTATTTGCGTTCTCATTCCTCCTTATCTTAAACCGTTTAATTTCTTTATACAATCCCATAGCACTTTGTTATTTCTTCCTTTCTTTTATTAAATAACAGTATCTTTTCTTCCTTTCTTTTTATATCAGTTGGTTCTTCCTTCCTTTATTTTAAATCGCAAGTTATTTTCTTACTTATTTTTTTATATTATTTCCTTCTCTTTTTTTAAAATTACTGTCTCTGTTCATTTTTTATATCAGTAGATCCACTCTTTCTTTTCTTTAAATAATAAATTATTTAAAATTTTTTTTAAAGTACTTCATTCTTACCTCTTTTTTAAGTTACTATCTCTTTGCTTCATTTTTTTACATCAGTAGTTTCATTCTTCCTACCTTTTATCAATAACTTCTTTCTTTCTCTTAACATAAGCTTTTCCTCTCATCCCTTTTTTTTTATATCTCTTGCTTCTTTCTTTCCTTTTTAATCTCTAGCTGTGTTCAATTCTTTCTTTCTTTCTTGCTCATGGCTTCGTTTGTTTTTTTGTTTCTTTTTTAATATCAGTTCTTTATTTTTATATATTTATTTCAGTGTTGCTTTTTTATTTTATTTGAAGTCATTTTCTTTCTTTAATTTTGTCCCTGGTTTCCTTCACTCTAACAACTTTCTTTTGTGATTAATGTCACACCTTCATAGCGCACACAATAAAAGAAATAAAGAAGTATTTATGAATTGTAAAATGTCACAATTTTCCCATGAAACGCAGCTGCAATTTTGTACGCGTTCCCCTCTCAGTTATCATTGACAATATGATATCAAATATAATATTAAATAATATCAAAAGTTAACAGAGAAAGAATTGCGTGATATGACTTGCGCGTGCACGCGGTACTTTAAAACGATTTAAGTTTTCAGGTTGTTTGAAAAAAAAAAAATAATTGCATTTCTTTTTATTATTTTAAACGTTGATGCTAATTTCGGAATAAACTATGTCCATGTAATACACCATTTCAATGAGAGAATTTCATTCTATTGATTTATGCTAATGTTTTCTTTCCATTGCTCATTGTTGTTTATTTGTCGGATGTCAAAGTAAAGATGGGGAGGGGAAATAAAGCAAATCCGTGCGATTTTGCTGCCTGAGTTCAAAACGGGGACGTAAAGCAACGGAAACGCTCGGCATATTAAGTCATGCGCTTGTCTGAGAGCCTGTCAACGAACGAACAGCTCAACATTTGTTCCATAAATTACGAAACGAGGCAGAGAACCTTGAACATGACACGAACCTACTTCTACGACTGTCGACAGCCAAATGGGAAACATTATTGAATGAAGTGGACCCACAGAAAAACAATTCGGGAGGTTGTAGAAGAACAATTCATTGACCATTTAAGAGTAGGACAGGTTGATTTTGGAACCGCCGTATAGCATGCAATTTCAAAGTTGAGGTATGACATTGTAGTAAAAACAGAACCAGTGAATAAACTCATAGCAAAGCTTTATTGCACTTAACTCTGACTACTCGTCTACTGAAGGGTATTACAGTGTGCTCTTTTATACCTCCTAGATCTTAAAGGGAAGTAACTGATGATTTATCCGTACAGACATGATAAATAATGATACGAAATATTTTTTTGAAATCATTAACGGTTTTTAAGGAAATGAGTTTAAAAGTTTAAGTTTAGGTTCAAAATCATAGCGTTGGAATTTCATTCTGCTGATCAGCTGATCTGATTTATAATTTACTGAAACTTAACAAATTGTATATGGACAAGATGAATGGCACAAGTACATTATTACTCTCATTATGCTATCAAATAAGCCCTTCATTTACTTCAAATGAAAATTATATTGAACAATATAGATATATTATGATGTAATATGTTATACAGTACAATAGTTTTAGTGTGATTTTCAATAAACAATACAAATTTAAAATCATTGTCTTATAATTTGTACCCAACAGTATTATGGTGTTATATACACTTTTATCTATTTTTTTTGTTTTTATTAATTATGATCTAACAAATTTATCTAACAAATCTTCTTCATTGAGTAGCCTTTTTTTAATCGTTTTTTTTTACTCAGTTTTTACTTATGGAATACAGTAAAAAAATCCATATTTTGCTTGTGGTGATTCATAATTAAAATTTTGGTTTGAATATATTTTCCTTTCAATGTATCTAAAACAAAATATATCAACTTTATTTGGATTTATTCATGAAATAGCAGTAGTCAGTTTGTAAGCAAAAATCTGTGGAAATTAGGTATTTCTGTACATTTTTTCAGATGATCGTTAAAACTATATGCTCAAAAATTGGTAAAAGCTATGAACCTAATTTTTGGCGTGACTACTTATCATATCAAACTTATACCTTCTTTTTTTTAACACACTGAAAAGTCAACCTACCCTATTCAAAAGTTGTTCTATATTTCACCCAAACTGGAAAAAGAAAAAAAGTTTAAATGAGTGTGGCATGAGATAGACAAAAGTAAAATAAGTAATAATTTGCCATCAGGAAATCTGCTTTGTGCTTCTTTTGCATAAAAAGGGTAAATTTCTTGATCGCATTGTGACAAAAGTAAAAACAAAATGTCTACGTATCAGCAACCTACACAGCATTTAAATATCACATCTAAAATCCTTGAAAATGGCTGATAAATCAGTGAAAAATGTGACATACCTCACATTTACATTCTGTGAATGTGAGATATGTCACAAAAATATGACATACCTTACATTCACATTCTGGCCGACCTGTTCTGTTTGATGAGAACCAATTGCATGCGCTGATTAAAGAAGAAACATGCTAGACAAGTAGGGAACTGGCCCCGAAGATGGCATACTCTCATGTCACTATTGTCATCTTCCCTCAGTGGCTATATTCCAGAAACACGGCGCATGGGTGCCACACGCATTGACCGAGAGAAACGAACTCCAGTGCTCCCCCATTTACACCAGTTTACTCGCTTGACACCAGGCTACTCGTAAATAAAAAGAAAGAGCTCAATTGAGAAATTCTGCCACAGCCACCATATTCTCCCCTTCAGACTACCACCTTTTTCAGTCGCTTTCTAACAATTTGAGGGGGGATTCGTTCAACAACGATGTGGAGCTTAAAACGTATTTTGATGAATTTTTCGTGTCAAAACCTAATGATTTCTATCGTTGAAGCATTGAATAATTAGTGAATCGTTAGCAAGAGTTCGTAAACAATGACGGAGAATAAATGATTCATCAGAAATATTAATAGATAACAAATACTAAAATCAATGATAAAAAATGAAAGAATTTATGCAACAACTTATATG
This sequence comes from Acanthosepion pharaonis, assembly GCA_903632075.3. Classification (NCBI taxonomy): domain Eukaryota; kingdom Metazoa; phylum Mollusca; class Cephalopoda; order Sepiida; family Sepiidae; genus Acanthosepion; species Acanthosepion pharaonis. The sequence continues at coordinate 577,733 of CAHIKZ030000504.1, read as the reverse complement.
TAAAATTAACATGAGAATCCTGCATTGATTCAAATGTCTATTTGGGTGAAAAGCAGGTAAGTGATAGTAGTGTTACGTCAGCAGTTTGTTGAATGAACGCTAAATGGAAATTAAGATTGTTTTCTTTCTTATTATTCCAGCTCGTAATTATTTGAATGAGTTATTCATAGTTTTTTTTTTAAATTCTTCACATCATGAAATTGATGCGTTAAACTCATTTCAACCAACCAAAACTAAACTGAACATTTTTATTACATTTTGTCACACGACAGCTAGTAATAAAGTGTGATTATCCATGATTTAAACCAAAATTATAATATTTTTTCTAAGCAAAGAGTCTATGAAAGAACTAGCATAGTGCCTGTCAAAAATGGCGTGGTCATTATTTTGGTAGAGGTAAATTATTATATATATATATATATATATATATATATATATATATATATATATATATATATATATATATATATATATATATATATGTGTGTGTGTATATATACACACATACACACACACAGACATACATATATATATATATATATATATATATATATATAGTTAGCTAATGAAATGTTTGGTAATCCGTATGGATAATCCCAAGTAGGATGTAATCCAGAGAGCTCAATGTAAAAACATAGCGAATATTAGTTAAATTAAAACAGACAACCTTAAGGGTCCATAGATTATATTTTATTTCCACAGGAATGGGAATTTTCCTGGTTTCTCAGATCAATATATACTACATAAAACGTTATTACAGTGGATATTCGTATTTGAAATTTTTCAAACACACACACACACACACACACACATATATATGTATATATACCCAATGTCTTTTTTATAAACATTTTCATGGTAATTTTTCTGATGAATTTTCCTCTATGGTATTTTTATTCCCCTCCTCCCCTACAGTCAAAGTGTATGGAAATTGGTTAAGACTTTTAAGTATTATGGTGGCTGTTGTAAAAATGGTAAGAAAGAATGCGTTGTTTAGTGTAAGGAATATTGTGGTATGTTTGGGTTAGTGATTGTGGCTAGCTAAGTTTAATGTTAAGACAAATTGAAGATCAGACTTCCCCTATCCTCACTTTTGACCTTGTGCCACATTTTTGTATTTTCAAAGTAAATATTACTTTTCTCTATGGTACTTAGACTTTATGAATTTAAGCGCAGTACTAGATTGGCAACAAGATCTCATCACTTTATAGTTGAATTGGCGAGATGTAACCGTAAGTTCTATGCTAGCAGTTTCTTCTATCGCACTTTTCACTTGTAGAGCTCTTCCCAGTTCTTGCTTCGCAGACAATTTTTATTTTCAAAAACGTAAATGCAATACCGATCGTTTTCTTCTGTTTTCTTAATTATTATTCTTTATTGTCCGCTCTCCTTAATAGTAGTTGTTATCATATTCTCTAACACTCAGTAATCCCTCGCATCTTAGTGGCTTTATTTCCTTACTTCGGGTGAAATGATTACACACACACACACACACACATATAATGGATTTACATTTTGGAGTAAGGATTAATGTATATAAAATAATAATGGTAAACGGAATTTAAATTTTATCTAAAATGTTCATCTCACAATAATGACAAACACACACACACACACACACACACACATATATATATATATATATATATATATATATATATATATATATATATATATATATATATATATACTGTACGTATGTCTGTGTGCCCACAGATGTGGTAATCGATGTTCCTTTCTACGTATCCATGTATCCATAGTTTCAATTCGATAGGGTGTATATTTGGCATATTTTATGTATATATATTTTCATTGTTGATGCACTAAAACGAGTCAACCAATGAGATTGCATTTATAAAAATCTGCCTTTCACTCTGTGCTTTTGTGTGTGTGTGAACGTGTACTGATCGACATTTCTAGGCGTGCGGATGCACGAATGTTCCACAAATGCACCCTTTGCATCCCCATTCGCTTCTGTTTGTTCTGCTTCGGTGAGCAGTAAAATGACATGATAATGGAACAATAGAGAGCGAACATTTTCATCTACTTTGTTTCTTTCGTTGTAGTAGTAGTAGGAGGAGGAGGAGGAGAAGAGATATTAATAGTTTAATAAATAAAATAGAGTAAAATATTTCTTATATCTCCTGAAAAATATCATCTATTTATCATTTTCTTAACACCTCATTAACATCAATTCTTAAAGACAGGTCAATCAGTTAATTTCGTTTCTGAAACCGGATACATGAATAAGCGAAATAAAAGATCAATTATCCAGTAACAAATCAAAGTACAGTCCTACACACACTCACATCACTTACGGCCTCAATATAAACCCAGGAAAAATCGGCCTAGAGTTCAGTCTTCTCTAATCTATCGCCAGAAATTGGAACAGGCTAGTTCACTCCACTCAACCCATTAAAGAACTAATCAGGACGAGTGAAAATACAAACAAAAAAAGGAGAGGTTTCTTTTTCTGTTTCAGCATATCAGTAGCTACGAACTCTATCTCACAAGAAGGATATAAGTTTTTATTTGTATACAAAAGAAAATAAACCTTCGCAGACAATGTTTGTTAAGCGTTCATTTATTTTTCAATGTCAAAACCAACATCCACACTTTTATTCATTTCAAGTATTTTATTTTCAATATGTCCTACCATTATATTATCGATTGTGTTATGCTTGGCATTGTCTTTATTACTAATATTGATATTTTTACTTTTGTCCCTTTTGTCATCGACGCGTAAAAGGGGAATCAAATTTCGTTCGCTTTCGCACAATTTAAATTTAAAGACTAACAAAATAATCTAGAATGCCAAGAAGAAAAATTAGCTATAGCAACATATAAAAAAAAATCAATGAATTGCTGAACGGAGCGTCAGAGATCATAACCAAATGCAGACGTTTTAAGAAGGTCAGCTTGGGTTTATTTGAACCCGATGAAAGTTAGAAATCCCGCCCCCCCCAAAAAAAAACTACTTCCGGTTTATAAAGTGCTTAAGTTGTTGAGCTGATTTTCTGAAGGTCAAAACCGCGGTAGTGTGCTCTGGTCAGCTTTCATCCTTTTTGTTCTTCGGTAAAGCGAATCGAGTCCTCTCAGTTACTGTGTGTTTATCTAAAAATAAATACATAAATACGCTAAAATTCACCTTCATTCCTGCCGTGCGCCGACAGCTTAGTGGTAGAATTTCAGTTCAGCCGGGTTTCGATCCTACCTAGAGGTAACCGGACGTCTAGCCACACTGAAGAGCTGTCTGTAGATGACAATATATATATATATATATATATATATATATATATATATTGTCCAGTTCAGTGGTATACATAGATAGATAGATAGATAGATAGATAGATAGATAGATAGATAGATATACCACCAAATCTTAACCCTCACAGGTAAGACCCATCAGACCACGCACACCGAAACGAACTATTGTCATATCTTTCTTAATTCTCCATTAGTAAGAAGAAAGTTACAATCGAACAGCTTCTTTGTAGAGCCGACTCCCAAGAGGGTGCTTTTCCTGCCATTACAATCTTAACCTCTTCGAGTCTAGGGTTACCCGTTATCATTTCTCACTTCTTACCCTTACCGCTCACATCACAACCTCAGTGAATCTGTACCTTGAGTGTTTCTTAGGCCTTGTATAGAGTGAACATTAGGAAAAAAAACGCACAAATACATTTACACACACACATACACACATGCACGTGCATGCAGATATTTTTGTTGGAAAGGAACCTATATCATTTGTTTTAATCTGATAACATTAAAAGTTTGGTTTAATTATATTTGGTGTAGTTATGTACATAGTATTCCGTTTGTCTTCTTCTTTCAGGAAAAGTTAATGTAAATCTGAATAATTTTTGAAACGATGTGAGTTATGTGACGCATTAAAAATGGTGTAGATGGGATCCATCTTCAAAACGGCACGTCTTATGAGTTCGAAAAAGATTCATCAGCCTCAGAAGCGATGATGATCATTTTCTTTGCTGGGATATAGTTCTTCATTCTTGCATAACATCTACCATGTCTCCAAGCCATGCTGGATGAATAATTCAATGACAGACCCAATCTCTACCCACATAATTGGGCTCATCTAATATATCTCTACATTTATGATTACTGTTGAGTAAATAAGCTTTCATCCAGTTCTTGGCTCATCTTACATATTTCTCATTGTGATGTTCACTTACATGTGTTTGTTTGCTTTATTCCATTAACCAATATTCTTAAGATTCTGCATCTTTTCTCTCCGCTTTTAAAAAGAATACAAAATATTCTCTTGCTAGTCAATCCATTTTTCTTGCTTGTTACCCTTTTCTTTTCTTTTTTTACTCTAATCTATTTTTGTGACATTTTTAGTTATTTTTTTGTTTTTCTCTTCACAATGTTTTTCATTTCTTTTTTGCTTTTTCTATGACCAAATTTCTTACAATGTCCAACATTATGCTTCCATCACTTAATATCTTTACAACATATTCTTTGTAAAATCTATATGCTTTTACGATCCATAACAGTCTTTGTATAATTATAATTAAAAAAAGTAAATATCAATAAGTATACTAAAGGCTGTTTCAAATAATTTGATATCACTTGAGATGTAAATATCTAGGCAAATGAAACTAAACAGGCTTATTGCTGAGTAAAATAAGATTTATTCATCAAAATTTGTTTGAGAAATTCAAAGATATGTGGATTTCATGAACGATTTCACAAGTGGCACTGCACACATCAAGACGGTAGTCCAGTTCCTGCCAATCCTTTTGCTCTGCCCAGACAGCCTTCCTCTGTGAACTTTTTATACCATGTTTAAATCTGCATTGCAGTTGGTGCAGTTTTAGCGAATTCTGTCACGAATGCACTCTGTAGAGTCTTATTCGACTGTATTCGAGCGAGCATACTTTAACACGCAAATCGCATTTTCTTTTCCAGAGAATGGCATTTATACCTGAAGAGAAAAGAATATAAAACATTAAACAGAATTTTCAGTTGTTTTTACTCATGCTGTTCAAATTTGTGATAATTTGAACGAGAATCGGCCAAGTTATTAAATTACGAAATGCATCAATTTTGTTTGAAACACCCTATATTATAAATATTTATTTGAAATGAGGAAGAACACTTGAATTGAAGAACACTTCAATTGCGTAATAAAATCTCACACCACCAAATAAGACATTGTAAATATTTCAAATAGACACAGATATTACCATTTGAAATCCATCTGACCTTATTTATTTATTATATACATATATCTTGAAAAGTACATCGGTTGGTTAATACCAATATGCATCTTTGCATAATAAAATAGGAGTAGATAGGTTCGCCTGTCGTCCGGTTCACATTCCTCCCTGGTCTTTTCATCCCTTGTTTCCTGTTTAGGATTAGGTTTCCGGTTCCTTTTAAAGTCTACTTCAGCCCTATACTCCTAACGCTTGTTCCGTTCTACGCTAATATAAGCCTATGGGGTAACCCTCTCACATTGAGTGGCTCTTGGGCTTTGTATTTGGTGAATATTAGTAAAAACAATCTATCTATCTATCTATCTATCTATCTATCTATCTATCTATCTATCTAAGAAAACAGTGATGTCACGTACACTGAATCCATCAGAAAAATTCAGCATGTGGATTTAGCAAATACCAAACACTTCAAATAACTCTTTGTATGGATCACTTATAACAAATTCAGTATAAGAAATAAAGAAAATTGAACATACAATAGGTTGCGCTAGAGATAGTTTCGCCCAATACCGCAAATTGCTACAAAGTCAAAAGATTAACCTGAAAACTCGAGTCATGTTTTAGTCAGATCGAGACATTCATATGGATGTCATTATTATTACTTCAAACGTTATTCTTAATGGATACCTGTATTTGAAATAGACGTTCTGCTTTTTATTTTAAAACAACGTGTATTACGTCTATCGGACTGTGCACTTTTAAAATAAAAAAGATATTGAGCGTTTATTTCAAACACGGGTATCCAGTGAAAATAACGTTTGAAGTAATGAAAATGTCGGATTAAAAATAAAAACCATTCATTCTTTAAAAATTGCATATGGATGACATACATGGCGTTAAACTTGTTCGGTTTAATATCAAAACTGACTGCTGTATACAACTGCTTTCTCAGATCCGTGATTAAAAATAGCACTGGAAAAATGAAGCCTGAATTGTGTGCTGAATAAATAGAGACGAAAGATTTTGGAGACGGAGATGTAAGGATTTGAAGATAGGGTAAACAAAAAACGATGTAAAAATGAATAACTGAAAATAAAACCCCAGAAAGAACGAAAGAAAAATAGATATAATTCAGAGTATGTAATTCGCATCAGTTTAGAGTGTATCGAAAGTATTTTCGTTTTTTATAGACGTTTACTCGAAAACGTATCTCACGTAAACACCGAAAAACTATCTCTGATTTCATATTATTGTTGTGTATCTTCGTTTTTTGAAGCTTCCACTTTAAAAATAGCCCACAAAGTTAGAAATGACAGTTCTGCTACGGCCAATTTCATTTGCACTGGCTCGTTACGAAAGTCAACGTCTTTGAAAGTACAGCAATCCTACCCTGTTCGAACTTTGTTCAAATTTTACCCTTAGCCATTTTAAAATCTGGAATTTATTACTGGAAATGAGCTAGGTAGATGTCTACACGCCTGAAGCTATGAACACACTGACTAGTTCTAAAATGTTTGTCCAGTAATTTGTTTTTTTCACACGTGTTCTTATCTTTATGACCAACCAAAAAAATTCATTTTTCAATGTTTGTTAAAATTAATCAATTAAAAGCTTAAAATGTTCACTTGTTTGTTGATAAACTGCATTTTCTAATTAAATGTAAATGTTTCGCAAATATATTTCGATTAAAGTAACAGTATTTTATATATTTTTTAAACCTTTTGTATCTGGTCTTAAGATTTTGATCAGGGTATATATATATATATATATATATATATATATATATATATATATATATATATATATATATATAGACAGAGAGAGAGAGAGAGAGAGAGAGAGAGAGCGCTAGCAAGCTAGATAGATACATAGAGAGAGAGAGAGAGAGAGAGAGAAGAAAAATCCTGAACAAGGAAAGAAAAAGAAAGACCAAAAGCCTAACTACACAGCAGTGTTCAACGCACAAATTACATAGGCAGAGTACAAAACGCGTCTAACAGCTAAAATCAATCAACATCAGTCAGCCAGTTAGATGCCATGCGTGATACACGCTTAGGTGATCATGTATCGAAAGATACATGACTGACGAGGCAGATTTTTTCCCGCAGTAGGTTGCCATTTCTTTCTGCGGTAGACCACTTGCTACCCATGGCTATAGAACTCAATCTGTCCTGCTATTTACCCATAGCTAGGGGGAGAAGAAGAGGATTCATACCTTTCCCAAGGGTATTAGCACGTAAGTGAATGTAATAGATTCAAATGGAATTCGAACTCGGCTCTCCGATTCCTCAATCTGAGCTGCTATCCATTAATATCAACATCACCATTATCATTTCAGTCAGTTCATCTCTTACCGACTCTACTAATATTTCATGTATTGTTTCTTTTTCATTAATTTTTTTTGTTTCTACATTTTTCATCACAATTTTACTCGGATGTCTCTTGTCCAGTGTGTCTTAGAAGTTACCTAGGGATTGAAAAAAATGTAGTAATTTCATTATTTTTTTTTATTATTCAAAATAATTATATATAAAATGAAAATTCAATCACTGAGAATATATCCCCATTTAATTATCAAAATGATATGCCTTAAGTGTCTTCCATTTTCGATTAGACCGACGAAATTCATTTACAAAGATTAAAGAAGCTCGCTTCCAAAATTCAGTCCCAAATTGTCATTATTATTGTAGCCGTTTGTTAATAGTAAACGATTTCCTCAAAGATGAAGAAGAGACTCGGGGCGACGGAGATGCTAAGAATATCATGGAACGAGCGTGTGAGCAACAATGGCGTCTTAGAGAGGTTACAAACAAGGAGGAGGCTTATACTTAACATCAGAAAGAGGCGGCTGAAGTTTCTGGGATACATAATGAGGAAAGACGGTCTGGAGAATCTGATACTCACGGGTTAAATAGAGGGAAAGAGAGACAAGGGAAAGCAGCGCGTGACATTCCTGATGAGCTTGAGTAGGTGGATGACAGAATGTAGTCTGGGGGGGGGAGCAGAGGGAAGGAACTTGCTGAGAGCTGCAAGGGATAGAGGGAGGCGGAGAGCCATAATCGCCTACGTCCTGAAAGAAAAACTACAAAACCAGAAATGATGATATGTGGAACGAAAAGATGGTAATCATTTCATTCGGAATAGTTTCTTTGTCTTTGATGTTATTTTTTGTTATGGTGATTCGGCTGCGCTACCCCCACCCCCGGCCTTCGTCAAGTATCTGTCGCATTTATTATCTTTCCGGAATGAAACTTTTCATCTGATTCACTATTGTATATTTTCCCCATTCTTCAATCTGTCACGTTCCGCGTATTTACTAGAAAATTTGATAAGTCGAATTTTTTATGATAAAAGAGGTAAGGATATATATATATATATATATATATATATATATATATATATATATATATATATATATATATATATATATAGAGAGAGAGAGAGAGAGAGATAGGGGATATGAGTAGTGAAGGAGAGAAGGCAAAAAGAGAAAATACAAAGAACGAAGAGGTTGTAACTGATAAAATGAAGAAAGGTGACAAATTGAAATTGAGAGACCAAAGAAAAAATGAGAGAAAGAAAGAGAGAGGGAGAGAGACAGACAGACAGACAGAGTGAGAATGAGAATGAGAGCAAAAAGGGAAGAGAGAAGAAAATGAGACAAAAATGAAATAATAGTGAGAGAGCGTAAAGAATGATGAGAGAGAACGAGAGAAAGAAAATGATAAAATGAGAATCAACTAGACGAAATGAAAGTGAAAGGGTAAAGAATAATGAGAGAGAGGGAGAGAGAGAGAGAGAGAAAGAGGAGAAAAAGAAAATAACGAAGCGAAATGAAGAGAGGACAATGAATAATCAGAGAGTGAGTTGTTTAGAGTGAGAGAGATAGAGACAGAGAGAGAGAGAGAAAGATAGAAAAAGAAAAGAAAATGAGAAAGTAACAGACGAAGTGAAAATGCGAATGGAGAAAGGAAAGCTAAAAGAGCGAACGAGTAAAGAAAAGAAAATGAGGAGAGGTATAATCGACAAGAGGCAAATGTGACGATTTTGACAGAAGGAAATGAAAGATAGTGTGCATTAATATTTATTAAAACAGCAGAATTCTGTAATTGATTTCCCACCAGGTTATAAAGTTCAGTTTTTCTCGTTTTAGAATGCTGATGATCTTTCCAAGAAAAAGAGAAATAACAAAAAGATGATAATAGCAAAAGAATAAGAATGACGCAATAAATATAATTATGAATAAAAAGTTGCTTTTATTTTCTGATTTCATTCTATTAGCGAGTTTTATAGCTTCAGGTTATGAACAAAGCTAAAGAGAAACTTCGCAGTTTTTAAAAATAAAGATTTAATCAAAAGTATTTACTGAAATAAACCAAGAGAAACGAATACATTTAGTTTTCTACAACTTGTATCAAAAAGCAAAATCGTTTATTGTAACAAACCAAGAGAAACGAATACATTTAGTTTTCTACAACTTGTATCAAAAAGCAAAATCGTTTATTGTAACAAACCAAGAGAAACGAATACATTTAGTTTTCTAAATCTTGTATCAAAAAGCAAAATCGTTTATTGTAACAAACCAAGAGAAACGAATACATTTAGTTTTCTAAATCTTGTATCAAAAAGCAAAATTCATTTATAAGAGAAAAGAATATATTTAGTTTTATAAATCTTGTATCAAAAAGCAAAATTAATTTATAAGAGAAACGAATATATTTAGTTTTATAAATTTTGTATCAGAAAGCAAAAGCTTTTATTGAACTAAGCCAGGAGGAAGAAATACAGTTAATTTACAAAATCAAGGATCGATTTGACACTGTATTTATACTATGAACAGGAACCCTGTATATTAAGAAAAGGAGTGAAGTCCAAGTAATAAGTATAAAAACCTTTATTGCAAAATATTACAGATATTTAGACTGGGAGCAAACCGCCTGGATAACGACAGAAATGAGATTGAGTAAGTAGTCAAAAATAGAAAGGGGCATAAGACAAGGATGCATCTTCTCGCCGGACTTATTCAAACTTTACAGGGAGGCTGAAGGAACTAAAGATCTTAACAGGATTTATTATCGGTTGGCAACAAAGTCTTGACGATGACCGGCGCTTGAGTCTGCCACTGCCCCCGAAACTTTGATGTGGCTCTTATCTCTCTAATACATCTCGATTTCAAAGTTTCCCAACATGGGGACGATAAAACTTCGAAGGAAAATTGGTGTGTGTGTGGGGTGGGGAGCGCGTATTTAAATTACCAAAAATCAGGAAATTATCAAATTTAAATTAAAATTTCAGTATATATTCATTAATTATTTACTTTTATAATGAATAGTTTTTTTTAATTTTTTTAAAAATCTGATAAAATGTTATTCTTTTTGTAATAATCACCAATAATTTCATGACTAAATTTTACTCGAAAGAAAAATGTTTAAGTCGCAAATTTTTACTTTTCCATAAAGATTAATCGTCGACGCATCTCCCCTGAAATAAAATTTTTTACAAAGATTCCAACACAACACAAACGGGATTGTCTTCAAAATTTGGTTTTAAAACAGTATTTCAGTTTTCAGGAAAAAAAAATAATGTATTGAAATCTTTAAACATTTTTAAGCGATCATTTTCTCTGTTTTATCTTTCTAGAAATGTAAAAAAATAGATACTAGAAATTTTATTTTAATTACTAGCCTTTGTTTTCTGGCTAGTTAGTAATACTAACCAGAAGACCGTGGCTGGTAATTAAAATTATATCAATAAAAAAAATCAGAGACCCTCCTTAGTGCTCTTGAAATAAAAATGATTTTACCAAGATATATTATCCCCTTAATTGATTTAAAAGAATTGATCAGAAAGAAAATTACAATTTAAAAAATAAGCTCAACTGAAATTAGCACTTCTGCCCCCCCCCACTTGATAGTAAGCACCGGCCTTGTCGATTATTATAGTTGATGACTGACAATATGACTTAGGTAGAAAGAAGTACAAAAATCAAAATAAACGCTGCTGAAACTAGTCCTTTTAAGGCGACAGGCTGAACGGTTGAACTCTCTGCCTTCGAGCGGAGAGGAACCCGAATGAGGCTATGCTGAAGGGCAGAGTCTCTTTTGGGGAGGTAAACCGACCCTGAACCCGTTTATACGGGTTCAAAGGGTATGTTTTTGGCCGAGCCCACGGGCTCGGAGATCCCACGTTAAACTGGCCTTGTGCCACATGATACCCTCGTGGGGGGTGACTAAATACTAGTCCTTTTAAGGCTCCAACCTCGTCGGGGGTTCCTGCCTAGCACGCACCGCTCCGGCTATGCAGATACACGATGTATATTATTAGTTGATGACTGACAATTTAAAGGCAGTTTTAAAATAATTAAAAAAAATAGAGGATGGCCATAAACAGTGCTAAAAAAATGGCAGCGGTCACAACGGAATCCTAAAAACGTCCCACGGTCGGGAGTTTCAGTGGTAAGACGCGCCGGCCCTGGTCTTGACAATATAAGATACGCAGATGACAGTGAGTTTGTGGCAGACACAAAGGGAAAACTACAAGATGCACTCTCGCAAGAAAAAGAATTTTACTTTTGAAGAAGGCTTCAAAGACATACGTAGCTATTCGGCGCCAATCAATTGACAAAGTCCAGAACAGTAATTCAACGTATGACAGTTTTAGTCTCGTTGATTTTATTATTTTGAAAGAGACAATAATATTGCGTGCTGAATGGATAGAGACGAAAGATTTGGAAGACGGAAAAGATGTAAGGATTTGAAGAAAGGGTAAACAAAACAACGATGTGAAAATAAAAGACTGAACAAAAAAACAAAAACAAAAAAAAAACAGGAAAAATGAAAGAAAATAGATATAATTCAGATTGTATAATTCGAATCAGCTTTGGGTGTATCAAAAGTATTTTCGGTTTTTCAGACGTTTACACCAAAACATATTTCCCGTACGAAAGACTGTTTCCGATTTAATAGTATCATTAATATCATTTTCTTCGTTTTTTTAAAGCTTTTACTCTCAAACTAATCCTATATGCAATATGTAAAGATTACCTATAATTAACACTATTAAAATTGCTATTATATAATAGAGTGTATCAAAAGTATTTTCGTATTTTAAGATTTTATTTCCAAACTAATCCTATACGTCGTTCATGCCTTTGAAGATGTACTGCACATAGGTCCCTCTCATGCCATAACAATCTAATCACAATCTAAACAATATTCATAAAAAGTTATTGAATATTACTCGCTTACTTTACTTTTTGCCAGACTTTGAATTATCACACTTTGTGTCCTCTACATGATTTGATTGACCTTTCAACCAATTGATGAACATTCATGAGCGTTCTCAAATTTAAAAGCCTTGATAAACCAATGACATTCTCGCTTTTGTATATAAATCCGTGCAACAAAATAAGTCCTACATTGCCTTGATAAATTCCCTCAAAGAACGAAATGCGTCGGCTAAAAATAGTTTTTCCTCTTGTCTCTTTTTATTCGTATATATATATATATATATATATATATATATATATATAGGGATGATTAAAAAGTAACTCCCTATTTTATGTATGATGGTCTCTCCCGTCTTGTAAAAAATTATAGCTAGACGAGGGAGTCCATCATACATAAATAGGAGTTTTTTTTTCATATATATATATATATATATATATATATATATATATATATATATACACAAAAAAAAAAATTAGCCGGGCAGTTTCTGGACTTTCAGTCTCGCGAATGGTGTCTAGACACTATCAAATCAAAAAAAAAAAAAAAAAAACACGTTGGATTCATTCTCAGAGAGACTAATATTCCACTGAGTCCGGTGTTTGAGCCCAGGTTAAAAGCTATAATTTCGAAAGCCAACCTTCAAGAGAGGTAATTTGTTCCAACTTAGAAATAAAATGGCACAATCCTTTATAGTTGCCAGTTTACTTGTTGGTTAATTGAGAGTTCGATTCTCACTATGTGTTCCACAATTTTCGACCGGCACCAGTTTTTCGCTCATTTAAATAATAATAATAATAATAATAATAATAATAATAATAAAACAGAATTTGAAATTCTAATTTTAAAAAAGCACACAGGGATCGAAATATTGGTGTAATATATACTTCTCACACTTTAAAATAACGTATTGTTGCCGTATCTGAGATAGAGTAAATCAATTTCCACTTTCCAACCATGGCAGAGTTCAGAAACGTTTACGCGGTCTTGTGTGAGATAAATAATTTTCTAACGTACCTCTCTTGTTCCACAGACGAAACGTTGCAAAACTAACGCTCTTATGTATCGCCATTTCATCGGAAAATGTTCTGGCGAGCTACATTTCTTAGACCAACCAGTTCAGATCTTTACAGCTAAAACCCGCTTACACAAAAAACTAAAAAAAACAAAAAAAAACAAAACAAAAAAAAAAACAAAAAGCGAGTCATTCGCATTCCCTTCATATTTCATTGCTAAGGAGGAAGTTCCATTCGGAAAGCTTCTTTCCAAGAACCGTTAATTTGAGGAACAGACCCCCGAGAGGTTGCTTCCTCGATCGCTACAATCTTAAACTCTTCAAGTGTTTTGTGGACCGTTATCTATCCTACATATTCTTATAATCTAGGCTTCATAGCTCCTCATCCTACGTCCATACAACCCCATGCAGTAACCTTCTATCTTGAGTGGCTCTTGGACTTTGTATTGTGTGAACAATATTAAAAGAAAATTGTGTCAAATTAAGGTAAGCTTGATGTATATTTTAAAATAAACAGGTTTGAAACTTTATAGAGAAAGAAAAGAAGAACGAAACGAATGGATAGATAGATAGATAGATAGATAGATAGATAGAGAGAGAGAGAGAGAGAGAGAGAGAGAGAGAGAATGGCCCGAGTGGTTAGAACGTTCGCATTCTGATCATGAGCCCCGGGTTCGAATCTCACCATATCAGGAAGGAGATTTCCTGATGTTATCGGACTGGACGGGTCGATCCCAGCATGCGGCACCTTTGGAAAGTGCCTGAAAACTATACCACGGGTTGACCCAAGCCTTGTCAGTGAAATTGGGCGCCGTCGATAGCTGTGCTAGCAGAAAGTCACAAGTCATCGTGGCCGAGGGATTGTTCAAATTGTTGATCACGCTAGATAACACACTCTTTCCCAGTAACTGTAACTAAGGCCTGCTCAGCATAGTTGCAGTATAAACCACAGCTGGGCTAATAAGTGCCTGAAGTAATAATAATAATAATAATAATAATAATAATAATAATAATAATAATAATAATGTGCCTGAGCAAGCGTTTGCAACAGGGATTCGCTAGCCGTCCTAGTAGACGGGTACCCTCGAATACGAGTGGCCAGCTATACATGCATACGATTCAAAATCATGGCCTGATCTCTCAAGAGATTCGAAAACTAAAAAAAAATAACTTTTTATACGCTCTAATATTTCCCCACCTCTCTCTCTCTCTCTCTTCTCTCGCATTTTAAAGCATCATAATCGACAAGTGATAGGCATCCACATCTCGGCTGTTATTTCAAAAGACAAATCACTTAAAACGCTTTAAACGGCTTTAGACAGTTCAGTCAGAAATTGTTTCATTTCCATTAACTTTCAAAAACCTCTAAGCAGATTTATTAGTTGTGAGGCTAAGTTGAAAATAATGCTTTAAAACGACAAGAATCACAACCCACCATTATAAATTATTATTTTCTGAAAAAAGAAAACATAATGATGGTGATCCTGTAATATTAGGTTGTTCAAAAAATAATGACCAATTTTAGAATAAACCGTTTGTGTTCTCATATATTCTTTTTTTATCGGTATCACCCCATGCAAGGTAGTAAAGCCACTAAGACACAAAGAGTTACAGGGTGTGAAAGAATTAAGAACAGAAACATCAATAATGAGCAGGAAGAGAAAAGAGTAATTATTATTAGGCTATTCGAAAAAATAATTTCCTATTTTACAATTTAATCCTGAATTGATGTACCGTAATTTCTCGAAAATAATATGCATTTTTTTTTACAGTAAATTACGGGTGATAGTAGGGGTGTGTATTATAGATAGGTTTAAACAAAAATATTTTTCCTTATTGATTTATAATAAATACGTACTTGTTCTAAAATAAGAAAGATATTATCCCAATTTTCATTTTAAATCCAACAATAATAATTGTAACATTTTTGGCAATAAATTTGTTTATCAGTAAACGCATTTTTTATTTGGCGAAAAAATGATTAAAAAAAATCTATAAAAAGGCCAATTTCGAAGAAAAGAGGATATCAAGTAAACAATCTATTGAAATTTTAATTTTCATCATCATCATCATCTTCATCATCACTACTTTCTATTATAGAATCAATGTCTAAATTGCCATTAAACAAATTATCAATCACAATATTATCTTCATCCTGCTCAAAATAATCTTCGGCCTCTTCATTCTTTTACCAAAGGATGTCATCTTCAGACAACACTTCTTGTTATATTTATTGGGAAAACCGCATGGTAATTTTCAACATTATTTTAGACGTTTTGTTTCGATTTTATTCTTAATGTCAAGGTCGACAAAATGTCTTCGTAATTATTATTTTTTTTTGACAAAATTCATAGAAGCGTATTATACATAGGGATAGACATATTTCTTAATTATGGATCATTTGTTGGAGTGCGTATTATTTATGGGTGCGTATTATTTTTTAAAAATGACGGTATTTAAACAGTGCTTAAATCATCAAAATAGGAAACCTGAACATCTATACATTTCTGCCATCAAGTTACAAGTTTATTTATGCCTTTACAATAAAACTCTAAAGAAATTTTTCTGACAATTTGACTAGTGTTTTCAGATGTTGTCAATTGCAGATAGCCGTCCTCTACCACTTTGATCTTCAAGACTCGTATTCCCACTGCGGAACTTCAGAAACCAGTGGCTATGTTAATATTGGCAGCTGAGAGGCATTGTGACCAAGCAAAGATGTAAACGCACAGCTTTGTTTTTTTGTTTTTTTTTTCACGTTTAAGATACTGGGTATATGATTTTAAGTTAAAGGAAAGAAATTGATATATGATGAACAATGAGGACAGTTTAATCATTAGAAATGAGTAATGTATTTTTGTGTAACATATTTTTCTAATCAATTTATCTCAAGCAAGGCCATTAAAACATAAGAGGCTATTGGGAGTGAAAACCAAATATATGTTTGTCATTTGCCTGATCTTAACCAATTCCACGCAAAAAGATCGAACGTTCAAAGAAAGTCCCGAAACCACATACCCTTGAGACCAGAAATGAATTATTGTTTTATGTATGAAGGCTTTAGTCTCGTATTCTTATCAGACGTCACTAGTATAACATTACATTTGGAGCTGTACATAAAATAATTTTCAGGAGTAAAATGTTTGTAAAAACGAAAATACTTTTGATATACACTAAGAGGAAGGGCGAGATGAAATGAAAATATTCAGCAAGAATAATAAAATTAGCACACGTTTTCTGTTGAGCTTTGCCATCTAAGCTTACGATCATTGAAGTTAAGCTACTTTGACCCTGGTCGCTACCTAGATGGGTAACCGCTTGGGTATAGTAGGTGCTGTTTTTTTTTTTAATTTTTTTTAGGAAAATGCATTTTTTATTAAAATCTTGTGAACCTTCGCGGCTATGAACTCTCAACTCAGATATGGTTCAGCGACGGTTTTTATTGATTGTGTGGATAACTTTTTCAAGGTTTTCAGGCTTAGGGCCATATCTCGGTGAAACACCGGTTCCCGTATGATCACCGGTTAAGCAACGCCGAACCTTGTCAAAGTGACCGCTTGGAAATACCAGTTGCTGTAAGCTTGGATTTATTGGTAGTGCAATAGATAATGGCTCAGAATTTTTAATCGGAGAGACGAGTTTCAATTCTCATTGGGTCCATTATATTCACTCACGCGCAGATACCCCTGGGAAAGTTATGAATCCGCCTCTTCTCTCCCTAGCCATGGGTTAATTAGTAAGACTTGTTCAGTTGAAAATATCTATAGTAAGAAAAAAGTAAATGTATTAACACGAGAAAAGAAAATATTAACAAAATTATATTAATGTTTTCATATTAAATCTCTATCTATAAAAGGCAGGATGTGTGTGTGTAACGAATGCACGGCCACAATTTTCGACGGATTTGCACCAAAAATTACATGCACATGTTTCAAGTTAGCGGGAAGGCCAAGACCGACTTTGCATTTCTCATCTCCCATCGATAGTGGAAATAATCGATTTTTTCATGCTTCTACGGCAGTTTTCATGTAATTTGCGGTCATTTTCTACTGGCCAGAATGAGAGCCTATAGCTGGCTGCCACGAATAGGCAGGAAGATTCTAATGGCCAGTATGAGAGCCAACAGCTGACTGACACGAATGTTAACTAGCATGCTAGCATGCAAAAATGATCGATAGCTGCATTCGTCACAAGTGGGAAAAATTTAGATCTGCATGGCACTTTACTCCAATTGGCTCATTCGCTTTCTTACACTCAACGTTGATTCTGATTCCGCAGAACTGGGTTGGGTGTGAAAAAGTATTTGTTGTTAACATTCTTTTTTCATTCGGTTTTTCCAGTTACGACTTCTTTTTTAAAGCTGATCATTTTGTGTTCATTTTGTTTAGTTCTTTTTTCGTAACAGATTTAATGTTTAGTATAGAGCTTAGAAAAAATTCGCAGTCTGAGATAGGCAAGAAGTAAGGCATGTAGTAACATCAGCACGGCAAAGGGCACTCCTTTAAAGGCAAAGAAGGGCAAAAATATTTTTAGTCAAGTGATAGCGATTGCTGTATGAGTTGTACGATTTTTGAATCAAGCACGGGCAATGCTGCTAGTTATTAATATTTAAGATATGCTAATATTTTATTAATAATAATAATATTTAATATATGTTAACATTTTCATATCATGTTAATAATTAACATAACTATTAACATAATTCTTATTAACATAAACATATTAAAAGGGAATAGATTAAAATATAACCGCAAGAAAGCAGCTTCGGAAAAGCAAGATAAAAATGACGAAACGCACATGTTGAAGTTATGGAAGAAACATTCATAGCAAGATAAAAATATAAAATAATACGAGAAGTAGATGCGCAGGTGTACGGGGAATTCTGGGAAATTTGCAACGCTAAAAATAGATAACTTAATTATTGCTATATTTCCTAAAACTTTTTGGTTGAGTAGATAAGGAAAAGACGAAGGATATAGAATAAACGGATAAAAATCAGATTATGAAACAATTTTCTGAAAGAAATCAGTTGAAAAAAAAAACAAAAACAATTAGATTATCAGAAAGAATATTCATCTTTAATGTGTGCAACTATAAACATTCGAGAGGGTAGAGAAACTAGCTGTTATTTTTGAGGAAAATGTGTTTCGTATTCAAATCTTGTAAACATTCGCTGATATGAACTCTCACCTCAGATATGGTTCGGCGATGATCTTTATTCGTTGTGTGGATAACTTTTTCAAGGTTTACGGGCTTACGCCAATATCCCGATGAAATATTAGTTCTCGTACGGTCAGCGAAGTTAAGCAACGTCGAACCTAGTTAGTACCTAGATGGGTGACAGTTTGGGAATATCAGGTACTGTAAGCTTGGATGTGCTGGTAGTGTAATGGATAATAGCTCGAAATTGTTCATCGGAGGGCCGAGTTCTAATTCCAGTCGGGTTCGTTATATTTATTTACGCGTAAATACCATTTGGAAAGGTATGACTCCAACTCTTCTCTATGGGTCAGTTAGCAGGACTTGTATCAGTAAAATCATTATTATCTCTAAAATATTGTTACTAAATTCTTAAATTATTTTCTAGCTTTAAACAATCTGCAAAAGGTTGATAAACCCTAGAAAACAAATCAATTAAGCAAAGTTTTCGCCATTTTGGCTTGCTGACGGTCGACCACTTCTTGATTGGTCTTCGGTTTCACTATCTTTGATGTGGGAACACCACTCGTACACTTGTGTTTTGCCCATTTGGCTGTGTTGCATGTGCCTGGTATACTCTTATCAGACTGGTTGTCATAAAGTGTATATTGGACTTCGTATATTTGTACCCCAACGTTATTTTGCTGCTCTCTCAATCAATACCGCCAATACCACCGCTACCACCAGCAGCAGAAGCACTACAAACACCACCACTACCACCAGCAGTAGACCAGATGTGGCAGCAGCACTTGTTTTTTGAAGAGGAAGCAACCATCTTCACCTTTGAGGTTCATAAGTCAAAACGTAAGGTTAATCATATTCTTGGAAAATGTTTCGTGAAATAAGAAATTATCTTGACTGGATTTCCTTTATATAAGAATAATGAGTAACTAAAAAACTGCTTCTTTTTTTGTTGATAAAGCTGATTCTTGGATAAAATCATAAATATGAGCGTGTGTGAGTAAATTTGGATGAGAAATCGGCAGAATAGTGAATATTTTTTACGAATAACATTATTTTTTGGTCTTATGAAATAAAATGAACATTTTGATCTTGTCAAATAAAATTCTGTACAAGACTTCATATGATATATGTATATTTAAACTTCATACGATATATGTATATTTAAACTTCCAAAAATGCTAGGATAGAGCTAACAAAACTTTCGTCTATGATCCTGGCAACATTTATTTGTTTTTTATGCATTTATTATTTATTTGTTTCAATAATTTCACCCCAAGGAAGCCAACAAAGCCTCTAAGACTCAGGTGTTTACTGATTGTTATGAGGTCCTCCCCTTTTCATATAAGTGGACTCTACCAGTGTTACTTGGAGTGCTGCCGTTAAATACCCAGAGTAGACAGTCAGTGAGAGAGAGGATATACGGAGAGAGAGTGAGAGAGAGAGAGAGAGAGAGATTTACGAATGGAGATAGCGTGAGGTAACCTCTTGTAGAAGTCAGTTACAAGTATGTAGACTCTAAGGAAGTGCTACTTCGAGACTGTATATATCTATCTGTATTTGCTACTAACCGCGTTCCTGGACTTACTAACAGTATTACTCTTTGTATGATTGTGTAAATACATTTTATTTCTTATACTTAATTATTACGTTTGTCATTCCTTGGAGACCGAATTCATCTCGGAATCCACAACACTGATTGTGAAAGAATACAAGAAAAAGGAAAAATTATTAAGGAGTAAGAATAATAAAAGAACAGAAATTAAGAAGACAGGAGAGATAACGATTTACATTTTCGAAGATCAAAGTTGACTGGAAAGCAAGAAGCTGGAAGAGAATTCCAAAAGCGAGAAGTGCACGAAAGAAGAAACTGTTAGCATAGAACTTACGGTTACATCTAACCAGTTCAACTAGGTACGATAGAGCAAAGTTCATCAGAACAAATTACCATGAAAATCTTTATAGAAATGGCACAGGGAAGCTACGTTACGGAGGTGGGGAAGTAACTGAAGCCGAGATGCCAGGTCAGGACGAATGATATTACAGAGTCTTTGGATTTTTAGCAAGAATCTTTTAATATATAGCAGGAACACCAGGCCAAATGTGACCGCCATATTTAATGCATGGATGAAGGCTAGACTTATAAATTAGCTCTTTTATATATATATATATATATATATATATATATATATATATATATATATATATATAGTTATAAAGTGTCGCTGAGACACTTGAGTTTGAATATAGATCGCCAGTGAACAAACACAGGCGATACCATTATTGAATTAAGTGGATCACATGACCATAGAGAAAACGCATATATTGGAAGTCGCGTGACGTCTAGATTGATCACTATTTCTAGTCTATCCTCTTTTACTATACGGACAGCTGTTCTCTACTCCATTCACTATACTATTTCTCTATTCGGATCACTACACAGATTACTGTTCGAGCGAGTATTATCGAGCAAGTACTATCAATGCGAGTGATATTCGAACGCATCTGACACTAGTATTGTTCAACGGCGTTACTATAGTTGTAGCTGCGATTACAAAGGCTCTACTACAACGAGCATTAAGAAAGTGACAAGTATTTGTTGACATTGCATAAGTGTCAAAACAGTTTTCGTTTAAGTCACAAAAATATATATGCATTAATATACAAAGGAACAATGTATATTAAACAAAATATATTTCCCTACGGAAGGTGGTATTTTAAAGTGTGTATAAGATATTTAATATGCTTATAATAATAATAATAATAATAATAATAATAATAATAATAATAATAACGATACTGTTTGAATTTCTGAAATGACGAGTTATCATTAGTTATATTATTTAGAGTCAGACTTGAAACTTGAAATTTATTTTCTGAAAGAGTCAATCATACTCGAGATAAGACAGGTGAAGCTGGGGCTGTTGCTTTGAACAACTTTAGAGCATTTGACTGGGGTGCCATACCTGTCTTCTCAACAAGTTGAAGTCAGGGTCGTCTTGACAGCATTATGGGCCCCTGGGAAAATCAGTGTGCTGGGACCCCATACGACAACCACTAACAGGAATAAAAAAGTAAACAGTCAATAATAATAAACATATATTTATTTTATTGGCACTTCAAGAAAAACTGGTATTAAAACAAGCTGTCCTAGGTTTGACGATAAACTACATCCGCATCCTGGGTAAGACGATAAACTACGTCCAGCAGCAAGGCCTCTGATCAGCAGGTTTTGAGGAGCGTGGAACCACCAGTTAATTGTTGGTGTTCCCAGGTCCACCCTGACCGGGTAGCACCTGTTACGATCCCAGCCATGGGCAAATAGTTAATCCTGAAACTGGGGTAAAAAACACTATGAAATTGTAAAAATAGGTTTTAATACCAGAAATACTTTAAAAAATTATTACCAGCAATAGATTTTTGAAGAAAACTATTACCATCAATACATTTTTGAAAAAAAAAATTACCAACAATGTTTTTACAAAATAAATATTACTAGCAATACATTTTTGAAAAAAGAAATTATCAGCAATACATTTTTGAAGGAAAATATTACCAGAAATAGACCTTTGACAAAACAAAATATTACCAGCAATAAAAATTTTGTCGGCATTAAATAACCCATTGAGGTTGATATGCCGTAAAACAAAATAAACCAAACCAATCTAAACCAAATAATATATATTCTATTCATACGAATCTGTTCTAAAAATTTGTCGTCATTGAATAACCCATTGAGGTTGGCATGCCGTAAACCAAACCAAACCAAACCAATATATACTGAGATAGATAGATAGATAAAAAAATATTACCAGCAATAAAAATCTTGTTGGCATTAAATAACCCATTGAGGTTAATATGCCGTAAAACAAACCAAACCAATCCAAAACCAAAACATGCTGTACAGCAGCAACTAATCAACATTATAAACATGTGAACAATAAACAAGTCTTGAAAAACAATAATACTCAATAAACCATACAGATTAGATGGCACAGTATGAAATTACTACGAACTTTTTATAACAAGCATTTGCAGTATTTCTTTTCTGAGAATTGCTTTATTATTGGCTTGAAATCAATGGTCTTCAGGAATAGAATATCATTTTCCATGCACATGAGTGAAAGTTAGTTCAAACGATACTGTCCCATTGTGCTAAGAAAGGAGATTTGTTTTATAAATTTCAGTCTTGAAAAAAAAAATTCTCCTGTACATTTGGTCACCATTATGCACATGAACACTTTGAGTGCATTTTGAACATTCCGGAATACAGATTTCAAATTGTCCGAAATTATTTTTCTGTAGAGCGCAGAGAAAGAGACACTCACAATTTTCATCAAGAGCCATGTAATACTTAAGATGCTCACATTCATTTAAAAGGTCGTCATAATTCAGGTCTTTGTGATAAATATTTATCCAGTTGTTCACACTTTTTCTTCAGTGGATCAGAAGCAATGGTTTTCAATTCACTGAAGAAATAAAACAGATTTCCAATCTGTGGATAAGCCTCTGCATGTTTTGTCAATTCAAAGATTAATGTCCAGAATAGGGAGGAAAGTTTCCACCTTGAACTTTTCGGATTTATTGAGAAGTATCTTTTCTGCTGATCCATCATGGCTATTAAGACGCACATTTCATTTTTTGTTCCCGTTTTTTTTCCCATCAGTGTAATGTGTATTTGGACACATACTCCTGGCTTTGAATTCCTATTCAATAAATTTGTCTCAAGTTTCCTGAAGAAAGGTTTTCATAGACTTAAGAAGATTCGTGGTAACAAGGATGTTCACATCCTTTAATAATAGGACCTTGCTTGTATTGTTCATTATTTCAAGCATGTCATTCCAAAGAATTGTGAGAAAAAGTGTTTCTAGTTTTTCCATTTTTACTCAAAACTTCTGCTTTTCGCCTTGGATTCACTCGCTGTTCATTGTCAGCTGATAAAAAATCCAGTGCATGTTTTTCTCGAAAGCCCCATACAGAGCATGAACAGCATCAAAATGTGCTGTCCATTTTGTGTCAGACAGACACTTGACCGCAAAATATTTTCCTAGAGATGTCAGTACATTCCACCGATGAGTAGAACCAGTAAAAATGAATACAGATTCTGAAGGAAGTCAAAGAATTTTACAGTCTGTAGCCAACACTCTGCTGCTTTGACTCCCATCAATTTCAGACTGTGTCCAGCACAAGCGACATACATGGCAAACTCGTCGAGTTGATGAATCCATGCATGCAATCTAGTATATCGTCCAGACATATTTGAGGCATTATCGTATGACTGACGACTGCAGTTTGATAGTAAAATTTTGTTCTCATTAACAAAATTCATAACGGTGTTTGTTAGATCCTTTGCAGCATGGAAAACAGGGTGAGGATAAAAAGTCAAGAAACGCTACACAGGCACACAGCCTTTAATGTATCGGACAGTAAATGTCAATTGATCTGTATGTGAGATGTCTGGAGTGGAATCTACACATATTAAATAATACTTTGACTTTTTTAGGTCTTCAAGAATAGTACAAATAACCTTTTGTCTCAATAATTCAATAAATTCCTCACAAATATATACAGATAAATATGACGGATTCCCTTTTCCAGGATTTACATACATTTTGAGATATTCTTCCAAAAATGGGTCAAATTTAATCAGCAGTTCCAGTATACTTAAATAGTTGCCATTATTTTCCGACCTAATAAACTGATTTTCTCCAGGAAATGGCAAACCTCTGGTGGCAAGAAAGCGATTTATAGAAACCACAGGCGTCAACAATTTATGCCAATATTCCTGCTTTTAGCAACTTTGGCTAAATAGTAAAGATTCTACATTTCCAGATTCTTTATGCCTTATTGTTGTGGAGAGATTTCACAGTGGAGGCTTGTATTTTTACTAAGTCGGTCCTAAAATAGGTTCGACGTACAAAACGTTAGGAACTTGATTTAATAGGTAATGACGCAGCAATCTAGTTGTGGTGGCTGATACATTAGTATTCGAATAACTGTCGTTTGACATCGACTGACTCACCAACAGACTGACGGACACGTTACTCTTAATACTCTTACTTATTATAGGTGGGAAAGTCTATTAACTATAGAATATGTGTGTTCCACTATAACACTTATTAAATATGCTGTCATGGACTTGCGATGTTCTTCATTTTCATGTTCTACAATAATATCGCTGCGCCTCCAGGCATTGAACTCCGCAGTGGCAAAGGGAGATTCTTTCTTGGACAATAGGCGACATAGAAAGCAGTATAAAGGACATTGGGATAGAGAATAGATTAGCCATTCATGTTTTACACACTGGCCATCCTGCAGTTCACATTTGAACACATTGTTTGATAAATACCTTGCCTTTATATTCTTTACTCCAGCTGTTTTTTCCAGTTTGCGTCATTTTGAATGTTTGCTATTTGATATGATGCGAGCTCACTACGAATCCAGTAATCTATTGTGTTAGTATCATTAATATTTTATAGACCCGGATCTGTCTCTTGGATTGCCAACTCCTTTACTGTTACAGATTTGGTTATTTCCCTTTGTAAAATGTCACCACCAGCAGCAGCCACCGGTAATGGTGGTATGTCTGCTGAAACTGGATGATTGGTAGCAGGAATGGATGTATATGTGGATGCTATATCTGAAGAAACATTACTAGTGGCTGACATTGCAGGAGTGGATGCTGATATCGATGCTATATCCGAAGGAATGCTATGAATGGATGTCGTTGCACTTGTGTTGAACCACGGTGTTAATTTTGGAAGTTTTCTTTTTTTTCTCCTTCTTCTCTGCAGCTCTCTTCTTTTGTGCTCCACTCAAAACATTACATTTCATTTCTGCTGAAAAGTCTATTCACATGGAAATATATATCTTAAATATTTAGTATTTAGTCCCATACCAGGGTGTAGGGTTATATTATATAAGTGTGCTTGCAACAAGACCTAAATATTTAAGCATTTTGCTTCCATAATGAACATGTCCTTCCTTTAATTGTACGAATAGTATTTATTCTTAATACAAACTCTCTACCGTGGACATCACCAAGATCTAGCTTAGTGGCATAGCTCGGGGGCCTGGCACTGATCTAGCCTCATCTATGTATGCAAGACTACTTTCATCTATGTATACACGACTACATTCAACACTTTTCTCAACTTGCACTATCCATTCATATATTCACAAACTATCAATATCTGGTAATTAGTACTGCATCCTAAATTCATAATCTTAAATAACTACTACATGCTTACCTTGCAAGTGTTCAATGTTGTGATTGAATCTCAGGTTCAATCACTAATAATCTATGCATAACCCTATACCTGGTTTCATATCTTATGGCCGGCCACTCGTATTCAAGAATACCCATCTATTAGGGCGGTTAGCTAATCCCTATTGCAGACGCTTTTTCAGGCGCATTTTGTGTTTGTTCAGCACCCACAGAGGCCACCTGTGGTTTATACTGCAACATTTTTTAGGCAGACCTCAGTTACGGTTTCTGGGAGAGAAGTGCGTTATCTAGCGTGATCCACAATCTGAACAAGGCCAGCATGTACATAATCTCGGTCACGATGACTTGTGACTTCGTGCTAGCACAGCCATCGACGGTTCCGTCTACCCAGTATCACTCACAAGGCTTGGGTCATATCACCGTGGTATGGTTTACAAGCACCTTTTCCAAAAGTGCCGCACACTGGGATCGACCTTGATCCAGTCTGATGACATCAGGAAGTCTACTTCCTGACAAATCGACCATGGTGAGGTTCGAACCTGGGTTTTATGGTCAGAAAGTGAAAGTTCTAACCACGTGGTTTCATATACAATTTATAAATATATCCAGTAATCATATCATTGCTGTTACTAGTACTAGAGTAGGTCTAAATGTTACTTCTGCTTTTTTTTTCATATTGGTATTAATCTTTTAATGTTAGTTGCAATAACTCTGAAGTCTAATTCTTCATCAAAATTAAATGAAGAAAGAAAACAGAAAACGATATCGAATGAGAAAAATATTTTTGTTTTAGTTAAAATTGAATATCAGTTTTTGTTTGAAATGAACATCAAAGAGTAGGACGAGTCCCCGTTTTCTCACATTTGCGACAAAAACAGAGAGAGAGAGATCAGAGTTAGAGAGAGAGATGATAATAAAATAATTTATTTACAAAGAGAGAAAAAAAAAAGAGAGACAATTCAACATTGAGAGAGAGATTGATCCAGAGAGAGAAAATTTAAGAATGAAATAAAACCAGAAACAAAATAAAGAGAGAATAGAGAGAGAGAACAAAAAAGTCAACAGTTGTCTTGAGTAACAAATATTAAAGAGATAGAGAGAGAGAGAGAGAGTTTTACTGGAGAAGAGAGAGAGTGCAAAGACTGATCCTCGGCAGTCAGGGTCAGTAAAAAAAATTCTTTGATCTTTTGATCCAGCCTAGGAAAATTTAAAGAATAACCAGAAACAAAAAAAAATAAAAGATAATTGTCTCCAACAAAAAAAGTTGAACTAAACTGACAGAAATGAGAGTTTTACTGACAAACCAGCCTTTCCATTTATAAAACTGACGAGACAAACCAGCCTTTCCATTTATATAGGAAGGTGATCGAAGAAAGTACTCGCCATTTCCGGTGTCTTCTAGATAAAAAAAAATACATTCTCCCACTTTCTTTTTTATTCGAGAACCAATTCAGATGAAATGGATCTTTCTATTATGACATATATTTTCACCAATCGCAGTATCGCGGCTTGTCGTAGTAATTTCTATTTTTATTATTTTCTAAAAAGAGGCTTCTGTAACACAAATCACTTAACATACGCAGATTAGCATCTGACCTCTATACCCGTGGGGTTCCTGAGCAAATGATCATCTGCCCATGCGGTAAGACTCTCATATTTCCGGATGATTTTTTTTTAATTAATTCAATCTTTCTTATCTAATCGCGAAATGAAAGTTGTCTTGAATGGCCACTCTTCTAGATTTTTTTGTACTAATGAAAGTTTTCCCTTGGGCCTGCTTTGTTCTTAATTTTTATCAAAGATCTTACTGATGACATCTGTTCTCAACTTTGTATAAAAGTTGATGGCACAACAAAATAATTCACCTGATCAGTTCGATGAAGTGAAATTGGCAGGTGATCTAAAAAGTGACCTACAGTTTGCTGTTAACTAGGGCAAAGAGTGCCTTGTTAATTTTAACACTCTCCCCCTGCAAAAAACTCTATTAATCACCTGAAAGATCCCTTCCTGCTTCCCGTCAACATGGTTGACGCTAACCTCCATGACAGTGACTCATTACGTCTTCTCGGTCTAACATTCGCAGCTGATATGAACTGGAAAGACTATATTGAATCCATTGCTAAGAAAACCGGGTCATTGTGTTGTGCTAGACATTTGTTCTCTTCAGAATCTATCTTGCATATTTATAAGTCTTCCATTCGTCTATGCTATGAATATTGCTGCCACATCTGGTCCTTGTTCACCTGCTATATATTTAACAGAGGAATCAGTAATATTATTGGCCCTGGCTTGGCGTCTCGGCTTTCCTACCACCGTAATGATCCCCCCCCACACACACAAACAATGAATTGTACAAATAGGGACTAGTTAGGACATTCATAGAGACATTGAGGTATTAAGGTGAATGGAGTAAGAATGGTAAATAAGAATGCATTGTTTTGATGTTATGAATATTGTAGCATGTTTAGATCAGTGTTTGTGGCTAGCTAAGTTCAAATTTAAGACAGAAGAAGACTGTCCATTTCTCCATTCCCTATTTTGGCTTTATGCCACATTTTTTAATTTTTACAAATAGATATCACACTTCGCTCTATGTACATAGACTTTATGAATTTAAGCGCCGTACTAGATTGGCGGCAAGGTCTCATTAATTCACAGTTGAATTGGCGAGATGTAATCGTAAGTTCTATGCTAACGATTTCTTTTCTCGTATTCTCGCTTGTGGGAACTCTCTTCCGGCTTCATGCTTTCCAGCCAACTTTAATCTTCAAAAATTTAATTGCAGTTTTATTCGCTATCTACTATCTTGATTAGTCTTCTATTCATTTCGCTCCCTAATACTTTTCCCTCTTTTTGTTCTTCCACACTCAATAAACCTTTGTGTCTTAGTGGCTTCACTGCCTAATATGGGAGTGATATGATTGAAAAAATCGAAGTTGATTATTACGTTAAAATGAATACAAGCCCACCTAAATATCAAATATTGTCTAAATGCTAAAATGAAATAAAAATAGTTTCATATGACTATATGGTAAATTGGAATGTCAACAATGTTTTCAGGAGCGAAATAGTCAGGCTCATATGGCTGAATTTTTGAATCCATCGAGTAGAGGATTTGTTTTTGCAAAAATCAGAAAATAATATCAATAAACTCTTGGGTTGACTATTAGTATGAGTCATTTTTCAGAAACACATCATTGGTGCCGTTATTCTGTGTGTCTTTCAGTAAAAGGTCAAATACTCATGTATTATACGGTTTATGCCGTAGTTTTTTTTTTATTTTAATGATTCGAAAGTGTGTAGTAAATACATTGCTTCGACCTTGGATAAAAATGCAGTCGTAAAAGGTAACATTTAATTAGGAGAAAAGGACAAAATAAAATAAAGAGACAAAAAGTAAATGTCACACAATGTTGATATGTTGCTTCACTCCCCACCATCCACTCCTAAACACCGCCCAAAGTCCGTTTAATGACATTATTTTATAAACAATTATCACGATATCCCCCCGGAAGACAAACTGGAAGACCGTGGATGCCACCGGAAGAAAGTAGGATATAAAAAAACGAAGAAAGAGAATATGAAATTAAAGACGAGATGAATACTGAAGAGACCTAATAATAATAATAATAATAATAATAATAATAATAATAATAATAATAATAATGAGAAGAAACAAGACGAATGAAGGAGAAAGAAAAAGAAGAGGAGGAAGTAGAGGAAAAAGAGAGAGAGAAACTAAAACAACAACAACAATTACAACAAAACAAGAACCGGAAGATACAAAGAAAAACCGAAAAATAAAATAAAATAAAATAAAAGAGTTTGAGATTCCAGAGAAGGAATAATAATAATAATAATAATAATAATAATAATAATAATAATAATAATAATAATAATCATGAGAAGAAGAAGAAGAAGAAGAAGAGTAGGAGGAGTAGAGAAAGAAACTAAT
This sequence comes from Acanthosepion pharaonis, assembly GCA_903632075.3. Classification (NCBI taxonomy): domain Eukaryota; kingdom Metazoa; phylum Mollusca; class Cephalopoda; order Sepiida; family Sepiidae; genus Acanthosepion; species Acanthosepion pharaonis. The sequence continues at coordinate 547,963 of CAHIKZ030000504.1, read as the reverse complement.
GAAAAAAACACAAGTAGGTGAAGAGAAGAAGAAAAAGCAAAGTGAGTTTAAAATACCACGGAAAGAAAAGAACGAAAAGAAATAATAATAATAATAATAATAATAATAATAATAAGAAGAAGAAGAAGAAGAAGAAGAAGAAGAAGAATAAGGACGAGGAGGAGGAGGAGGGGAAGGAAAAGTGTGTAAAGAGAAAAAAAATAATGAAAAAGAAGCAGATGTGAATATACAAAAATAAAGAAAAAAATTAGAGTTTTCTGAAATTCCAGAGAAAGAAAGAAAGAAAGAAAGAAAGAAAGAAAGAAAGAAAGAAAGAAATCGGAAGAAGAAAAATATAGTGAACAAGAAGCGATAATACTGAGAAAAATGAGAGAGTGGAAGTTGAGAAGAAGGAGAAAAGAGAAGAAGGAGAAAAGTGAAGAAGGAGAAAAGAGAAGAAGAAGAAAAGAGAAGAAGAAGAAAAGAGAAGAAGGAGAAAAGAGAAAGGCTGAAAAGAAAAAAACCAAGGTTGCAGAAGAGGAAAATCTATAATATTTACTTAATTTTAGAAGAGAAATCATCAAGATAAACATACTCCCAACAGTTCCGATCAAGGCCGAAGATAATAAGGAAAAGATAAACAGGATGAACATTTTTATATAATGTTGTTTGCGTTAACCTGGTAAACTCCAAATAAATACTAAATTTCACACACTACAAATCTCGTGAGCCAATCAAGGTAGAGGTTTACTGTTAAAATGGTTATGATGAATGAGGCTGGCTTTATGAATAAAGTGATGATTATGAGGATAACGAGAATATAGTGAGCTTTAACGTGAAGAGCTTACGATTGTGGTGTTCAGGGAAGCATCCACGCAGGAGCAGTTATTGGACAAAGTGGTATTTTTATGGGGTGGAGTTGCTAGCTCCACGGCCAGCTGGATTTGTATATCAGAGTTGTTGTTCTAGTTGCCAACCAAAGCTAGAGAGATCTGTCTTCCCTGCTATTAAACCCCTAGCTGAGTGGCGAGAAGAGAGGGATTTGTACGTTTTCAAAGACATTTGTGCGAAGGCGAAATGTCAATTGCTGGAATTTGAACTCGACACCCCAATCCTATTTTCCGACACCGGTAACCGCCACGCTACGCGCACATCCGTTTTTGGCTCTGTGTGCCAAATAGATTCATATGACATCTTGCTACTCCTATAAATTTATTCTTTCGAGACAATTTTCACGTTTATTTTTTTGACTGTCACAACGTTTTCTGCTGCTGTAGCTACCGTTTGATGTATTACACTCCGATCTCAGGTGACTGTCATATTCGGTTTTGAAGTCAGAGAAATGAACGAATATATTTAGTTTTGTTCCAAACTTTATCCAAAAAAGATCTCTAGAATATTTTGATGATACGGAAGAGTGGATGACAGAACGTTGTAAAATACAAATCTAAAACAATTTCTCTAACGGGTAGGCTTTTACGACGTGGAATTGTTAGCTCCACACCCAACCGTATTTTTTAAAATTTAGAGTTGTACGTCTCTTAGACTCATTGCCAACAAAACTACAGAGCACAGTTTATCCTATTATCTCTGGAGGAGAAAAAGATGGATTCCTAGCATTCCAGTTCTATATGGGTGAAATTGAACGCAACATGCTCGGCTGGGGTAAGAAACTCCCCCACAGCAACTACAGTTTCAGCGGCGGTAACTGCGATGCTACACGCATATGTCTTGTTTTTATATAAAAGCCACTTAAAAATACCATTCGATTGATTGATTGATTTCTGTTTTACGGCTTATCAACCTTTTTCGGGTTATTTAACCCCTTTCCCGATGTAGACGTGTATATACGTCTATATTGAAAGTTACCTTTTCAGACACTTACGTATAAACACGTCCAAAATGTAACGTTCAAGAACCAGCTACAGACGTCTTCTTTTTTTATACCCGTCTGAGCTTGAAATGAATCCAATTCTCAACTCTTACGTCTGGCAGAGATGTTAGCCTCCATTCGGGTAATTCAACGTGCCTCAGTTTCTTTGTTACTATATTAAAAATAGATTTAGAAAATTCGTCTGGAAATGAAATGTTTTTCCCCTAATAATTGGCGGGGAAGAGCTAGAAAATGTTTTATATTGCAAGAATTTGGGGGGTGATAATAATGATTTACTCATACAAGTTCTACTAATTAACCCATAAGTGGGGGGATACCTGCCTTTGCTAATAGTATTTGCGCGTCATTGAATATAAAGAACCCGACTGGAATTGGAACTCGGCTTTTCGAATACCAATCTCGAGTCGTTATGCATTAAACCCAATGCACATCCAAGCTTAGAGCACCTGTTATTCCCAAACGGTCACCCATATAGGTAGTGACGAGGCTCGACATTGCTCAACTTCGGTGATTTTGAGAGAACCGGTGTTTCAAGGTGGTATGGCCGTAAGCCAATATCATTTGAAGATATACTGTATGAGGTTAATTTTCTTTTAGTAGAGAATGGAAAATTTGACATGCAATATAATGAGGTCAGGAGAGAATCAGCGATTGATCTGCTTAACAGGCTTGTGTGAATGGATAGCAGAACATGAAGTAGAAAGGATAGTAAAGCGATTAACATTGCTGTGAGCTGCAAGGACAGGAAGTTGTGGAGAGCCGTGACTGTCCATGCCCATAAGAGAAATCTACATAGAAGAAAGAATCTTTGGCCATTCAAATGGTGTTGGAAGATTTTTAAATGATGGATTCTTTAAGAGGTAGGTAATAAATGACAAGACTTCGAATTCTTGACTGGATCTCTGAGAATATGCAATCTTTTCATCGTGATCTGTTGTACATCGTACTTATTATAAAACGCAGATTGTGTGTGTGTGTGTGTGTGTGTGTGTGTGTGTGTGTGTGTGTGTGTCTGTACGTTTATATATTGGATCGGATTTCCTACATTTTTCAACCGATTTCAACATAACTTCACAGGACTGCGTAAAATTACCTTGCGGTGGTTCTGACAGCGCCAAAAATTGGAAAAAACACAATTGTTTTTGCACGAAATCAATTTGAAAACACGATTCTGTAGCCAGAATGAAAGCGGGACAACTCATATCGAGTTATACTTATTATAAAACCCAGGTTGTTTGTGTGTGTGTTCGTTTATATATGGGATCGGATTTCCTACATTTTTCAACCGATTTCAACAAAACTTCACTTTTTTTGGCAGGTAGTGTTTCTTATTGTCTTGCACACTTTTTTCTTTATTTTTACATTCAGAATGCTATAAAAATTCCATTTACAAGACAATTGTTTATAATAAAATTCTATTCAATCGGTAGACTCATAACGATTGAAAACAATGTTTTTGTTTGAGTTTGGGTTTGACCAATTCGTAAAAAAACAAAAAAAATAATTAAGACATCTGTGTCCGTCAACCTTAAACAATAATCTTTGTCAATTTTATTTTTCAGTCTATATGATGGTCGATACTTGATCTATCTCTTACTGTTACATCCCCGGGCAACGCCGGGCTCTACTGCTAGTTGCATCTACAGATGTACGATGAGAAATACAAATGTACTGTTTTGGCCCGAGGCTTACAAAAAGTACAAAAAAAGAGAAAACATTGAACCAGAAATACAAATCACCGTCCTCTCTCCTTCCATTATCTTTTTTTTTGTCTTTTTTGTATTCTTGACTTTTACAGTTATTTTCCTTTTATTTCTTCCTCTTTTCTCTCTTCTCTTCTTCCCTCATTTTTATGTCCTTTTTTACCTGTTCTTGGTTTATTTCTTCCTATTTTTTCCCGCCTTTTCTTTCTTTGTACATGTTTTCTTTTTTCTTTCCTATTTTCTTCTTATTTTCTTTTTTTCTTTATTCGTTCTGCTCTGTCCTTTTCTTTCATTCTTTCTTCGCTCTCCTCCCTCCTTTTCTTTCTTTCTTTCTTTTTTCCGGTGTATTTCTACGTCTTTCCCATTGCCATATTTTTCGCACTCGTTCCTTCTTTTTCGTATGCCTTCCATCTTTCCTTATTTGCTGTTTACTTATTTTCTTTTTACCTCTTCTTCTCGTAATCTTCTTCCATTTTTGCTTCTTTTCCCTCCTTATCTTTCTTTCTTCTCCTATATCTCCTTTTTTTACTTTGCATTTTCTTTACCTTCTTTCTCTTCTCCTCTCTTAAATCCTTTTTTTATTGAAGGTTAAATATTAAATTCGTTTTCTATATTCAGATTCTAAAACTGTCACAGATGCAAATAAAAAAACAAGAAATTTTGCTTTTTGCTTTTTCGTTCAAGAAATATTGGATAACTTCAAAAGTCCACTCGCTTTTTTTAAATTAATATAAAAAAATATAGTTTATTTCCAGCATTAGCTTCATGGAACAACATATTTACCCTTTTGTTCAATTAACTTCTGCCATCTTCCAGGCAACATCATAATTCCATCCTCCTAGAACTTTTTAAAGAATTACTTTAGCTGCCTGAATTTCTGGAATAAAGTGTTATTATTTACATTATTTGTATTCGGACTAATGTCTTCATCTTTGTTGTCACTATCTCAACTTTTAAGCCGTGATGTCCATCGATCTGGGTAAACCTTCCGGCTTTTTCGTATTGACTTCCGGTTACTCTACCTGGGAGGTTGTTCTCATTCCGTTGTCCGTTTGTACTTTTTTTTTTATTTAATGTTGCTCGCTTATTGCTAACCTCGTTTCCACTGAGTTTCTATTCCCCGTCCCCGACGACTACAGCGTGTGGTAATTGTTAGTAAGCAAACTGGTTGGTCATTATTCCTCACATATCCAAGCGGCGCTTTCTTACTTCAGATTAAGTGTTTGCGTCGATTTATAACTCACCAAAAGAGAGGCATTTGAAATTATTACGGACGTAAGGGGCACCTCGAGGTGGTGTAATGGTTAGCAAGCTTGTCTCGCTAGAATAAATACGAATGAGTAGTGAGTTCGATTCTCGGTGGGTGCCCTTTACTTTCGGCCTTGTGCCACATCTAAGCTACGCATGGAAAATCACTATTACCGACGCAAGTAAGCTTGATCCTTCTGTGAGAACAACGAAAGAGGCCAAGCAACGTTTGTTTCATGCCTACGTCAGATAGCATACACGCTAGGAGATGGCACTGGGATGAAAGTTTGGGGAACTCATTGGTCGAGGAACTCAAAATAGTCACTTGATTCCGAAAAATTTCCGAAAATTGTTCAGGTATCTGATATTAACTTGAGAGTTAAAAAGAATGAAGTCTTCGATTGATGCCGAAGATTCTAATACTATTATGTAACGAATCCCTTTAGAACGTGGGTGAGCATGGCTCTCCACAATTTCCTGTCCTTTATAGCTCTTAATAAATTTGTATTTTTGCTATCTCTCCCTGTTCTGTCAACCATTTACACAAGCTCACTCGGTAATTTATTCAATGTTTTCTTCTGTCCCTCTTGTCTTCAATATGTCCTGTGAGTGTCAAATTTTCTAAGCCCTCTTTTCTCATCCTGTGCCCTAGAAATTTCAGCTGTTTCTTTCTGATTCTAAGTAAGTGTTATTTTTGTTCCATTTTCCATAAAACTTCGTCGTTAGTCACGTGTTCATTCCATGTTATTCTCAGCATCCTCCTGTAGAACCTCATTTCCGTTGCCTCAAATCCATTTTTCATCCGTGAGGAGATTGTCCAGCATTCATTGCCATATTTCCCTTGTAACGGAGAATCGGGTCAGCCCGACAAGAGGCCCACGGTTGGTTGCGTGTGGTGCAGTAAGCATCAGGAGTTATGTCCTCTTCCCCAATTGACTGCTTGTTACGGGGTCCTTTGTTCTATTTCGCCCTCGAACTGGTCCGTCTTCGCATCTGTGGAGATACATGGTGACAGCAATGAGGATGAAGTACCCCTCCTGCGAAGGAGCGCTCTCGACATCAATTGTCGAAAAGGGCGTAATTCTTGGTACTTACTGCACCGCACGCAACCACCTTTGGGTCCCTTGTCGGGTTGACCCGATTCTCCGTTACAAACTAGGTTTGCAACAAATAATAAGAAATGTCTCGAATTTACAAAAGCCTATATGGATTTCTATAATGATTAGGCGAATTTAATCTGATTTGATGAAACAAGCCTAAATAATTCATCTGATTTGATGAAACAAACATAAATATTTAATGCAGCTGCTTCAATATCAGATCCTGTAAAGCAGTGCTTCTCAAACTATCTAATATGGTGGACCGGCATCTTATTTCTCAATATGTCACGTACTTGTAAATTTTCGTGGTAATATTAATTTATACCGGAAAGGATATATATATAATGACTATAATGAAATTTGACTTTATCATCTTCCATTCATTTTGCAAAAAAAAAAAAAATAATAATTCAATATAAAAACATATTAAAAATAATAAAAAAATAATCAGTTTATTAACACAAAACAAAAACAAAAATTATATAACCTAAATCTTTACAAATGATTCCTTAGTATGTCCTGGACATTGGCCGCGTACCGGTAGCTGATGGTTCGCGTACCGGCACCGGTTTTCGGATCACCACTTTGAGTAGCATGGATGTAAATGTGCTGTGATATTTAAGAAAATGACCCCTTCAAAAGGTGCCAACGTACACTAAAGTCCACCTCTGTGCTAATCAATTGGTAACCCCAAAAAGGGTACGTTTAACAGACGGAATGTTTTACGGCTGGATATATGAATTGGTCAATGCTGGAGAGGAAAGCAAGTTTTATCATTGCGTGCCGACATACACTGAGACTGCACGGAATTGCCACAATGGTATTGATATTTAATCTTAACAGACATTTCGGATAAAAGAGATTACGCTTTGCTGTTTATCCACCAAAAACATATTGAGTGCCGTGAGATCCAATGCCAAAACCGAATCCGAATTGCTGGGATATCGTCAAGAAATCCTGGATGATACTAATGAAACCATTGCCAGCCATCGACTCAGGCTATTAGGGTAAGTAAGTAGAGCTGCATTGCTAAAATGCTGCATATAAATGTATAAAGCATTTTAACACGTATCTGTGTAAAACGACTGAAAACGCGTTAAGGTTTTTAATGACAGTGAAGCGATAACGTTGTTTAATCTAAATATTTTATTTGATTTCCTGAAGGCACGTGGCACATCAAGGAAAATTTTTTCACTTTTCTTTAGAAAATCAACACTGCACACGGTTGAGGTTTGATGTGATAAGTACTAACACCAAAAACTACATTCATAAATTCTACCAATTTCTGAGCATTTAGGTTTAAAGATTGTCTTAAAAATGAACAGAAATACTTATTTTCCTCAGGTTTTTGCTTAGAAACTGACATTAAGATTTTGCTATTTCAATAATAAATCCAAAATAAAGTTATTTTTTTATATTGGGTAAACTGAGGCAAATATATATTCAAACTAGAATTCTTATTATGCAATTTTTACAGTAATAGCGAAAACTAAAAATTGTAAAAGATTACAGAAAAAATGAGATGCTTGAAAACTATCATCACCCAACTACAGGCACTAACCACGTACACATAGCCCCATATATATATATATATATATATATATATATATATATATATATATATATATATATATATATATATATATATATATATAGGTAACTATACTCGTCTCGAAAAAACCTTCGAATTTTTGGTTTGCCAATAATCAAATCAATTTCGAAGGAATAAAAAATTTTAAAGGTTTCCCTGACGACCCGCTTAGGTGAAACCTGGCTAGGTTTGTCTGGCTCACTAGGTCTGACTATATATATATATATATATATATATATATATATATATATATATATATATATATATATATATGTATATATATGCTCCTGAAAAAATTTATTTTGGTTGAGTTCTCTGGGGAGGAAGTGTGGGTTTGTAAACAGTGACTATTACGGCTAATAATGCAAGACTCTTCGGTCAATCGAAGTGAGTTCTCTCGGTGACTGTGTTTATCTAAAAATAAATACACTTAAATTCACCTTCATTCCTGCCGTGCGCCAAGTGGTAGAATCCCCGACTGACGCCAATTCAGTCGGGTTTCGATCCTAGCTAGAGGCAACCGGATGTCTAGCCACACTGATGAGCTGCGAAACAGTCTGTCTGTGGATGACTATATATATATATATATATATATTTGAATTAAATAAAGGAGTATGAGGAACCATATATACGTTTGTTTACGTTCATATACAGATTTGCATGTAAATGTTTATTTAAGTTTTGGTGTAATCAAAACAGTGCTCAATGCTGTGTAACAGAGCTATAAAGTATATAATTAACTATGCGTATAACGTACGTCAGTTGTACACCTCATATTTTTTCGTAAATGATGATTGTAAAGACATGAATCTTCTACAACTGACGTACACACACACACACACACACACACACACACACATATATATATATATATATATATATATATATATGTCAATGATAATGTTAATGATGGACGTTGCCTTATATGTACCTCCCATGATTCGCTAAAAATGAGCATACATGATAAAAAGATGCCCCAAATTGAATAAAAGTTTTATCGTCAAAATCTTTGTTATTGTTAAGAGGAAAGTCCAAAGGAATTTCTATTATTAAATTATATCTTCAAGCCTTCAGAATTATTTATATTACCATTATGTGTCAGTATTTCTGATAATGAGACTCAATTTGACATACAATGTCTGGTGTTATAATGGTGAGTGTGAATCTCTGAAGGGCCCTTAAAAATTATAATTTGTGGTTTATCCCACTTGGTTTTACCAAAACGCCTGTTACTGTATGTGTGTGTGTGTGTAGGGGGGTGTTCTTTAAGTCTATAAAAAAGGCAACCATATTATCTGTCTCTCTTTTTTAATTCCTGCTTCCAGATGTAGTCGAATGTAGAATAAGAACGCTGCCGACGAGGCGTGTTCGCTTCCTTGGTCCTCTGTTGATTTTTGAACTCTCTCACATAAGCACATACACACACGTGTTTATTACACACGTTGTCTACCCCCCCTCAAGTATATTCATCTTGTTTCTTATTGTCTTGCACACTTTTTTCTTTATTTTTACATTCAGAATGCTTTAAAAATTCCATTTACAAGACAATTGTTTATAATAAAATTCTATTCAATCGGTAGACTCATAACAATTGAAAACAATGTTTTTGTTTGAGTTTGGGTTTGACCAATTCGTAAAAAAAAAAACCAAAAAACTAATTAAGACATGCGTGTCCGTCAACCTTAAACAATAATCTTTGTCAATTTTATTTTTCAGTCTATATGATGGTTGATACTTGATCTATCTCTTACTGTTACATCCCCAGGCAACGCCGGGCTCTACTGGTTTTTATAAAATATATATACACATGACAACCAAATAAGAGATACACACAACATAATGACTTATTTTTACACAAATGTACTAGTATCCTACAACAAATTAATTGCATAAATAAATCCTTAAATATTTCATGAGTTTTGTATTTTAATTTAATAAAATATAATTATTTTTAAAAAAAGAGCAACTCCAAAGAAAAATGCAGTAAAGAAAGAAGCAATCACTCAGTGCATGAAGGAACGAAGCAGTGTTCAGCGAAAGTGAAAAGGAATGGAAGGGGTAGTTTTATTTATTCGACATGAAAATTAGACAATAATTAGACGTATTGAGATGGTCAAGGACGCATTCCAAAAGCTGGGCAGAATATTGCGATACAGGATTATTTCTTTGGTGACAAAGAAAAGAATACTGAGCTGTTACGTGACATCTGTCCTTCTTTACGGCAGCGAATGTTGGACGGTTTCCTCAAAGATGGAGAAGAGACTTGAGGCGACGGAGATGTGGTTCTACAGAAGGATGCTAAGGATATCATGGAACGAACGTGTGAGCAACGATGAGGTCTTAGAGAGGATGTAAACAAGGAAGAGGCTTATACTTAACATCAGGAATAGGCAGTTGAGACTCATAATGAGGAAGGAAGGCCTGGAGAATCTGATACGGGTCGAATAGAGGGAAAGAGACAAAGGAAAACAACACGTGACATACCTGGTGGGCTTAAGCAAGTGGATGACAGAACGTGGTCTGGGGGATGAAGAAGAGGGTAAGAAGTTGTTGAGAGCTGCAAGGTGTAGAGGGGAGGTGGAGAGCCATGATCGCCTACGTCCCGAAAGGACATGGCAGATAAAAAGAAAAGAAGTTGTGTTTGAACCTCCGTTGTCTCCTGGAAATCAATATTTTTAGATCCAGTTCACCACTGATGGTGAAGCTTTGCTTGAGACGTTGATATACTTCGTCTAGAATACCAGGTTCTTTAAAAAATTGTAATAAAAGAATTCGTTTCCGAGTGAGATTTTACCATTGTTAAAAATGGAAATGTTTTTTTCCCCAAATAAATGTAACTTTTGCTAAATTTGAATTTACCTACTTTAAATTCTATCTTCGAAAATCCAACATTACATTCTAAAGAATCTCTAAGCTTCAGACATCCTACTGCGGACATCGCAATAGCACACATTGAAACAATAGCTACCTCTACTGGTGGATGCATCTCACATAGCCAATTATTAGAAAGAACGAGATAATTTCCGTTGAACAAACGAAGATATTTTCCCGCTAATAAACACCTGCTCCGAGTGTTTTGCCTTATCTCAAGTGCTGATAATAAACACTTTCTATTTCCCAACTGAAAAACCATAGAGGAGTGGCTCTTTTGTTGTTTAGATGTGATAGAATTTCGTTTTAAAGTTATTCATTCACTTTTTCTTTTGTCAAGATTAATAATACTGATTATGTTTTTGACAATTTCAAGTTTTATTAAATTTGGAGCAGGAACAGCCATTTATATTGACTTCAGTATCACAGGATTTCACATGCCTCAGTTTTAGTTTATTCAGGTTTCAGGAACAAGTCATCAGCAAGGAGACCCATAAAAGTAAGAAAAATAATGCAGAATGATTAGAATTCTTTTGAACAGAGTCACAGTTTATTTCGAGTGAAAATAAAAAAGTATTAAATTCATAACTTGTTTTTCAATAGATTATAACATTGATTATAGTCTTAAAAATATAGTCTTTTAATTTTCTATATTAAAAATAATCTAAAGCCATTAGAGTGACATTATTTTTACGAACAACCTAACACACACAGACATATATATATATAAACATAAACATATATATATATATATGTATGCATGTATATAAACACAAACATGGGTATATATATATATATATATATATATATATATATATATATATATATATATATACATTTCACATAATGCAAAGGTTAATGATTTTAAATGGCGAGACATCCATCTCGCAAACAATTCAAATATTACAGAAAAACCTCAGATCCGTTATGAATGAATTGATCCTTGTTCATATAAATTTCTGCCGTATTAGTTGTTATTTTTACACAAGCTTTCGTCTGTTCCTACAGACATCTTCAGGTATATAATAGATGTTGTTCTTGTTTTTTTCTCTTAGTAATAAGAGGACATCGAAAATATATGTGTATTGTATCCGAAATGCTATTGAAAAAAAGAAAAAAATCAAAATCAAACTTAGCGTTGCTTTGGCGCGTTCAAAAACCAATATCTCATTTTCAATAGCATTTCGGATACAATACACATATATTTTCGATGTCCTCTTATTACTAAGAGAAAAAAACAAGAACAACATCTATTATATACCTGAAGATGTCTGTAGGAACAGACGAAAGCTTGTGTAAAAATAACAACTAATACGGCAGAAATTTATATGAACAAGGATCAATTCCTTCATAACGGATCTGAGGTTTTTCTGTAATATTTGAATTGTTTGCGAGATGGATGTCTCGCCATTTAAAATCATTAACCTTTGCATTAGTTTTGTGTGAATAATTCATGTATTTGTAAATTGATTGCACGTTTATTGTAATATATATATATATATATATATATATATATATATATGAAATGGACCAAGTCCGACAATTATTTTAAGACATTTTTATGTTTATACATTCTTTTTATTGATACAAATATTCAAGTAAATGCTCTGTTTATAATTAACAACGTTTACCGACCTGAATGTCCGAAAAATTATCATAGAAAATATGCGTTCTCCGACAGGAATCGAACCTGTCTCCTATACAGAACCGTCATATAGCCTGACGTGCTTTTACCGATTTCGCCAGACAGGAGCGTTTCGATTAGCAAGGTCGATTTTACTGTTTTTAAACTACAATTTTCCATGATTTTCTCACATACATTCATATCTGCTCGATGCGTATCCAAATGTAAACAAATGACGTCACACATTATGAAATGGACAAATTCCGACAATTATTTTAAGACATTTTTATGTTTATACATTCTTTTTTATAGATACAAGTATTTAAATAAATGCTCTATTTATAATAAACAGTATTAACAACATTTACCGGCCTGAATGTCCGAGAAATTGTCATAGACAATTCCGTATAGGATACAGGTTCGATTCCTGTCGGAGGACGCATATTTTCTATTACAATTTCTCTGACATTCAAGCCGGTAAATGTTAATGTCAGAGAAAAATCCGTGTTTAAAGACACTATTCAACTTTGCTTCGTCATCGATGCACTCCTTAGCACGTCGCATCTATGTTATGATTTTATTTTTTTTTTTAATTTTGCGCATGCGCATTGTTTGTTTTTTGATTTTGTCGACTGCACAGTATAGTAGAGTCAGGTGTGCATCATCTATGAGAAAAAGAGCACCATGACGCAATTCACTCCGCCAGAAATTTGGAAACGGCATGCAGTTATGCTTGGCATTCGCGTCGGAAGCTCCAATATGAACATTTCAGGACAGTGCAGAAGATGCTGTGTCCCCAAAAGATGTAAACCAAATATCCAGTCAACATCATGGTGTTTGGAGTGATCACTAGTGATGGCGTCGTTATGCCTCCATTATTCTTACAAAGACCCAAGATTAACACGGAGCCCTACATCAAGTAACTTGGCAAGGTTGAGATGCCCTGGGTCAAGAGAGTGGCTGCTGGAAAACCCTATGTCTGGCAAAAAAACTCTGCAGCATACCCCACACGCAGAAAGAACCCAGTCATGGCTGTCAGGCAATTTCTGCGACCACATTACTCTGTACATGTGGCCACCTAACTTCCCAATTGATTATTATTTGTGGGGTGCTGTTGAGCGAGAGACCAACAAAACTCCTTGTAACACCAAAGATAAACTGAAGGCAAGGATTATGGCAGCATTCACCAGCTTATACAAGGAGACCAACTGGAAGAGTTGCAGGGGATTCCGAAGTTGTCTGGAGGCGGTGGTTGAAGCCAATGGCAAGTTTAATGAAAAAAAATATTCTTTAGTATTTCAAGATATAATTACGAAAATTATATCTTTTAAAACGAGATATCATTATTTTCATGTTTGCATAATTTAGACGACAATTCATCCATCGCACTATATATATATATATATATATACAAGAGATATACAAGAGATATGTGAAAGATCTCATCCGAGCTAGAAAGGAGTAAAATATTCTGCCATTTGCTTATCTATCTATCTATCTATCTATCTATCTATCTATCTATCTATCTCTGTATATATATATATATATATATATATATATATATATATATATGTGTGTGTGTGTGTGTGTGTGTGTGTGTGAGGTGTATCTGTGTGTCTGTGTGTCATGTATGTATGCATATACATCTATGGATGTATATGCTCTCGCGTTGATAATCTATCTATATATCTACACATAACTTCCACGCACGCACGACCACACACAAGTCCTCCAAATATATATTGTTAATTATATATATTTCATATGGCTTGAGGCATTTGCAGATAGAATATCCCACAACTTAGGAATGATAATGAAAATACTAGAAACCATTATGAAGCTAATAATTAAGGCAACTATAAGCCGCTTTTAAATAAGAGAGAATTTACGTTAATCACAACGGATATACGAAGCGATCAGAAATGTGATTAATGGTTAATACGTTTGGGAATTCTATTAAAATGGCGATAGCAGGTTTCTATTATTGTAAGATGGGGTGACATTTTAACCTGCTGTCTTGGCGCGAAAAAAAAAAACAATGAAAGTAGACAACCTACTGACTGAAGCCAATTTAATATATATATATATATATATATATATATATATATATATATATATATATATATATATATATATATGTATGTATGTATGTATGTTTCAAGAAATACATTTGTGTCACTATCAAACAAAAAGAGAATGTTTAACATTGGAAATGTTTAACATCGAAAAACATAAGTAAAATTAATTGATTTTAATAATATATGGAAATATCCACTTTTTGCTTGATGGATGTCACGAGACCCGAAACATGTGTTGCAAAATTATGGAAAATAAAGCATAATACATATTTAAAAAAAATCCACATTACAACCAAAAACGTTTGCGGTTTCTTTTTAATATATACACTTTTCTCTCGTTGTAACAACTATAAACTCTTCCCTTTATATATATATATATATATATATATATATATATATATATATATATATATATATATATATATATATATATATATATATTTTTTTTAAAGGCCGATTTTACTGTCTTTAAACTACAATCTTCCATGATTCTCTCACGTACATCCATAAAGACAGTAAAATCGACCTTGCTAACCGAACGCTCCTCTGTGGCCCAATCGGTTAAGGCATGTCAGGCTATATGACGGTTCCGTGTAGGATACAGGTTTGATTTCTGTCGGAGGACGAATATTTTCTATGAAAATTTCTCCGACATTCAGGCCGGTAAATGTTGTTTAATACTGCTTATTTTAAATAGAGCATTTACTTAAATATTTGTATCTATAAAAAGAATGTATAAACAAAAATGTCTTAAAATAATTGTCAGAATTTTGTCCATTTCATATATATATATATATATATATATATATATATATATATATATCGTGTATGTATAATTTCACATAAACTTGTATAATAAGGAGTGATGGAAAGTCTCTGGCTGACCCATTCCCCAAAATGAGTAACCTGATGTTTGCTCATTGAAGAACTGGTTTTGGAGCATGAGTTAGGAGCAAGAACGTATCACTACGCCCTTGTATGTGAGTTAATAGTCGATTGTGCACCTTTTTGGTATTTAATGTTATCTAAATTTTTTGTTAATCTTTTATTAAATTAATACGAACAACTATAAGGATATATTTTACCACATTTCATGTACATAATCTTCAAGTTGTTGCAGATGAATTATTGCACTTGTTCTCACACGTCTTTTCAATGCATTCCTTTTCAATTGAACTCAGATCAGAACTGAAGATCAACCCAAGGTTAAACTCGATTTCGAGGCTAATTTAGAAGAAGTGTATTCTGAATTATTGCCATGGATATAATTCCAATCACTGTTTCAGTTTCCGATTTCTAACTAACGCTTTCAAGTTGACAACCAATATTCCACGCTAATCCTTTTCTTTTGTCATTATACCATTAACTCTTACCAAGATTCCTGCTCATTTTGCAGAGAAATACCCACAAATATGGTATTCCTTCATTCATGTTTTGTTGCAGGGAAAACGTTCTGGGGATTGAAATCTCGCCATAAGCATTTCCAAACAAATTTCTTGTCATTAAGCCCCAAAAGAGTTTTTTCTCATCTGACAATAGTAGATTCTTTCAGACTGAGATCGGATTATCAATATGTTTACTTGCAAATACTAAACGAGATTTACAATTACAAGATTTTAGTAAAATGGCCTCATCAAAATAGTCTTACGGTTACAGCTGGCAATTTCAACAGTAAATCCAATCTAGAAAATCTTAAAATCGTTAAATCGAGTTACCAAAGAGGAAAGCGATATTTATTTTGCATTTTATACAGAAATGTGGCACAAGGCCAAAAAGTGGAATGAGGAAGAGGATTGTCTTTTTCTGTCTTAACATTAAACTTAGCTAGCCATAAACACTGACCCAAGCATGCCACAATATTTCTTACAACAAAACAACGCATTCTTACTTAACATTCTTACAGCATAATACCTCAATGTCACTATGAAGTCCTAATTAATCCCCATATATATAATTCTTGTTTAGTGGGGGGGGATATAATAATAATTTAAAATTCTAATCCCCAATGTGTACTTGCATATATGAAACAAAATCTATTTACAAGAAACTAAATAAAATAGTATCAAAGAGGAATGCTTATCAGAACAATTGCCATGAAAATATTTATAGAAAATGTACTGGGAAGTTACGTTATGTCGGTGGAAAAGTGATTGCAGCAGCGATGCCGGATCAGGACCGATGATATTGCAGATTCTTTTTGGGAATTTTTCAAGAATCTCTAGATACATATAAGAATCACCAGACCAGAGGTAGCAAGAATATTCAATGCATTGACGGGCACCCCGTGGCGGTGTAATGGTTAGCAAGTTTGTCTCGCTAGAACAATTACAACTGAGTAGGGAGTTCGATCCTCACTGGATGCCCCCTAATTTCGGCCTTGTGCCACATCTAAGCTACGCTTGGTAAATCACTATTCAATGCGTGGACGATGTAAAAGATAGATTCTGAAGAGAAAAATTGTTTAACACAATGAACGAATCGTCGAGTCTAATTTAGAATTAGATTTTCAGTCATTGTCATGAATAAAGTTTCGACAGTGACATTTCCAAAATGTCAAAGTAATCCTATTTTTTGCTATTCACTCTTAGAAAGTTTCCTCTTCCTTTTGCAGAGAAACATCCACAAAGTGCGATACTCCCGCCTCCATGTTTTGCTGTAGGGACAGTGTTCTTTTGGATTGAAAGAAAGCCTTATGTTGATATCTCCAAACAAATTTCTTTTCATTAAAACCAAAGAGTTTTGTCTCATCCGATGATAATAGATTCCCCTAAAACGAAATCAGCTTGGCAGTAGGTTCATTTTCAAATGCTAAACGAGGTTTCAAATGACAAGATTTCAGAAAAAAAAAGGAAAGAATTTTACGAATTCGGTATATTCGGAGAGCTGTCATGTGCAGGGTTCGTGAAATAATATTACTTGTTACTTTCACTCTAGCCGCTTCCAAAAAATGAATAATATTCTTCATTGTAATTGGGGTTATTTTCAATGGTTCTTATAAGATAAAATTCTACTTTGGTCGAAGGTTTCTTCTTACCACGTCCAGGTTTTTTCTTCCTACCACGTCCAGGTTTTTTCTTCCTACCACGTCCAGGTTTATTTGCAACTGCGTTTTCTCTCTCAAACTTTAGAATGATGTTTCGAAAAAATTATCTACATTATGACATGAATACTTTTTTTTTTATTTTAATCAAGGCGATAATGCTACTAAGATGCTAGGGGCTGCTCGGGGTGAAAGAGAATGAAAAATACTTTCGAAGGAACCGGAAAACTAATCCTAAACAGGAAACAAAGGATAAACGTCTATTCTTATTCAAAAGATCGGGAAGGATTGTAAACCGGGCGATAAATTAACCTCTCTACTCTTATTTACAACACGATTGAAATCACCAACCTAGATTCCTCGGAAAATATTAACATATTAATATTTATTACTTAATAGTTGCAATTTATACATTAGAAAATGATAATTGCCTTGTTTATACTTATCTCGTGTAAATTACTTTTGGCCCCAGTACTTTGTGTTCTAACTTATTAAATATACATTATAGACAGTTTTATGTGTGATAGAAAATGATATATACATTTCAATATTTCAGAACAATATTAGGCAATTGAATGACAAAATGGAAAGCGTTGCACAGAATGTTCGCTCTTTGTCATTCAATACTTGTATATACATCTGCTTAACACTGTCAACATGCCAGCTCGTTGATAAGGATAATCAGTGGCTGCTTAGGAGTCGGGCACCGGATTCATTTGCGGGTTGTCTGAACATGGCGCAAGGTGTAATGTATATTATATAGGAAATTAGTACATATTAGCGTTTGTATCGTAATACTCTTGGGGGACCTTGCATGAAAGAACTTTTTATTTGATCACTTCACATATTGCTTGTCTTGGTTTTTTTTATATCTTTTGACTTTTCTGTCTGGGACAATTTATCAAATATATATATATATATATATATATATATATATATATATATATATATATATATATATATGTAAGCAAATATATGGATATAAATTCGACAGTATTAAGAAAAATATATACGGAAAAAACAAACAAAAATCCTTATATACAATTATGCTGTTTTAATGTTAATATGTCAACGTCTGACGTTTCGGTCTAATAAACCATCTTCAGGACATATTCATAACTTATAACATTATCAATACAACATGACAAAGACGATGTACATAAGAACAAGACTTATCCAAACAGATAACTGAAAGTTTTATAAGATCAGCGCTCCGTTTAAAACATGGTCACGTTGTCATCACGTGGGTGACGCTGTGAAAACGTATTCCTAAAATTTGAGTATTTTGAATGAAAAATGAAAAGAATTTTATTTTGATCTAAAATTTATATGTACGCTTGTCGAGCATTAATCTTGCTATATATATATATATATATATTAGAGAAATTTAGAGAAATATTATGAAAAATTTATTTCCCTTTGTTGTAATAAGTCATTAGAGAGATATCTCTCCGGTAAACGGATAAGTCCAATTTGACCCGATTTTGTCGGTTTTGAGTCCTGACTTTTAAAGTGTAAGACTCAGTAGACTTTTGGACAAGATTTTGGATAAAAACACCTGCGTCTTATTCCGTCTTAGTCTATTTGTGTATTTCAGTGGTGCATTTATATATTTTCATGCATAACTCATTTTTAGAATCAATTTATTTGGGTTATTCTAGTCCTTCCTTCCATTATGTTAAGGTGTTAGTATATTATAGATATACTAATGTCTATAGTGGACCTTGGAGATTGGAGAAGGCGAAGGTATTTCTCGTCTTTCCGAGCACTCTGCTATATTGCACAACTGCAAAAATATTTTTAAAATCTTATCGTCCATAAACTAAAGGAACTGACACAGTTCCAATACTTTTCCGTCAGCGGTGTTGATTTTATTTTATATGTTTATACACAATATTGTTCTTTGCGTTTAAAATGGTTGACATGGATTGGAGAAGACACAAAGCTAAAGGAAAGATAGAAGTGATTAAATAAATGAAAGGGAATTGGGTGAAACACATCGCAAAAACAAAAGATAACAGTTGGAACAAAGTTTGCTTGATTGGGAACTGAATGGAAATGATCAGCGAAAAGATAGCGAGATGAGAAACAGGAGTTCGCTGGGAAGGCATGAATGGAAATTGCAATATTCTCCGCCATATTTTACCAGCAAACTTCTTTATTTCATCTCACTGTCTTATCTCCGGTCTTTTTCCATTGTGTTCTTAGTCGCCATGAAAATTTACTGAGAAAGCCTTTTTCTAGCAAAAGACGCACAATTACTTCTGTTGTTGTTACTGTTGATGATCATGATATATGCGTTTATGTATACACAAAAGTATATAAACACACAAAAGTACGTACACGGTGGATAAAGGCGTTGGTTAGATTCAGTGACAGGTCCCAAAGATTTGTGAGTTCAATACCTGGTTAAGGCAGTGGAGATCTTGGTGAGGGGAATTAACAGTAGATAACTGATGGTATCCATTAGACATGGCACGTGGAACTAGAACAGTCTACCCCAGCGAGCGAAATAAAAGGTTCAGTTCGACATTCCAACAACCTGAAGAAGGCCGGAGCGTACAACGGTCGAAACGTTGCGATAATATGGCAACAAAGATGAGGACAATAGTCCTAATAATGTAAATAGTGTACAAAAGCAATAATACGAAAAGAAGTCTTTATCAAGTGTTACAGCAAAGTATTCCTTCCAGTTGAATTAAGTCTAAGGTGATCTACAATCTCAATGGGCTGTGTGCTAGAGAATAAAATAAAGAAAGAAAATAAAAGAATTTAAACATCCAGCTGCCTTGCACGTATTTCATCATATATATACTTATTTCGGATATTTCATATTCCTATACACAAACCAAACACATATACATATATATTTTTTTACTTTAAACGTCATTTCTAGTAGATATTCATATTTGAGTAGACACCCCGTTTATTTATTAAACAGTATATTTATTTAATTTCGTCTACTGGCCTGAATGTTCGAGAAATCTTATTAAAGAAACATTTTGAAGAAAAGAGCGTAAATTTAACTTTAATTTCACGAAAATTTCAGGCTGGTAGACGAAAATAAATATATTGTTTAATAAATAAACGAAGCGCCTACTAAAATACGAATATCCATTAAAAATAACATTTAAACTGATACAAATCTGTCGGATTAATAAAAAAAAACTATTCTAATATATCATAATTGCGCGTCCACTACCAAGAATAGAACTCAGACCATTACAATATGACTCAAGCGTCATACCCACTAGACCAACGGGTCTCGGTGACGAAGAGGTAACATACTAGACTCGATATCACGCCAGCCCTTCACAAATTCCATCGTGTAACTCATCCAAGTCTACTTAGACCAACGGCCGTCCAGCGATTTCTGCATTCTGTTGAGGATTCTTCTAGACTCGATGAATTATGATTAGTCAAATCTTCCTAATAATTTCTCCCTATATATCACTGCTTGGCCCGGCTTCTAATACTCCGGATGGAGAGGCTTGGGGATAGAAGACGTAACTCAAGGGGCACAGTCCGTTGGTCTAAGTAAACTTGGATGAGTCATACGACGGAATTTGTGAAGAGCTGGCATTATATCGAGTCTAGTATGTTACGTCTTCGCCACCGAAGAAAAAACAATACTTAGTTCAGAAATGTCCTATTTACTTGCGGCTTCCTTTTATTGGTTCCCGGGGCGAGCTTGTGGCTAGGCGGATCTTGTCTGCTGTCCATCACTCCTATTTTTCTGCTCAACTAAGGATTCATTTTGCGACTCGTTCTGCCTTTCCCTCTATGCGTAAGGATCCTCTTCCTCCCCATCATGTTTCTTCCGTGATTTATTCTTTTAAATGTGGTTGCGGTAGCAACTACATAGGAAGGACTTCCCAACGTTAAGATTGTAGGATCAGGCAGCATGTCCCATTGCGAGTTCTTAATCCGGATGCCCGTAAGAGCCAGTTGGTTAATACTTCCGGGTCAGCGATCACTGAACATTTGATAAATTACAGGGATTGTGCGAAGAACTTCAGTCCGAATTGGTTTACTGTACTGTCCAGTTCGCACTCTCCATTTCATTTGAGGGCACTTGAGTCTCTGTATATTTGGTCCAGGGAGCCGTCTCTTTGCAAGAAAAAAGACTGTCTCCTTGGGCTTCACGTTATTAGACTCTAGTGTTTATCATACGTTCCCCTCACACTTCACATTTTTTTTTCCTTTGTGCTGTGCATATTCGCGCGATTTGAATTACACTTTCTTTTTTTCGTCATACCATTAATCATTTCATTTTGTAATGTTTTAATTGTATGTAGGGTGTTTGTGTCAGTCAATATATATTGCAATAATTGTTAAATTGTTCCCAGTCGACCCTGATGAGCTTGGGAACGAAACCTGTTGGTCTGTTCTGTAAGTGTTATCATCTCTTATTTTTTATTTTTCATAATGCCTTTAGGAAATAAATTGTATCTATTCCTTGCAATATTATGGTTCTGTACCTCCAACAATTTAATATATATATATATATATATATATATATATATATATATATATATATATATAGTCAGTTTACCCCAAGCAAGCTGATATTGCCACTAAGACGTATGTGTCTACTTGGAATGAAAAGACTTTAGAAGGAATCAGAAACCCAATCCTAAACAGGAACCAATGGATAAATCCTTACTCCTGTTCAAAAGACTGGGAAAGAGTGTGAACCTGGTTGAATAACTGATAAAGATCATAGAATGATAGGGCGCCATATTAACAAGTTAAATTAAATATATACTTCTATGGTTTATATCTTTTTCATTGATTTAAGACATTTTGTATTTAGCGTGTTTGCCGACATCCTCAAAACACATTATCATCAATGTTTTAAATAAGGATAGATATCGTAAATGTTCGATTGAAAAACAGCTGAAACTGTTGCAAAAATGAACCCGGAACATTTATTTTCGACTGATGATTATCAGTATCCTTCACGGGCTGCCAAGACAAAGAAAAGTTGCTGAATGAAGAGGAAATGCTTTTTTAGACGAACATGACAGGACAAAGAACCATGCTAGCTATAAAACTGACCAGTACCCCCCCCAAAAAAAACACAGAAAATGTCTGCTCTAGCCTGCAACTCAACATCCATCCATCCATCTATCTATCTATATAATTAGCTAGCTAGCTAGATAGTTATTATTTACTTGAGGAAACCTTTTTTTGGCAACGTGTGAGGCATAATCTTTGAATAATTGTGAAAAGAAATTCCAACTTTCCAAAAACAAGCAAAAGAACATTCATGTGACCTAAAGTCTAAATGAATTTGTCGAATATACATGTGGAAGAAATTATATCTCTATATCATAGTCGCTCGAAATTAAACTATAAAAAGTAAACGTTTCTCATTAAAAAAAATCGAAACTATTTCTTTTTTTCTCGTTATATTTTATTAACGAATGCCACGCACGCAAAAGGAATTTCAACTTGGCAGTTTGTTGAATTAATCTCTGTTATCGACGTTTCCGTGCATAGTTATCCTCTATCTTTAATGTTAAAATGGTTTCGCTGTAGATGTATTTTAAAAGATATCGTCTAGTGTGCAATAAATTCGACAGCGCGCAGACTGTTGCAGTTCAATTAGTTTACATTATATATTTTCATTCTGACGACAACAATAGTGAGAGTATACTTGTTTGTATTAAAGTTTACCTAATACAAGGCTTGATAACCACACAATCTAGAGAGATACTGGTTAAGATAAACAAGGTGCTTGATATGAGTGAAAAAAAATGGGTAGTAGGAAGCGAAGATTATGTGGATGAGAAGGATAGATAACGGTTTTAGTGTTCAGAGAAGCATCCTCGCGGGGGGGGGTCCACGAAGAACCAGTTCTTGGAGGCAAAGCTTTCTGGGTGAAACTTTCTTCTTGAAATACGGAAGAAATGTGGGTGAATCAATTCCGTGGAAGTACCATGGCCTGACCTTGGTGTTAAGGTTTAAACTGACGGAACTAAAGACTGGAATTCATCCGAACATTTGCCATTGAAATAGCGATAGTGATAGGCTTCCGACGTTTCCATTGCAAGTCTGTTCATTATCTATCTATCTATCTATCTATCTATCTATCTATCTATCTATCTATCTATCTATCTATCTGAATCTGTTTCAATCTTTCTATCTGATATGATACATAGACTCTATATATATCAAACTAATGGTAGGTAATTGAATGACAAAATACAAAAAATCTCTACAACTCCCTCCTCCTACATATATCACATCACTAAGAACATTATTTTAATCTGATTGGACGAAACACTTTACTTTGAGTTTTTTCCCATTTTGCTATTCAATTACCTACCATATATATTATTGAATGTTGGAACATTTTTCAGGACTTCTGTTCTCTTCATGAACCAAAGATTAACCTTGATTTAATTTTTAAGTTCAAATTACACAGTACAATCCAGACTTGTATCAAATCAGGCAATAATTCAAAATTCTTAGAAGAACAACAAAAATGAAGAGGTTTGCGCAATATACACTTGTCATAATTCTACAAAATGGATTTTACGTACACAAAATTATCATGTAGGATTTGAGTTGCTTATTTGAATAAATCTCCATTTTTTTTTATAACCGAGAATCCTTTTCTTAATAGCCAATTTGTATGGCGCGTCCGCTTGTCGATGATAGAGAAACAAATTTACATTATTGTTATTTGACAAATATTTGAAAATTGAAGACATTTTATCCAGAACCAGATGTTCCATTGCACGTTCGTCGAAATAACGCGATGCTTACAAATATAACTCAATTTACAATCAGCGTTTTCAAATTTATATACGACACATGCTGTAGGGTCACTTAGTACTTCATTTTTTTAATTTAAAACAAAGAGCCAAATTTTTGACTCGTGAAAACAATCCTTCATACAACATAATAACTACAATTTTTTTTCAACCAAATCATTCATTTTAAGAATGGAACAATTTTTGAATAGTTTCCCTCAAAAAAACAATTGCACCTGCTTGAATAGTTCCCCTTTAAAAAAACAATTGCACCTGCTTGTCTCTTTGTTAGTTTTGAATAATTTTATCATTCATCAAATGAAGTTTTTTTTAATTGCGCAGAATGCAATACTCTTCGACAAAAAGAATCGCGTTCTCCCAGTCACTGGCATGTTTATCTAAAAATAAATACGCTTAAATTCACCTTCATCAACGGCTTAGAGGTAGATTCTCCGACTGACGCCAATTCAGCCCGGTTTCGATCCTAGCTAAAGGCAACTTGATGTCTAGCCACACTGATGAGCTGTGATACAGCGAAACAGTCTGTCTGTGGACGACTATATGTATAAAGGCTAATTAAGACACAAAACAAAATTATGCCATCAAATATTTATTCAACTAAATATGAACCATTTTGCTGTACAACCTTTCTTCATTTTTCCTTCAACTTAAAAATTCCATCTTCCTAGAAATTCGGCGGTTTCTCGGCAAAGAACTCATTAAGGTGGTTTTCTTTTATGTCATCCAAAGAATTAAAATTTTTACCATTTAGATTATTTTGCAAGGACCTGAATAAATGAAAATCTGAAGGAGCAATCTCTGGTGAAATGGCGAGTTGTGGGTAATACATCCCAACCAAAGAAATTTGAGCTCTAGCACTATCCTAATAGAAAACAACACATTTCCTGTTCGCCAATTCTGGGCGATTTGCTTGAATTGCTGCCCTTAATTCGTTCAGTTGTGAACAGTACTTTTCAGAATCAATTGACTGGTTATTTGGCAGAAGCTCATAGTACAGGATTCCTTTTCAATCCCACCAGATGCACAGCATGACTTTCTTAGAATAAAGACCTACTTTTGAGGTGGCTAAAGTTGGTTCATGTCGCTTACCCAAGGACCTTTTTCGCTGAACATTTTTGTAAACCATCCATTTCTCATCACCCGTGAAAATTTGCTTTAAAAAGAGTGCATTTTCATTGCATTTATACAGCAAATCACAGATGAAATACGATCTAAAAGATTCTTTTCACTCAGATCATGTGGTTTCCAAACATCGTAGCAATTTGAGTGCCTGAAATTCCCTAAGTGATTATGGATGGTGGATTTTGATAAATTTTGTATTTCTAACAAATCCCGCGTTATGTAATGCGTGTTATTATGAATAAATGTCTTGATTTGGTCGTCATCTGTAGTGCAGGGTGTGTCTGAGCGTTCTTCATCAATAAGGTTACAATCACCAACTCTAAACTTAGCGAACCACTTCCGTAGAGTTCTGTCAGCTAAAGTCCCTTCACTGTACACAGCACATGTCTTTTGTGTTTGCCTTTACGGTAAAAAAAAAAAGAATCAAGTGTCTAAAATACACCTTATAATCTTCCATTTTCATAGGGATGCAAAATTGACACGAATTAAGTAATTTTAAACTTTCTTTCTCAAGAGATAGTTTGAAGTGTGTTCTAATCGGAAATGTAAGTATATTATATCTGTTGATAAATTTGACGTATTTTAACGTGTTGGATCATGAACGACTAAAAATCGGCAGGAAGTTTCCGGACAACTTTGAGTCTTTCCTTGCACTAAGTGCTGTAGAGTATTTTGGTGTTATCCACTAATGTTTGTTTTACGCTGATATTTATATTTTGGTCATCCATGATGGGCTATTCGATGTGTGCACGGATTGCACTGCGTTTCGACAGGTAACAGGTAAATGTTCTTGAGAGTGTGGTGTCTATGTGTCCGATGTAAGTGTTTAATGCTGATTTTATTATTGTTGAGATACAATTTCCCAGGAGGAATGAGAATTTATAGACATTATTTTTACATTTCTTTTTTTTTCTATTTTGTTTTTTTAAGGCTGGTGTTGTTGCTAACAATTAAATTTGATTTTTTAAACTTTTTATTGTAGATGATAAATCGTAGGTGTTTGCTCGGATCGTCGAATCATATGTATCAGCAAATTATATTTTAATTGCTTTTTCATTCTTCTTTTTTTAAATTGACTTTAATCTGGTTACGATATAATAAGTAAATGTTTTAATCTGATTACGATATAATAACTAAATGCTTTAATCTGGTTACGATATAATAACTAAAAGCTGTGTTTATTTTTGTCTGCATTAGGGAGGGTGTTTTGCGTTATTTTTAAGAAAAATTCGTTAAGGATAATTTTATTTTGTTCGTTGACGAAGATTTTAAGGTGTTTTTTAGGTATTGCAGGATGTCCGCGAACTTTTTTGTCTGTAGTGTATATCCAAACAAGTTTGATTAAAAATGATCAACGACATCTGTCTGTTTAATTTTTTATGGTATTTTTCCAATTGAAGAATTACACAGGTCAGGTAGACTGAGTCATTCTATCCTCGTTCCCTTCATATTGCATTGGCAAGGAGGAAGTTCCACTCAGGCAGCTGCTTTCCCAGAACTGTTGCATTGTAGAACGGACTGCCGAAAGGACGCTTCCCCTATTACTACAATCTTTACCTTTTCAAATCGAGGGTCAACCGTTATCTATCCTACATATCCTCATAATATGCACCACTTGCACCCCCCTTATATATATATATATATATAAAACTCATTTATTAAACCTCAACTCTGAGGGATGCTAGGAACTTTTATTGGATGAACAATTTTCAATGGATTTTTATTTATTAATCCGACATTTATTTTTTATCACTTTAATCGTCATTTTTAGTGGATACTCAAGTTCGGATAATGGCGCATTTTTTTCCCGAACAGGATTTCGCGAATATTCAGGCCGGTATACAAAAATAAATATACTGTTTAAAAAATAAATGGAGTGTCTACTCAAATATAAGTATCCGAGTATCCGATAAAAATAACGTTTAAAGTGGTAAAAACGAACAATAGTAAAATAAATAAATAAATACAGCTACTACGACTGGGTTCGATCTAAGATTTGGCTTCTTACTCCGGCTTAGACGAGTAATTCACATAGTAACTAAAAATATTGGCGTCTTCATATCTCTTTCCGTTTATATCGCTTGAGTTGCTTTGTCTTTTTAGTTAATACGAATCTGTCTATTTTTACTTTCGTATTCTGTTCATATTTATGTAGACGTTAGTTTGTATTCTTCAATTTTACCCCAACACCACTTGAGCGTCATGTGTGCAGTGAGAGAGAGAGAGAATGAGAGAGAGAGAGATAGAATGAGAGAGAGAATGAGAGAGAGAGAGAGAGAGAGAGAGATTCGCTTCCTCATAGACATTACGCCTCTGTTTTACTCTGACACACACACACACTCTCTCTCTCAAAAACACATCTCCTTTTTCCTTTCACGCGTATTTTTCCCTTCCCTCTAACATGCATACATTTTCTCTTTTTCTGTCAGGCACTTTTCTCTCTTTTATTTTTCTCTCCCCTTCCCTCACGCACGAATCTCTATTTCTCATGTCTACATTCTCTCTCTTTTTCACTTTTCTCTCTATCTGACACAATATATTTCTTTCTTTCTTTCTTTCTTTCTTTCTTTCTTTCTTTCTTTCTTTCTTTCTTTCTTTCTTAAAAAAAGAAAAAAAAAATTATTGTCTAAATATTCAAAAACACACATCTCCCTTTTTTTCTTTCGGGTACACTTCTCTGAATTTTTAATTTTTAATTTTATTTTACCCCTCTCTAAAATACTCTCATTTTCTCTTAGGCACTTTTCTTTCTTTTAGTTTCTCTCTTTTAGTTTCTCTCCCTGTTTCACAAACAAAGTCTCCATATATTTCGCATGTCGTCATCCTCCCTGTTTTCTTTCCTCTCTCTAGCAAACACGCACCCTCTCCTTATCTTTCTTTCATTTACCCACCCTTTCTCTCTCTCTCTCTCTCGGTCTCTCTCTCTCTCTCTCTCTCTCACTCTCGATCTCTTGTACTCTGTAATGACGCAAGTCAATTCGGTCACTAAGCAAGGTTTAAATAAATGTTCACAACAACTGGAGTTGACAAGTACTTCCGCTAATCATCAATGCCCTGTTGATACATTAGGTATTGATACGACGGCACCATTGCAGTGATTTTAACCATGGAAATCTGCTGGCTTTCTACGCTAAATGATTTGCATGTAGACAGATAAGAAAATAGGTGCGTGCGTGCGTAAGGTGGTTATTTCTCATACACATAACTCAGTTGGAGTGTGATGGCGGTGTAAAAATAAGAGATTACTTGTTGGGTTAGTATTAGCAAAAACGACTAGACGAATCGATAGCTGTAATCGGAAAGAGATTAACAAAAAATAGAAATATGTCTAAGCCTAGACTAGTCTGGCACAAGGTCCATGATCAGTGTCATTATATTAGAGATCTTATATTCATTCGATAAAAGCCACAATACATACTCAAGGTAGAGGGTTATTGAATAAAGTTGCCGTATGGACCTAAAATAGAGAAGTACAGGGATCAGCAACCTCCAGACACCGGGTCACTTCCGGCCCGCGATTAATATTTGTCCGCCCGCCTAATTTTTGTTCATTTTGTTAGTTGTTATCCTGTTATAACTGCAGTAAAATAAGGAAGCTTGTTTAAATAATATAACATTAACTTCGTTAGATTTTTTTTTCTTTAAACCTCCGGACCAACGTAACATTCTGGACGGAGCGGTCTGAGGGCGAGACAATTTATTATAGTACATTTGATATCATAGCCCTCCTCCAAGATACTGCATGGCTGTCTGACCGGTTACTTCGAAAAGGTTGCGAAACCTTTGTTGAATATTGGTTATAGAGGATAGATAAACTTAAATAGGTTGAGATTGTAATAATCAAGAAAGTATCCTTTCGGGAGTCTGATCCAAAACGTAGCGATTCTTAGGAAGAATCTGAGTGGAACTTTCCCCTTACCAATAGATTTCAAACAGAATAAAGATCATTCGACCCCGTGTACGTGGCATGGTGGGTCCTAGCTGTAAAGATCTGAACTGATCGAAGTAAAGACTGTAGCTTGTCTAAACATTCGAATTAGCGATAGGCTTCGTCTGTGGGAAAAAAGGCTTTTAGGATTAAAAATAATTGCCCACAAAACCGAGTAAACGCTTTAGAACTGGAAAGTGAGGACTGGACAACTTTAGCCTAAATATGGCAGCAATGCCCCATTTTTGGTCTTATCTAATTCTTATAAATTTCGAGAATGGTAGTTAAGTCCGGTACTTTCTGAAGCGGCACAAGTGACCATTTTTCAAGCGTCTTTAGCGATGGATCGTATCTATGAATTCTACTTGACGTCTGTAGTGAGTTTGGATCCCAACAGATGTTCCAGACAATAAGTCTTATTGAGAGTACAACGATTCATAATTGGCGTGAATTCAAGTCTAAATAAACACACACACAATAATAAATTCGATCGAAAGAGGTTTTTCTGCAAAATATTTATTTTTAGGCAAGACGTCTTTATAATTTCAGTTGAAAAAGTGTGACACAGTGGCACACTGACATTCGCACTTATTATATAGATTAAGTATTCCACATTGGGATGATAATAATAATAATAATAATAATAATAATAATAATAATAATAATAGGACTTGTAACAATTTTATGGGACTTTAAAATACACACATGCAGAACAATCATCGTGACATTCGTGATCAAAAACCACAAAAACAGAATGTGCTTTCTTATTGACATGGCAGTCCTTGCAGATTATAATGTATCTTTGAAGATCTTCAAAAAACTATCAAAATACAAGGATCTTGAAATGGAAATCTAAAAAATGAGGCAAACGAGGACATTAATAATTCCAGTTGTGGTCGGAGCCTTCGATTTGATTGGAAAAGTTTCCGATAGACTCATTGAAGGTATTCCTGATAGCCCATGCCTTAAAGAAATACAAAAAGAAATTGTTCTCACAAGTACAGCTCACACATCACGAAGAGATTTATCTATGTAAAATCTGTGTGATTTTACTGCTTTTTAAAAAATGATCAATGAAAAATGTTATGAAGCCATTTCTGGCATTAGGTCTCCGTTTGCGACCCGGTAAGAAATGGTCATATAACAGAAATCCAAGAAAATAATAAAAATAATAATACTATTTACTTATCTCTACTCAGAGTTTCAGATTATGAAATCAAGTCATTTTAAATTTATTTCTGTAATCTAATATTTTTCTTCAAATAGTTTTGTCAAAGATTACTTTGACAAAACTATTTGATTTTGTTTCTTGTTAAATATATTCTTGACGTAAGCATATTTGAATTTATTCAGAATGTAGGTATTATTATAATAAATAGTTATATATATAGTGACTTCGCCCACGCGAACGAAGATGTAGGTGTGTTTTTCAGGCCTGTTGAAAACTCTTGATTGGTGAAGTCTTTTAAACTTTAGCGGTATGTAGCCGTTTTTATAGATCAATAATTAACAATGACTTCAAGTGAATGAACCATGTAGAAAACTCCAATCAATATTAGAAAAAACGATAATAGTGAACTTAAGAAACCTATTTTCCTGAAAAAAATGTTTTAAGAGAAAGATTATATGAATTTCAACCGACAGTAATGTTAAATGTTCAGTCAATGAATGCTGAATATTTCCTTGTAAGGGAACGGCAAATCTTGACCTTTACCATACATGACCTTTACCATACATGACCTTTATCATACATGACCTTTACCATACAGGAGAAGCACGTTTTTCTACATTGACTGCTGGAAATGTTTGGTCTGCCAACGGTGTTCGTTGTTCTGTACATTTACGATAGTAGAGTCAGTTTATTTTTTTTATTCATTTGTTTTTGCTTCTTTTGTGGAGAAGCTTAGGATAATTCTAGAGGATTCTAAGATAGTGGATTTCATTTAATCCCGGGAGTCAACAGATTATCTTTCTCCTAACAGCTGGTGTCTTCTAGTTGGGATTCCAGCTTTTCCTTGAAAATGCACTCAACGGTATCTAAGCACTTCGATGTAGTTTAGTGGTTAGCAGACATCCGGCTTCGTGCCACCTCAATGTGGTGTACTTATTAGCAAACTTGTCTCGCTAGATCAATTACGGCTGAAGAGTGAGTTCGGCACTCACTGGTTGCCCCGTATATCCAGCTTTGTGACACATCTTAGGTAGGCTTAGAAAATCATTTTAGACACCTAGACCTCGAGTAATAGTTGCAAGCTTGACTCGCTATATTCATTTACGACTGGAATTCGTGTCTTATTAAGGTCAAATAGTTACAAAGGATTTTACCTTAACAAAATATGGAATACGTTGCAACCTCGGTTCTCGAGCGTCTCACATGTCGAACAAATCAGTTTTCGAAGAGAAAATTCGAGATGAAAATGCCTCGGTTATTGAACAAAAACTTCGGTTCTCGAACAACATTGTCGAACCGAGTTAACATGAACGGAATCATTTCTGAGTCGACCGCCATGTTATAGAAATTCGTGTGTTGTAGCGTGCTTTACTTTTCCAATTTTATTGTACTGTAACTTTTAACTCTACATTGATTCCTATTAGAAAAATAGTTTCGGTCTATGAACATTTTGGGTTATGAACGGCCTTCAAGAACGAATTAAATTCGTTAACCGAGGTTCCACTATGCATATATATATATATATATATATATATATATATATATATATATATATATATATATTATTGGTCAATAATATTCATATATATATATATATATATATATATATATATATATATATATATATATCTATCTATCTATCTATCTATCTATCTATCTATCTCTATATATATATATATAATCTATCTATATATCTATCTATCTATCTATCTATCTATCTATCTATATATATATATGTAAATAAATGGATAAATGGATCGTGATTACGATTCCAATGTAATAAATTATAACCATGGAATATTAGTGTTTTGAGCTTTTTATTGTATTATTTTATTTTATCATATATATATATATATATATATATATATATATATATATATATATATATATATATATATATACTAATGTCCCTTGAATACAAGGCTCAAGAGCCACTCACTGACGCATTTCCGGTAAGACGTCAGTGTGATAAAAAAAGCTCTCGACTATTTTATGGCTTTAGTGATTGGGGAGGTGGTGCAATTAAACTAGATCTCCTAACAGGCATTCGAGTGTTAAGTCAGTCATATTTTCTACAAGGTGAAACAAATCGAGTAAAAAATACATTAAGTACAGGATATTAAGATAGGATATGAGGTTGGTGTGACGGATATCAACGAAGAGCCGAGATCAAATTCCGGATTAGTCTGTTGCAATCACTTTCGCACCAGATTTTTTAGAAAGGCACGAATCCTTTACCTTCTTCCTACCAGCAATGGGTTAATTATCAAACTAGACTGGGATCTCTAGCCTTAGATGGCATCCAGGATAAGAGAAGGTAAACTTTAGATTTGAAATGCTGGAGAAGCCAATAGGGGGCTACTCCACTATCTTTCCCAAGGATGCACAGCAATTCAGAGATAGAGAAAATGAATCTGTGGAGAGCCATGGTCGCCGATGTCCTGGAGGGGGACATGACATTGAAACAAAATTAAAGTAGGTGATGTATTTCGAGATAGCTTTTTCTTATCTCTGTAGATTTGATATTCGAAGTGGATTTTTGAACGAATGACATTTTTTCTTTTCTCCCAACCCGCGCTGAAATTCATTCATCAATGACAAATAAGCTAGCCACCTGAAGAAATATTATAAGAACTAATTTAATGTTTGGTTCACCGAACATTAAAACAAGGTCGAATTAATGGCACGTGTTTCGTTGACTTACTCGTCTTTGGCAAATCCCCAGTTCGTGAAAAGCCTTGCTACTACTACTACTACTACTACTACTACTACTACTACCACCACTGCCACCACCACCGCCACCGCCACTACTACTATTATCACTATTACTTTCTTTCTTTCAACTGAAACTTAGATTTAGATTGCCTTAGCGAGGTATACGGGCGCGTGCACATGCATACGCACACAGATATATACATATACGTTTACCATTTTGGGAAAAGCACGGTTGGAAAAGAATCTACGTGTTTTGGGGGCGATCTCTATCAAATCCCATCAACGATCTCTGTGTTGACAGAAGGAGAAATTTGTCTATTTTTTTTACTAAAAGGCTTGTGAATACTGACGTTTCATTTTTACACTCTCTGGAATTATTTATTCTGTTTTTTGTCTTTTTTCTTCCCCCTTTTCTTTTTTCTTCTTCTCTCCCATTTTATTAATAATCGCACGCACACACACACACACACACACATACACACACACATATATATATATATATATATATACATATATATATGTATATAAACTTCGAAGCTTGTAGGTGCGCATCTGATATTGAATCCTGTAAAGTTAAATTTATGAAAATTGTAATAGGTGCGTGCATTTGTGCGTGTGTGTATGTGTGTGTGTGTGTGTGTGTGTATGTGTGCGTGTGCAAATATTAAGTAAAACTATTACATCAAAGAAGGTGCTTCTCTTAATTATATCAGCCACTAGCAGTAGAGCCAGGCGTTGCCCGGGGATGTAACAGTAAGAGATAGATCAAGTATCGACCATCATAAAGACTGAAAAATAAAATTGACAAAGATTATTGTTTAAGGTTGATGGACACGCATGTCTTAATTAGTTTTTTTTTTGGGGGGGCGGTTACGAATTGGTCAAACTCAAACAAAAACATTGTTTTCAATCGTTATGAGTCTTCAGATTGAATAGTATTTTATTATAAACAATTGTCTTGTAAATGGAATTTTTAAAGCATTCTGAATGTAAAAATAAAGAAAAAAGTGTGCAAGACAATAAGAAACACTACCTGCCAAAAAAGTGAAGTTTTGTTGAAATCAGTTGAAAAATGTAGGAAATCCGATCCCATATATAAACGAACACACACACACACACACACACACACACACACACACACACACACACACACACACACACACACACACACATAAACAACCTAGGTTTTATAATAGGTATAACTCGATATGAGTTGTCCCCCTTTCATTCTGGCGACAGTGATGCCTCTTAATCGTGTTTTCAAATTGATTTTGTGCAAAAACAATTGTGTTTTTCCAATTTTTGGCGCTGTCAGAACCACCGCAAGGTAATTTTACGTAGTCCTGTGAAGTTTTGTTGAAATCGGTTGAAAAATGTAGGAAATCCGATCCAATATATAAACGAACAGACACACACACACACAACCTGGGTTTTATAATAAGTATAATTATATACCTTATATCTTCCCTAATTTAGGGGATCTTCCTTAATGGGCTTAATTAAGTCGTATATTCGGCCTTGAAAATAAAATTTTAAAAATAAAGCTTTTTTTCTTCATTCTCAGTTTGGCCATTAGTTATCCTTATAAATAAGCGATTATTTTGTTGATAACTTTTATAATTAAATTGGTTCTTCTTTTGTTTTCTTCTACTACTACTACGTGCTGTGTTCCTACATGAGGTGGGCGATCATGACTCTCTACAACTTCCTCTCTCTTGTAGTTCTGAGTAAAGTCTTTTTACTAATCCCTCTTCTGCTTACCGTGTACACAAGCTCATTAGGTAGGTTATTCTCTGCTTTCCTCTGTCCCTCTTGCTCTCAACATGTCCTGTGAGTGTTAAATTTTCCAAGCCCTCTTTTCTCATTATGTACCCTAGAAATCTCAACTGTTTCTTTCTGATTCTTTTTGATTCTTGTTTTCCTTAAAACTTCATTGTTGCTCACATGTTAAGTCCATGGTATTCTAGGCATCCTTCAGTAGAAACACATTTCTGTTACCGAACGTCTCTTCTGTAAGATTGTCCAGTATTCACTGCCATATAGGAGAAATGATATTACATAACAGTCCAGTACTCTTTTTCCTTGTTTCTAATGAAATTTTTCTGTTTCTTAATACATTGCTTAGCTTTGAAAGGCATATTTATAAACGCGCCTTCGGATTTCGGTGTGATATTTTCTGTGCTCTGTAAAACACTACATAGATATTTAAATTTTTCATACTGGCTTGATTTTTGTGTTCCCAATTCACAGGTTGTATCTTAGGCTGTTCCTTTTGCTGACAACATTGTTATTCAAATAAAAACACTTTATGCTCTGAAAGTGGTAACCACTTGAGCCGTTCAGGTAAAAATGAATGCTGATTTTTTTTTTCCCATAGCTCTTATACCGTAATATAACTTTTTACACCGCTGTTATGGTCCAGGTTAGGACCAAGGAAGAACAACACGAACACAAGAGTAGAAATAACGAAGGTATATTACACAAAATAATAATACAAGATGTGGAAGGTGTTAGTATGACTGTCAGTCTGGTTTGGAGTGAACTACTATCGGCTTGGCTCGATTCGGTATCTAGCCACCCCACGAGGGTTGCATGTGGCACAAACCGAGTTTAACGTGGGTTTCCCGAGCCCGTAGGCTCGGCCAAAAAATGCCCGTAGAACCCGTATAAACGGGATCGGGTTGGTCCACCTCCCCGAACGAGACTCTGCCCTTCGGTGGAGCCTCGTCCGGGTTCCTCTCTGCTCAGAGGCAGAGAGTTTGACCGTCAAGCCGAGCTTCTCGGCTTGATTCGTCCCTCTTTCTTGAGAGGCGTAGTATACGTATTAGGACTAGTTCACTCTGTAGTTATAGGTAAGGACCCATGACAACCGCAAAATTAAGAAAAAAAAAATAAAGATCTAGACAAGGCAGTATTATCGGTAGTGGGTCAGAGTGTCGAACAGACTAAATGACGAATGGACAAAATGACGAATGGACGTAATGTCGAAAAGACAAAGTTTCAAAAAGACAAAATGTTGAACAAAGTAAAACCGAACATATCCTCATGATTTAAAAAATTCGGTTCAAATAATCAGTTAAGATATTCTAAGCTTTTTATTGTATAGCTTTGTCATTAATTAATAAATAATAGCCTTCAAAGTGATTAAGCCTTCATGATTATCGGTTAGCCGTTTGATTTGGGTAGGTTGCATTTATTATGCTCTTGTTTTTACCCAATTGAATTGAGAGTCTATCTTCTCATATATATATATATATATATATGTGTGTGTGTGTGTGTGTGTTTTATAAAGGGAAGAGGTTATAGTAGTTCCAACGTGAGAAAAGTGTGTATATTAAAAAGAAGAGAGAAACCGCAAACGTTTTTTATTGTAATGTGGATTTTTAAAAAATATATATATATATATTATGCTTTATTTTCCATAATTTTGCTGCACGCGTTTCCGGTCTCGCGACGTTCATCAACCAAAGCGAGTAGATTCCCACATATTATTAAAAATAATTAATTTTTTTCTTATGTTTTTGGATGTTAAATATTCTCGATATGAGGCATTTTTTTGTGTTAGTGATCCAAACGTCTTTCTTGAACTGGCAGTGAAAAGTTCTGCGTGAAGGGTTATAAAACAATTAAGATTGGTCCGAGAAATGGTGAAGGAGTTATCGGCATTTTTATCTTTTAATGACGCCTGTGTGTTCTTAGATCTATTACTATTTTATTATGTTTTTGTGAGCATGCGTGTATATATGTATATTCCCTCTCCATACATACACACTGTCTTATTACGAGGAATAATACACATACACACATATATACACACACACATACACACACACAAACACACACACACACTTCCTATGCTGTGTAGTGTTCGCGTGTGTGCCCGTTGTTTTTGCCAATATGCGTATATATATATATTAGCATGCGCATATATACACGTACTTCCTCTCTACATACACATACTGTCATATTGCAAAGAATCAGTACATACACACACACAAAACATACACACATGCATACGTACATACATATACATATATTTCCCAAGTTACAAGAAATCAGTATACACACGCCTACACACATACACACATATATACGTTCATACATATACACATACTTCCTAAGTTGTGTGGGATTTGCGCGCGTGCCCGTGAGTAGTTCCCTTGCTTTTGCCAATATGTTTATATATATATATTCGCGTTCCACAGACACCCGCACGTGAGCGTGTGTGCATGCATGTGAGTGGTTTGATCGCTGTATTTGGCCATTATGTGCACATGTTGCGCGTTTTTGCGTGTGGGGTTATGATCTATTTAGTTCTGTTTTTTTTTCTTCTTGTATTTGTAGCTAAAAATAATTGTCTGTTTGATATATTGGCATAATTTTAAATTTGCCCTGGTTACATTTAAAGATCTTTTGTGATACAAAAAGTTTTCTGTTGTCTGATAATTTTTATGTTGCTTTTGTGTAGGGAGACCCTGTTGTTCAGTTGTTGACCGATACCTATATATGACTTCTTTCATTTTGTGCATTTGAGTACATAAATCACATTTTTTAGAGTTGCAGTTTAAGTTTTTATTTATCATGAATGTTGTTTTGGGTTTTTTAAAAGTGTAGGAGTTTCCTTCTATAATGATGTCACAAACCCCCCACTTTTTTTGTTGCATTTTGTGACTCCCTGTATTGTGTGTTGGTTAAATTTGGATGAGGTTAATATGTGTTTTAGGTTTTTATATTGGCGTTTGCTTTGAATTATTTTGGTTGTTTTCAGTATATTTTTCAGTTTATTATTCTTGCTAAGTAGGTCTAGATTTTTTGTAATTTCTGTGAATAATTCTAAATTGTTTTTGTTATATGTTGAGACATATGCTAGAGTTTGTTCGACGTTACGTTTCTTTTTATTTCGAAGTTGGTCTAAAGGATTTTTTTTTGCGAGTTCAAAACCTTTGTTTATTAGTATTGTGGGGTAGCCTCGTTTTTTTTAGAGTTTTATGTAGTTCCCCTATGCGGGTTTTTCGGACGTGTCTATCAGTCACTATAGTACAAACCCTACGTGCTAGAGAATAGGGGATGGATTTCAGGCAGCTTTTTGGGTGATGGTTCTTGAAATGAAGATATTGTTGGGTGTCTGTAGGTTTGTGGTAGATATTTGTGATTATGTGGTTGTTTTTATTTCTAATGAATATATCTAAAAATGGTAACTCGTTAAAATTATATTCTTGCGTGAATTTGATTTTGGGGTGTAAGTTTTGAAGTAGTGTGTAGAATTGGTTAATATCACCCTATGAGGATTTCCAGAAAATGAAGCAATCATCTAAGTATCGTTTCCAAGATTTAGTGAATTGGGTTTTTATATTTCCCCATATATTTGTTCTATCCTTTCATAGAGGTTTTCTTCTAGGTAAGCTAATGTTAGGGTGGCATATGTTGGTGCCATTTTTCTTCCCATTGCAGTACCTAGGGTTTGGATATAGTTTTTGTTGTAAGGGCTATAAATACGCGCTGCCTACCCGACAATTTAGTTTATTTACTAAATTCAAGTTTTAAACGTCATATTACGATCTATATTTTCCCATACCGTTCATAATGTTGCCATACCTTGCATAATATATATTTGTTTTTATATTATTTTAAAATTTAAAAATAATTATTTACCGGCAGGATACTTGCATAAAATGTATAAAAGATTAAAAGTATTCTATTGTAGGCACATTTCTGGCCTTTCGTCATTTAGTCAGTTCGAATTTGTCCATTCGACATTTTGTTCGTTCCACACTTTGTCTGTTCGACATTTTGTCTTTCAACACTTTGTCCTTCGTCACTCTGTCTGCGTATGATATGATTTGACCGAAAATGCGTAGTTTTTTTTATTTAAAGAAATAGTTTATTAATCAAATTTTTTATTGTCTTATAAATATTACAAAGACTCTTTCAATAAAGTTAATTTTAATGTTTTGTTATGTTTAATATTTAACAGACATTTTACATCGATTTTTTACACAGCGAAATTTAATTAAAATGTCTTTATCTGTCACCTAAAGTCAGTTTAATGCTTTTCTCTATGATAGTGTTATTCATAACAACAAATTTATTGAA
Organism: Acanthosepion pharaonis; assembly: GCA_903632075.3. Lineage (NCBI taxonomy): Eukaryota > Metazoa > Mollusca > Cephalopoda > Sepiida > Sepiidae > Acanthosepion > Acanthosepion pharaonis. Next base: position 509,021 of record CAHIKZ030000504.1, on the reverse strand, counting down.
GGTGGAATTTAATTTTTTATGAGTAATTTATGCTATTCTTTCTAAGTGATACCTTCATGCCTGGCTCAAAGTTTTACATTTTTCATCATGGAAAGAAAGCATACCAATATTTTTGCAAATATATTCCTGCAAAATTATTACAAACATTACGCATACAGATGTGTCACAATTTCTGTCTAATCGGAAATAAATAACAGATCAAACAAAGCACTGCCTCCCAAACTTTTGAAACTTTTATAGACTTTTATTTAATGTATACGAAAAGTAATGTTTTTATTTAGCAAAATATCAGCATTATGTGGATTATATCTTGTTCCAAAAATGTAGACGTCCTTTTTGTCTTGTTTAATATTTGCCAGAACTCATATTTTCATTCCTTCAACATTTAACGCATAAGATTATGTCCAAGTATGGGTCAAAATGTCATTACAAGTATTTTCAAAAAGAGTAAATTTCTATGCCAAACTCTGAAATTCAAACATTTTGAAATAGGGCTCCAGTTTTGGTCCTTACTTGCACCATGTGTAGGCCTGGGGTGTCATGCATGTGTCCGGTGTGCACTAGAATAAAAAAATGTAGGCACAGGTTCGGTTTGAACCCGTGTTAAAAAATAGACCTGTTTGGTTTTCACGAAACTCAAAAAGATAGACACAGGACCGATGTGAACGAAAGTAAAAAGAATATATATATATATATATAAATATATATATATATATATATATATATATATATATATATATATATATATATGGGTCTGGTTTGTCCGTTGGATCCTTTTAGAAGGAAATATTTGCTTCTCTGCAAAGATGTGAAGGTGGTGTAATAGTTAGAGGCTTGAAACCAGCAATTAGCGAACCGAGTTCGAATTCTTGTCGAGTTCGTTACATTTAATTTCGTGTAAATTATCCTTGGGAAATGTATTAATCTATCTATCATCTCCCACCAGCTACGGGTTAAATATTAGGATATAAATTCCTAGACAAGATCATAAAGGAAAGTCGGAAGAAATGACTGACAATCCATTGTAAGAAGACAGTATGTACGGTCTTTAGCCAGAAGGACAACCCAAGACACGAACTACGAATTGGATACCTTAAAATCAACAAACTAGCGAAATTTAATTATCGAGCAAGTGTCTTAATAGATGACAGTAAATGCGATACTGAAACCCGAATAGCGAAAGGTACTTTCTAAGTGCTGAACAAAGTAAACAGGAAATATATTCATTAAAAACAAAGAGTGCTGAACTGTTATGCAATATCCCTCCTTCCATATGACAGTGAATGCTTGACAATTTCCTCATAGATGAAACGGTAACTTAAGACAACAGAATGATGTTGAGAATACCATGGATCGAGTATGTGAGCAATTAGTAACTTTTAAGGAAATATGGAAACGAAAAGGACACTTAAACTAAAAATCACGGTTGAAATTTCTGGAACGCATAATGAGGAAAAAATTATTGCAGAATTTGATACTTAGAGGACATATCGATAGTAAGGCAGACAGTGGGGAACAAGGAATAAGCCACGTGACGTATCCTGAATAAATGGACAGAAAGACAGGAACTGGGAGGGATAGTAATTAAAGAAACCGGATGTAGATTTATGATGGATAGGAACTTATGGGGAGACTTGACCTTTGTTGACCTTCTAAAAGAGTACGTTGCATAAAAGAAGACAATATATACTTGCTAAAATTTAGTTAATATAGTGATAAAACTTTCAAGACTTCGGTTCGTTTTTATACCAATGACCCAAGTGACCCTCTAGCAAGACCACACAATATTATGTCGTAATCTGTCGATATTTCTGAGATGAGGCATTGTAACTATTTAAACTATTTACATCTTTCGGACTGTTGTTCTCGCATTATGAAGAAGGCCAGAGCATACAACGACCGGAACGCAATAAAGATGAGAACAACAGTCCGAAAGATGTAAATAGTTTAAATAGTTACAATGCCTCATCTCAGAAATATAGACAGATTACGACATAATATCGTGTGGTCTTGCTAGAGGGTCACTTGGGTGATTGAATGGTACTCTGTGATATTCAGTGGTGATAGAAAGTTCAGTATTCATGTAAACAGTGATCGTTTGTGTGTGCAACGGAAACCTGTCATGCATCTTGCAGGGTTTATTCGACCGCTGGCATTATGATGTAGAGTCCTATAAGGTACAACTCTCACTCACATTTAGAGCCTGTTAAATAACTTCTGGTCATTGTTCAATTCGTTCTGCTGCTATTCTTGAACCAGAAAGGGTGGGTGCTATTCTAGCTGTATAGTTTCTGTCCCCATGATGCCCAGCATGCTCTGCAAAATGTTCGACAATTTCCTTGTCGGTCACCATTAACACCTCTTCCCATCTTGTTGTATTTTATCAACAGAGGCTAAAGGCACGTCATAATGTATCGGAGGATGGTATTCGCTATCAGCATAATGTATACGTTTGTACAGTAATGTAATAACTCCCAGAGAAAACATACTACGTATTATATACACTATTTACATTGTTCGGACTATTGTCCGCATCTTTGTCGCCATATTTATTACAATGTTTCGCCATATTAATTACAACGTTTCGGCCGTTGTACGCCCGTCCTTCTTCAGGTGGTTGGAATGTCAAACTGAACCCTTTATTTCGCTCACTGGGGTAGACTGTTCTAGTTCCACGTGTCATTTTTTTTTTTTTTAATCGATGTCAGTTATCAACTAGAACAGTCTACCCCAGTGAGCGAAATAAAGGGTTCAGTTCGACATACCAAACACCTGAAGAAGGCCGGAGCGTACAAACTTTGTAATAAATATGGCGACAAAGATGAGGACAATAGTCTAAATAATGTAAATAGTTTACATAATACTTCATCTCAGAAATATAGACAGATGCGTATTATATAGTGTCCGAGTACTTTTGATGTATCACTTTTTTGAGTCTGTTCACATATTGGTTTGTATATGTGATCATTTACCATAATTCAACGATATAACCTGTACGTTTTATCTATGGTAATGGTAATATTAGCTATTTCCTTATAAGGAAACATTTGGTATGCATTGAGCGAGAAGACAGTGCTGCTGTCGGTTGAAATTTATAAAATCTGTCCTTTGAAACAATTTTTCAGAAAAATAGATTTACTCTTTCCACTATTGATTGACGTTTCCTTTCTAACCTTTTGTTTGAAGTACTATGGAACGTCAACATTTGTATTGTGTCATTATTTTCTCTTCGAGTTACATGCCAAATCTATTTTAGCTGTTGCTGCTGTCGAAAGTCCTCAAGTAATGTGATTTCTGTTACTTTGGTACAGTTATTTGTTTGTGAATATGTAGCGCCAGTCCATAAGGTTCTAAGAAGGACGGTCTTCGCCAAGACCAACAGGCTCTCCTCGTCGCCTTCTGCCTAGGCTTGAATTCAAATTTGTTCTTCTCTTAGACTGGTTGCAAATCAAGTTTCGAAAGACCAGTCTACTCTGCTATTTAATCCATAGCTAGGGTACGGGGGTGGGTATAGGTAGATTTATGTCTTTATCCAAGGTGCGAAAGTCAAAACAGTAGATTACGCGGGGATTTGAACTCAGTTTGATGATTCCAATTTTCGTACTGATAACCGCTACGCTAATTGCGTCTCCCCTCTACCAATAGCTGTAGCATAATCCCACCAGAAAATTGAACAGCGTGTCTAATATGTATTAGAAAGATTACAAATTAAATATGAATATGAATATGGTTCAATTTAGAAATAAATTCAATCTGAATCGGGAGAAGTAAAATATTTCAAAGAAATACTTTTTTTGTGATCATTTATTCAAACTTGTATTAATATAGGGCTGTTGTCACGGATCTGTAAATACGAGCAGTTTGTAGTTGATATAAATAGATTAGTAGATAACTGTAAAAACATCTGGCGCAAATCAACGAACCAAGCGAAAGATGGTTGTCTGTTGAGTAAGCGTGTGCATCCAACCGGGGCAAAAGTTTACGTGACTCGTACGTGGTAGATGCACTCAACTTATTCTTAAACCAATACATTCTTCGATAATTCGTTTCGCTGATTCATTTTTAAAGCATTGTTGCCAGGCTGTGCAGGTCCGTTTTGGAAATAAATAAGAAATTGTCATTTACTGAAAATAAATAACTATAAAGAGGCGATTTCTCGTGGGCGTCGCCATTTTTATTTCGAGCAGATACTCTGCAGTACAGACTTACCCAAAGAACTCGCCCAACACACAATATAATAGAAATAGGATATGTCTATACTTGTTTGGAAATAGGCATTTCACGGTCGATTGAGAAAGCATATATATGTTGACAGCAGGTAATGTAAATTTTGTAAAGACGCATAACTACGTCTACAACAGCGGAAGTAATATTCCACATACGTATTGACATATTAAGTGCAAGGGGATCAAGGTTGCAAGAATTGGTAGATTATCATTAATCTCCTTTAATCGGTCGTTTTGCTTGGACGATTTGGAATTATTTTCTTGGTGTTCGCAATTATTGTAATATTTTTTGAAGAGGCTGCTGATTTTAAAAACTTATTTTCAGAGTTGAAAAAATAACTGAAAATCAGAAATAATATATACGAGAGGTTTCTGAAAAGGTTTCGCGGTTACTAAAAAAATTTAAAATAAAAGAAATAAAAATGAAAATCTGATGCTTGTTTATTTTATCAGATTTTAGAAAGTGGGACTTCTTTTCATTATATATATATATATATATATATATATATATATATATATATATATATATATATATATATATATATATATATATAGTGCTTGACAACCTAACTGTTAGGGTTTCAATTCTCGGTAGTGGATGCGCACTGCTGATGAGTCCCAAATATAGGACGAAACGGCGGTCCAGTGCTTTCTGTATTCTGTTGAGGTTTCTATCAGACTCGATGAATTAATTAAATATATATATATATATATATATATGTGTGTGTGTGTGTGTGTGTGTGTGTGTGTGTGTGTGTGTGTGTGTGTGGTGTGTGTGTGTGTGTAATGAAAAGCAATATAAAGGGTGCGATGGATAAATTATCGTCTAAATTATGCAAAAATGAAAATAACACTGACATCTCATTTTAACAGATATATTTACCAAAATAACACAAACATGTCTTGAAATACTAAAGAGTGAATTTATTCAATAAAATCGCCATTGGCTTCAACCACGGCCTTCGGAATCTTCTGCAACTCTTCTCAACGGTCTCCTTGTTTAAATTGGTGCTACAAAAATAAAATGAAATTTCTTGGGCACATAATGAGGAAAGAGGGTTTGGAAAATTTGATACTCATTGAAGGCAACAGGGACAGAGGAAAACAATGCTTAAACTACTTAGCGAGCATGTATAAATGGATGACGGAACAAGGTTTAGGAGTGATTAAAAAAACTTATTAAGAGTCACAAAGGTCAGGAAATTGCCATGATTTCTGGTGATATCCACCAAATAGAAGAATCGCTTACAAGACTTAGGAGGAAATTCACCAGCTTCGAAAGTAGCTTGCACACGAACTTACGAGGAGGTACCGATAGCTTCTTCTTATCCAAACAAGAAGCCCTTGCAAAAACTTCTGATGATCAGGCAGATTTTGTAAAGTGGAGTGGGTCGAGAACTTTTCAGCATGCGCTCGTATCTATCTATCTATCTATCTATCTATCTATCTATCTATTGAAACGGAGTGTATCAAAAATAAGTTTACAAAATTTGGGGCTTTTTCCTCACCCCAAAATATGGACAAAAGTCTATATAAACATATGTCTGCAGCACCTTTGTTTTTGCTTTATCAAGTTTAAAGAACGTTTACGGTAGGTACCGCTGTGTTGCCATGTAGACTCGGCTACATTTGTTAATCGTGTACATTAATGGCTAGTCTGTCTGTCTTCAACGTTTAACGTATGTAGTAGTGATTTAACTGAGAAGTGTTCCATTTAACAATGGCAGGATATTCATATCGTGACCAGTCATATGTGATTTTTACATACGGTCCTGCAAATGGTAACGGACCCAATAATATTTCAATTCAGAAGCATTAGAGGGCGTCATTGATTTTTTTTCTCTACTAATACGAGGCAGAAAACTTTAGCAGAAGACAACAGTTGTAGACAGAAAATCGAACACTTCTGTTCTTTCTCTGTAAAAGACAATAGAGATGGATAATAACAAAGGGAGAGAGAGAGAGAGAGAGAAAGAGAGAGAGAGAAAGAAAGAAAATAGAGAATAGAAGAGAGAATAAAGTAACTGATACACTGTATATGTTTTTGTACTATGTACAGGTTTGCCCCATTTTCTTCTGTATGATAATACCAGATGTAGTTTTTTGTGTGAAATTTGTCTAAACCCCACTGTTCAATAAAGTATACTGTTTCATATCGGCTGTCAAAGATCGTTCTTAAACGACTTTATACCAATACATAAACTCCATTTTCCTAGAAGAAACACGCTTTAATGTTTCCTTCGAGAAAGAACCCGTATATCTTTTTGAGTTCCCTACAACGTCTCTACGTTTTAAAATTTCTGCATCTAATGCAAGGAAACCTGGATCACTGTGTCGTGCGAGACACGTTAAAGTCAATCCTGCACATTTACAAATTACCATTCGTTCGTGCATTTAATACTGTTGTCATATCTGGTTTGGTGGACTTGCTATTCATCTCCAAGTTTTTGACAAAATCCTAAGAAGGATGTAATTGATCCTGACGTGCCATCACAACTTCAGTCATTTTCTCACCAACGTGGCTTTTCAAATAGAATTATTTTAGAGGCAACTGCTTTGATGAGTTTCTTTTCCCCATAATGCCCCGACTCCATGAATTTAAGCGTGCTGCTAGATTGGCATCTAGGTCCCACCGTTTTACTGTTGAAATAGTTAGATGCAACCGCCACTTTTATTCTAACAGTTTCTTTTCTCGTACTTCCCGCCTGTAGAACCCCCTTCTGTTTACTTGCTTCCATGATAAATAGAATTTAAATGCAACGTCAATCGCCATCTTCTATCTTCTTGAATCCTGTTCATCTTTTGTCCTTTCTTCAACACCAATCCCATACTCAGACTTTTCTCTCACTTTCACTCTGTAACTCCCTGTGTACTAGTGGCATTCCCGATTTACTTAGGGTGAAATGATTAAAAAAAAACAACTTCTATACACGTGTAAATGTCAAGTTTCTTAATTTTAGCCTCTGAAAAAAATTTCCGTTGAATTACATGCAAAAGTCGTTCTTTCATGAATATTTTTTGTTTTGCGAGAGCATGAACTGAATTTTTTAATTCAAGTAAAGATTCCCCTCTTTGCTAAGACAAAGTATTAACCTCTACTAAACGCGTGCAACAGAATTGTAATTCAACCCGGAGATCGTTCAGGTAGATAAGCAATATTATGGCATCTAGTTGAGATTAATTCATTCATCGATTATGACGTGTGTGAAAGATAGGAACATAAAAAATGCAATCGGAACAAATGTTTCCTATACGAATTTCAATTGCTACCATTTTCTCTGTGTTAAGGAAAGCTAGAAGAATATCTGGGTTTTATCGAACTATTTAATGGTTTATAATGGCTGTAGCTCTGAGCGAGAACTATTCTTCGAACCATATGAACTGGCGTTACATAATCACACACAAATAACTCTAACAAATAACAGAAACCACATCATTTGATAAATTGATAAAAATTGCAAAAGGAACATTGCGTGAAAACAAACTTCTATACGAAAGAAACGCTGTTTCCAACACAATTATCTACCCACATACTTATCATATTAAAACATACCCAAACTTTAATTTCTTCCGAATAACAGACGATACTTACAAATATGCCCAAAAGATTCCACAATAAACACACACTGTGGAAATCAAAGTGTCTATTGACATTATCACGTGAAAAATTTAGTCAGTCAGAGAAAATTAAAATCCTATTTTCCTCGAGCCTACTTTCGGAAAAAAAATTCTTATAAAACCTCAAAGATTTCGACTTTCAGCAGCACCAGAGATGCTACTGTTTTCTAACCGTTCAAGTACAAGAGAGAAGACGTGACTAGATAGCTCCCCCCTCTGGTACGTGCCGTAGGAAACATGTCTCTAACAGCAACAGTAAGGACGGTCAATGAATCTTTGCTGACGATCAGTGTCTTTTCTCCACAGTAGATTTTTACTGTGGGCCAGCTACCAAAGGTTTTTTTTCTAAAGCATAGTTTTTCTGTAGATCAATCACCCACAAAATTTAACTCAACTAAAAACTATTTTTTTATCCTTTTTGATTACATGTAAATATTATAAATACAAATGGTTTATTTAACAGGCATGAGACCATATTTTCTTTATTTTTATTTTGTTATTGTTTGGAATTCAGATGTTCGGATTTTTAATATAAAAAAAACCTGGACGACCAAAATCCCTACATTTCTAACATTTTTCATTCAAACCATTTCCTCAAGAAAAAAAAAATTTTTTTCTATATATATATATTCTAAAAAGAATCATTATAAGCAACTATCAATTTTTAACGACAAATCTGCTTTCATATTTGTACTGATTATTAAATAATGATACATTTATTTTTTATGTTAAAATTTCTATTAGGGTGTCCTATAAATTTTGATGATTGCGTTATTAATAATTGTTGGTATAAGTGAAATATAAAGGAAAAGTTAGGTCAAAGTTTTGTAGACGCACTTTGGAGTATAATGCAGCATATGGGATTTTTAGACTAGAGTTCACCCAATATAAGGCTCGAGAGTAACTAAGTATAGATGGTTATTGATAAAAGAGTTTTAATGAATGATGAATGAAAAATGTGGCGGTAAGAAGTGAAGGATAAGGAAGATAGATAATGGTTGATACTTGACTTGAATAGGACAATACTATAATGTTCAAGGAAGCATCCACGCAGGAGTCTGTCCCATAAAGTAGCAGTTCTTTGGAAAAAGCTGTCAGAATGGAAATTGATTTTTACATTTGGAATTTAAAGTAAATGAAGTTAATTTTTTTTTTTTACGGAGTGGAGTTTCGATCCCTACGCCCGTCTGTACTTCTTTGCTTAGATTTAGTTTTCTTGCTATTTACATTTTCTTCTCAGAGTCCAAATAAGACATGACTTTACGCTTGCCCTGCTATTTACTCATAACTGGATAGGAGTAGATTCATGGCTCTCCCAAGAACACGAGTGCGAAATTAGTGCAAACGCACTTGGCCAAAATTCGAACTTTGCATATTCGGTTTCTTGTGGCAAACACTACACCACCCCGCACTTCAAAGTGATAGATATAGACAGAATGAGGTAGGTAGGTAGCTAGCTATATATGAACAGACTTAGATAGATAGATAGATAGATAGATTTATTTGTCATAGATATAAATAGACTTGAGATAGATATATATGAACAGACTTGAGATAGATAGATAGATAGATAGATAGATAGATAGATAGATAGATATGAACAGACTTGAGAAAGATAGATATATAAATTTAGAAAGAGGGGTGAGAGAAAATAGCGAAAAACAAAACGAATCCAATGAAATATTTCATCACCTCCCATATCTTGGAGCAATATTCGAATTTTAATAATGAAAACAATAGGAATTTAAAGCTTTCTGAGGAATGCTCCGAAACACCTGGCACACACACGCGCGTGCACACACACACACACACACACACACACACACACACACACATATATATCTGTGTGTGTGTGTGTGTGTGTGTGTCTGTGTGTATGCGTGTGTGTATGCGTGTGTGTATAAAATGCATACACAAGGAAAAACCGTGCGACAATAAAATCTAAATACGAAATTACTTATTTGAAATAAAAAGTTCGATGACAAATTTGATAAGTTCGATGACAAATATATAGAAGAAACCTCCTTATCATCAGTTATAAAAAGAGAATTTTCGCTGTTGGCTTCAGTAAATGAAATTTGTTATTTCCTTTGGAAACAGATACATATGAGACTTTGTAACAGGTTTTGGTCAGCCAACTCAAGATGCTAAACTCGCTGACACAAATCTGGGACAAGCGAATCTGTTTACCTGAAGAAATAAGCAAAGAAATTAAGTACCAAAAGACTCGCCAACAACTGAAACTACCTATTATCTTCTCCATGGTGTTCAAGTCTAAACTTTCATGAGATACACTAAAAATAATCCCTATATTAGGTACATGCCTATTTCTTCGAACATTTGCATTAATAAGACGATGTTTATTATGAAAAGAGGCATCCGCAGAAAATCATTTTTACATGCAAAAACTTTCTTGTAAAAATGTAAATTGCAGTTTTGAATGCTATGATAATTAATAGAAATTTCTTTCGTATGCTAATTGACGTTATATGTAATTATCAACAGAGTTAAATATTTTTTACGAATATCATTTTCATGTAAAGTCTCTTTCTCTGAGATTTATAAGAAAATTAAAGACAAATATTAAAAAATTGATATAACGTAAAAATTCATTATGCAATATCATTTTTGTCATTAATTTTTTAATTGCTTTCTTTGATTTTGATAATATAACTGGTTTATGATATTTATTTTTATTTTTTATTATCTCACTCCAACCAAGGTAATAAAGCCACTAAGACACAAGGGTTACTGAATGTGAAAAACAAGAAAAAAATAGCATTAAGGAGTGAGGACACTAAAAGAAGAGGGATCAACAAAAGAATAGATAACGATTGACATTGCATTTAAACTTCTGACGATCAAATTTGGCTGCAAAACAAGAAGCCGGAAGAGTGTTCCACAAGTGAGAAGTGCGAAAAATGAAACTGTTAGCAAAGAACTTACGATTAAATCTAGGTAATTCATCTGTATAATGAGGAAACATTCTTGCTGATCTAATACTGCGCTTAAATCCATAAAGTCTGGATACCACAGAGAAAAGTTATATCAAAAGAATTACCATAAAATATTCATAAAAATGGCAATGAAAGCTACATTACGGCGGTGACTGAGGCCAGGATTTCAGGTGGGGAGCAATGATATTGCAAATTCTTATTTTGGATTTTTATCAAGTGTCTATAAATATATAGCAGAAACACCAGACCAGGTGTGGCAGCAATATTCGATACATGGATGAATTGTAGACTTATAAATATGTAAGACAGATTCTGGAAAAAAAAAATAAGTAGCACGACACAGGGAACCAACTTTCTAAGTTACTAACCTAGCAACTGATTCCATATAGTCTTTCCATTTCATGTCAGCAGAGAACCTTAGCCCAAGAAGCCACAACGAGTTACTCTCTTGAGGGTTGTCAGAAAGTTGTCTCTCAAATGATTAATAGAAAGCAATTTTGTTTTGGAAGCGTTAACATTAACAAGCAAGCCATTCCTTGCCCCAGTTAACAGCAGATTTTAGTTCACTTTTGAGACTAGCTGCCAATCTGACCCCATCGAATCGATCAGATTTACTATTAAGACTAGAGTAAATAGTTGTGTCATCAGCATAGATATTGTGCTGAGAGTTGAAACCATCAAGTAAGGTCATTGATAACAATTAGAAACAATGTAAGTCCAAGGATAGAGCCCTGGGGGACAGGCATTAATGCAAAAAGATCTAGAAGAGTGGCCGTTCAAGGCAACTTTCATTTCGCGATATGATAAGAAAGATTGAATCCTAATCTTTCAACTTATGAAGAAGACCAGTGTGCCAAATCCTGTCAAATGCCTTCGAGATATCGTTAAGACCTAGAGGAACAAAACCAATACTGATTATCCTGCGATGTGAGGTAATTATCCAGTTCAGAATGTATTAGGGCCTTTAGTATTTTACCAAAAAGAAGTAGAAGGATAATGGGCCAATCTCTAGAAGGATCAGACGATTTTCCTGAGTTCAGTTCGCTATTTGCCTATAGCTGGGAGCCTAAGAGGTGCTACCGCTCCAAGTCAGGTTGGGTCTGGAAACACCAGCAGTTAAGAGGTGGTTCCATGCTCCTCAAAAGCACCAATCTCCCAAATTGCTTCCGGGTGTAGATTTATCATCATCTCCGATTCAAGGTGTTCCCAAGTAACTAGATATGACTTCGAAGTTGCCTCATCTTTCAAATGTATAAAAGTCAGTTATTTTTTTTTTAATTCATTGTTGATTCAATACAAGGACCATGAGCCACTCAAACTAGAGGGTTACTGATTTTGTTTGTTGCACATAAGACGGGGATGATGGTAAAAATGTAGTGTAAGAGGATATGTAGGAAAGATAACAATTAACCATAACTTAAGGAAGTTAAGATTGTAGTGATCGAAAAAGCGTCCCCTCCGGAGTTTTTTTTCCTACGGTGCAGGGCTTCTTAGGAAGAAACTGCCAGAAAGAAACTTCTTTCTTAACAGAATAAGAAGGTAATGAAGATGGTTCGTTCCAGTGCACATTGCATAGCGATTCTTAACTATGAATGTCAGGGCTGGTGAAACGGAAGAACATAGCTCATGTGGGATAAGGGTTGTAGAGTTGAAAATAATTTATATTTATAAGCTTGCAATATGAAGTAAAAAAAAAAAACCCATATCCTTTCACGATGTAGGCGATCATGGCTCTCAACGGAGAGTCTTTAAGAAATCTTTTTTTTTTTTTATCTGTGAATTGACTTCTTGCTGAGATGGTTGCTGTTGTAAACTACAATTATTATAATATTTAGGTTTTGCTATCCAAACCGAGAATTAGTAGTAGTGAAAAGAATGTTTTAAACTATAATTAGTTAAAAGTATTCACTACTGTTTCTCTGGTAGTTTCGTCTTTAAGGTTAAGATTATCCTCCAGCTGTATCAATTGCTATTTACATGGTGGAGATTTGCATATGAATATAACAGTTTCCTTATCCGCGGTTTTGATTACAGAGTAGTCATTTTCTTAGGCTGGTTGCCATCCCAGGCTACAGCAACCAGTTTACCCTGCTATTTAACGACGATAGAATTAATTAGAAGAATCTAATCCCCAAAGGAATTATTGCGAAAGTGAATGCAATTTGAACTTGACTTGTTCAGTCGATTTTTCGTGTCGATAACCATTGCAACATCCGCACATCCTTATAATATATTTACTAACTGGGGTCTTTTATAAATTATGGCGATCTCGCTTTAGAATTTATCCAAGATAAATATAATTTAATAATTTTTCATTGATTGATTAATTCGTTTATTACGGTTTATCAACCCTTTTCAGGTTATTTAAAGGCAGAAAATATTTTTAGATTGTAAGAATTTTTTTTAGATAATAATGATTTAGTGATACAAGTCTTACTAATTAGCCCATAGCGGGTGGGGGGAGAAGGGGTAGAGTCATAACTTTTCCAAGGGTATTGTCACATAAGTGAATATAATGAACCTAACTGGAAATGGAACTCGACTCTCCGATTCATAATTCCAATCCATTATCCATTACATCATCCGCACACCCAAGCTTACGGCATTTGGAATTCTTAAGCGATCACCTATCTAGGTACTGATCAAGATCGAAGTTGCTTAACTTCAGTGATCGTATGGGAACTGATGTTTTAAAGTGATATGGGTGTAAACCAATATTTTTTTTTTTATTGCGAAGCGTAGTATTAAAATTTCTGTATATATTTCGGAGATGAGGTATTAGGTACACTATTTACATTGTTCGGATTATCGTCCTCATCTTTGTTGCCATATTTATCACAACGTTTCGGTCGTTGTACACTCCGGCCTTCTTCAGGTGGTTGGAATGTCGAACTGAACCCTTTATTTCGCTCACTGGGGTAGACTGTTCTAGTTCCACGTGCCATGTCTAATGGATGTCAGTTATCAGTTATCTCCTGTTAATTCACCGCTCCAAGTTCTCCACCGGCTTAACCAGGTATTGAACTCACACTCATTGGGTCCTGATCTAACTAACGCCTTTATGCACTGTGTCATGTGTCCCAGCGAGTGAAATAAAGGGTTCAGTTCGACATTCCAACCACCTGAAGAAGGTCGGAGCGTACAAACGTTGTAATAAATATGGCAACAAAGATAAGGACGATAGTCCAAACAATGTAAATAGAGTATTAAAGTTCTTTTAACATCGTACATAGTAAAAAAATAAACAGCCTCATAAATTGTATTTAGATTTAACAGACATTTAACATTAAATGACTACCTTCCACAACTATATCCGTTAGTGTTTTGCATAAGCTTTTTTTTAAAATATTGTATTTATGAATAAAAACGAACATGACTACAACCAAAAGACGAATTACTATTTTTATTGTATTCGTGTGTTGTCATTCTCTCTTTGTAAACCTTGATGTGTTATGAAATTCGATTTTCACAACAGGAAGAATTTTATTGATTTAATCACTAGGAATTTGCCGACGAGATATCCCGTGAAATTTTATTGTCTCAGAACAAAAAAAAACTGATGAGATATTTCGCCGGAATAAGGTAACATATTGAAAAGTCCGATAACTACATAACTTGTATTGGAATTAGTGCAACCTAAATTTCCAGCTTTGCTAGCGAACATAAATTCTACCTATTTATACCCAACGCTGGCATATATAGTTTAGATTCAAGTAAACAATCTCCTGGCATTTAAAAATGATGGCGCCCGTGATGAAACGTTATGAACTTCGCAATGTTTTTGCAAGTTCTAATCTTTCTTACATTGGAATATTGCTTCAAAACCGTTTCTACATTGCGATGAAAGTAAAAACGTAATGGTTGTCTTTGTTTATATGACATGATATATTTTGTTGGTATGACGTCATCCAATGAGCTCGGGCGTATGGAGGAAGCTTACGGGAACAAAGCGATATTTCTCCATCATTTTCAAAAAATATCCTCGCTTTGTTGGAAAGAAAAAAATCGTAAAAAAATTTATCCTAATAAGCCAAGTCACTTTTCTGCAAAAAAAAAAAAAAGAAAAAGAAATCATGGAATTTTCAAATTTTCACGTCGTGTGGTACGTTTTTGTAGGCCCCCTGAGTGTATGAGGTATTATGGTGAATGGAAGATTGATTGATGACGGACTGGTTCTTTTGGTGAATGTGTTAAATTGTAACGAGGGAATGGGTCACGAATTGGATTAGTTACAGAATAACAGTGATGACCAGTCTCAGCTCAATCCCCCACTTTTTTCGGCCTTGTGCCACAATTTTGTATTTTTACAAAATAAATCTTGTGAGCACAAGAAATGCATTTATTTTATTTCCTTATTTATTAACTAGCTCTTCATTAATCACGAGTTGGATTTAACAAATACCCTGTAACTTTTATTCACTCCAATGATTGTATAAAGTTTTAGCATCCCGCTACCACCATTTTTTTATCAATATTAATTTTCGTACAAAAAGCGAATCACGGAACTCAGCTTAGTAAATATTTTCAGAAAATCTCAACTTCTGATTGGTCACTTAACATTTAAATCATGCCCGAATATCAATATCAATTTTTGTACAAAAAGTGGATCACAGAGCTTATTCAGCTTAATGTATATTTTCGAAATTTTCTTCTAATTGGTTCACTTAATATTTAATAACATCGACCTAGTTCTTGACCTGACCAAAAAGATAATTCCGCCAAAATCTATCAAGCTTCTGTGAGCCTATCACGTGACAAGTTAAACAATAAAATATGAAACGTTTTTCATCTTCGACAGTGCGCCGATCGGAATCCTTTGAACTCGTCACAGTTCCAGGCTTTACGTTAAAGTTCCTTAACATGATTCCAGTCTGAGAGAACACTCATTCACACAGCAATATTTTATGACGAACAATCAACTCAAGTTTTCCACATTCAACTTAATACACGAATCTTTTTCATACGCTTTCAAGCTCAACATTAATTATTGCAATTAACATAAACACAGCTTGTTAAGAACCATTTAACCCTGCCGAGAATATTCTCTTCGAACGACAAGTGAAAACAAATCAAAGAGCGACAATTCCGTAAACCTTAAAGTAAGTCGTAAACAATATTTCTCTATTTCAAATACAAACTTGAACTGTTTATTTTTTCTTAAATTACAATAATACCCAAACACTTTCTCATTATTGTACAGACCATTCAACAAATTATAATCTATGAAACCAGAACTTTGATAACCTTTCATCTAAACATAAAAGGACGTTTGAACTTTAAAAAATTACCTTTTTACTCCAGTTGTTTGTACCTCTTTGTTTATATAAATATTTTATTCATTGTTGTGCAAAAACTGTTGTTTCTCGTGTTGTCCTTATTCTATGTTTGTTGAATACTAAAATTTAATGTGAGAGGAAATTATTAATTTCATCACGCAGCCTAATTTACTCAACAATTTTTGATCAATATAATTTAATTAATTAACACAACCTCCACAAAGTCAGTAAATATTAAAAGTAGACACAGAAATACATTTCAAATCATTTTACTCTAAAGGTACATTTCAAATGATGCACTGAAAATAATTTGCAGTTGATTTAGTATCAAAATGCATTACAAATGATTTTAATATAAAAATGCATAAAAATGATTTCACCATAAAATACATTGTAGATGATGTTAGCGAAAAATCAAGGTAAATAATTTTAATATAAAATGCATAGTAAATGATTTCCCTATAAAAATGTATTGTAAATGAATTCACGCTCTTCTCGCCCCAGGTATCGACTAATTAGTACAACTTGTGTCAGTAAATCATTATTATCTCCAAAACATTCTTTCAATCAAAAATATTTTCTGGGCATAAATAACCTGCAAAAGGTTGATAAGCCGTAAAAATCAAGCAATCAATCGATGCAATCATACCGTAGGAGTTATTCTGGACGAGGCTAAACTATAAGGTGGTTAATATCAGCGGCTACACCGTAATAAAATATAATTTTATTTTATATGTTGCTATAAAATTTTTGACATCTTCAGCCGTCTTTAATTGTGTTTCATTTTCTTCTATTTCAAATTAGTTCTTAGACATATCTGCTAGATTATTGCTGTGCTGTTCTTATATAGTTGTGAAAAATAGGCATACCGACACCCAACTGTCACGACGACTGATTCTACATCTCTTTGACCAGAGCTCCATAAGGACATATTTAAAACAGCGTGAAATAGTATCAACCTCGATGCGCAACAAACTTGTTGGAAACATGATTTCAATATAAAAGGACATTGTAGATGATGTTAGCGAAAAAAATCAAGCTAAATAATTTTAATATAAAATGCATAGTAAATGATTCCCCTATAAAAATGTATAGTAAATAAAATGCATGTATAGTAAATAAAAAAATTCCCTATAAAAATGTATAGTAAATAAAATGCATAGTAAAAGATTTCCCTATAAAAATGTATTGTATTGCACTTCCAGCTGCAAAAATCGTTTAAAAATAATAGAACCTCTTATTATAAAAGCAAAAAAAAACAAAAAAAAAAAAAAAAACAAACAAAAAAACAAGCATTATCATCAATTATGAACGCGATCACAGTGAACTGGCCGTATTCAGAAATTAAGGATACGGCTATTTTTCGGCAACTTTTAGATTGACTACCGTAGCCGTTATTTATTATAGTCAGTCAAGTGGCATATGTGATACACGCTTAGGCGATCATGTCTCTTTAGATTCTGGCTAGGCAGTAAATCTGTCGTTTCTTTCAGGGATAAACTAGTTGCCAAACAAGACTATAGCCATTTTGTCATGCTATTCAACCCATAGCTGGGGGAGATGAGATGGATTTATAACTTTCCCAAAAATATTTGAGCGTAATTGAATATAACTAACCCAACTGTAATTCGAACTCGCCTCTTCGATTTCTCATTCAGATCCCTTACCCATAACGTCACATCGCACGCCCCTTATTAGAGTAATATAGATAAAATCCTTGAAAATGGCTAATAGACTAATCGAAAACGCTTGCAGTCAACAAACATTTGGATAATTTCTACCTTCATTAAGTCCAGAAAAGAAAACACTTGTTCGCAAAAAATGACAATATAATAAAAAAAAAAAAAACTATACTAATATTAATTACACTATTTACATTCGAACTATTGTCCGCACCCTGTTATCCCAACATTTCGAGCATTGTGCCATCCGGCCTTCATCAGGTGTATATCGCTTCGTATAACTTACAGGGAATTGCAAATTGAGCATTTATTTAATCTATACGGGTAGACTGTTTTCATTCCACTGGCCATGTATCTTGTAGTTATTATTTTTAATACTGATCTGTTATTGTTCTCCGTTACAACTTAGTCCAAGTACACCCTGACTAGACTAGGGATTGAACTCAGCTACCACGTCACCAAATTCACGAACCAACGCTTTTATCCAGTATCCCGGGGCCGTGCAGTGTGTACTTGGACGAAGTGGAAACAGGAAGAACAATAACTGAGCAATACTGAAAATAAGAACTAGATGATATCCCTAGACATGAGCAGTGGACAAGCACAGTCTACCCCTGGAGATTAAATAAAGGGTTCAGTTCGGAATTTCCTGTATGTTACCCGCATAGATATACACCTGATGAAGGCCGAAGGACACAACGACCGAAAGGTTGTGATAACAACAACAAAAATGAGGACAATAGTCAACATCACAAAAATTCAGACAGAAACTATACTATTATCTATATTAATTTACAATAAGAATTCCAAACCTCGAGTTGCATAATAAAACCCGACACCATTAAATAAATTGTTGCAAATATTTCTAATAAAAGTAAATATAATCTGAACATTACTTGATATATTGATCATATGAATCTATATTGAAAATGTTATAAAAATTGGTTGGTTAACACGAATTTAACTGCGAAAATATTAACTTTCAGACTAAAACATGAGATGTAACGCTTCAGGTAATGCTCCAATGACACCAGCTTGACAAAGGCTGTACAGTCAAATAGATGGCCTACTTTATAAGCAGTGGGCTGTGAAGTCACGTTTTATGTTTTATTATTTTTAGTTCCGACAGCTGCAAACTATGTTTGGAGTGCAGCTGCTCTACGAGACTGTAAAAGAAACGCAGGCAGTGGATGTGGTGACAAGTCCGTAACGAGATTGATTCGGCGGTTTGCCACGTGACCCATCATGAGAAGAGACATAATTAACCACCTGTGACAGATGACGAGGTGTCTGGCGAGAAATGTCTTTGTTCCGAGTTTTCTTACTCTGGCAGTGACAAGAAAACACGTAAATAGATTTAAAAGCACACAACTTTCTTTGAAAGGAAGGAGGGGTCATCATATAGGAAAATATTAATCTATCTCTCTCTCTCTCTATATATATATATATATATATATATATATATATATATATATATATAAATCCAATTCTGACGTTCGTAACATTAAATTTAAAAGAGGGCTCAATACAAAAGTAGAGCAATAACGAATGATGAGATGTGTTAATACACATCGAAACATAATTGCATTTGTGGAGCGTTTTTACATGGTTTTGATGTAATATCCTAAAACAAATATATATACACTGCGTGCCAAATTATTATCGAGATAACTTTTTTTCTAATATTTCAAAAACCGTCCAATCAATTCACACAAAATTTTCACACAATGTTGGCAACACTGAGCTGCGCAATCACTGAAATTTTCATACTGATCTGCGCAATCTAAACAAACTGGCGCCATATTTGTTTTCAGCACGGTGATTTGGGCGTGCCAAATTATTAGAAAAGTATAAGAATTTAGTGAAAAGATGGGACGTAAAAGCAGTTTAAGTGATGCTGAAAAGAAAACTATTACCTCAGAACTCTCAAAAGGTAAATCTACCCTAGAAATTTTTAAAATGATAGGGAAGTGTCATCAAACAGTGAAAAATTCACCGCCGACCCTACACAAATACGCAAAAGGGCATATAAAGGCAAGCCGAGGGTTATTTCACGCCGTCTCATGTCACGACTTATGTGTGAATTGATTTGAAATATTAGAAAAAAGTTATCTCGATAATAATTTGGCACACAGTGTATATATATATATATATATATATATATATATATATATATATATATATATATATATGGCGAGCGATATATAAACATGTGTCCGCAAATCCTTCACTTTTGAGTTAAGTTTAAAGAAATTTTATGCAAATGGCAGCGTTTTGCCATGCAGACTAGGTTACATTTGTCATTCGTGTGCACTTGTGGTGAGTCTTTCTTCAACGTTTAACGTGTGTAGTGGTGAGTTAACTGGAAAGTGTCCCGTTTAAGAATAGCAGAATATTCATATCGTGAGCAGGCAGATATGATTTTTACATACGGCCGAGCGAATGATAAGGCTTGGACGGCTGTATCAGATTGCGTTTCCAGGCCGAAGGCAGCCGAGTCAACCAACATTTGCTCGAGGAAGACCGATCTAGGTATCAGCACACGTCAAGTGGCCTTAGCATGTCGTACATCTCATAGTACCGTATGGAGGGTAATTCAAGAGCATCTCCTGTATCCGTATAATTTGCAACATGCGCAGGGTCTTTCGTCCTCTGATCACTCACCACGAGGGAACTTTTGTCGATGGTTGATTGCACAAACTGCCGGTCCATTGTTTGTCCCTTCAGTCTTGTTTACGAATGAGGCGACATTTGGAAAAGATGGAATAACAGATTTACACACTCAATATTTGTGAGCGGATCGGAATCCCCATGGTAAAATACAGGCTAGACACCAGCATCAGTTTACAATTAATGTGTGGGCTGGCATTGTAGGTGACTGTCTGGTAGGTCCATATGTTCTTCCAGCACGTCTTACAGGAGTTGACTACAGGGGCTTTATTCCGAACACACTTCCAGACTTGCTAGAGGATGTTCTCCTGCTAATACGAAGATAAATGTGGTTCATGCATGATGGGGCTCTAGCACATTTTAGTCGCATTGTTCGCAATTCACTAGCTGACATCTACCATGAAAGATGGAAAGGTAGGGGTGGACTGGTTCTATGGCCTGCATGTTCCCCCGTTGTCAATCCTTTGGATTTTGATCTGTGGAAGCACCTCAAAAATTGGTTTACGCAACAGACATTAATAATGCAGATACGCTTTATCAACATGTTATGGGGGATGGGAAACTATTCAGCACTCTATGGGAGTATTTAAATGGGACCAAGTGTCTATTATCTGACGGATGCATGCCTATGTAGGAACAAGCGGAATACATTGAACATTTGTTATGCATTTCTGTGATGAGGTACGACGATGGTCTTTTGAACATGTTTATATGGACATTTTTCCTTGTTTTGATATCAGAAACCCGACCCCAGAGTTTGTAAAAGCATTTTTGGATTGTATCATGGATCGTACATTTGAACTTAATAACACAAAAACATTTTGATCATATGTTTATGTAGACGTTTCGCCAAAGTTTGTAAAAGTAATATATATATATATATATATATATATATATATATATATATATGAAAATTTTTTGTTAGTGGTACAAAACTTTATAACCGCTATAAACAGAGAAAACTTATTTTTAGTATTGCCACACATGTTATAATGTGTGGTAATATTAAGGACATTTTAGACTTATAAAATTGCAGGACATTTTAGACTTATAAAATGAAGAATACACACGAATACTCTTGGGTAAAAGCCTGAGTCCATTAATTTCGATATAGTTTAAATAGCAAGGTTCCGGTCTTTTGTACAGGAGTAGAGGTTTATCTATTGTTTCCTGTTTAGGATTGGGTTTCCGGTTTCTACTTCAACTCTATACTTCTAATGCCTTCACCTAATATCTAAAATTATTTATTATAGTAAAACCACATCCTTGTCGATTAAAGTCTTTCCTTCATCTCTTAGAAGATTATTTAATATTTATTTACTATTTATTTACTTTTTTCTTTTTTCCTCCCTACTCCAAGAGTAGTTCGGTTCCCCTATCGCCCGGTTCAGACACCTCTCGGTCTTTTAAAGAGGAGTAGAAATTTATCCCTTGTTTTATCCCGGTTTCTTCTAAAGTCTTTTCATTTTCTTTCACTTTCAGTAGCCCCTTGCATCTTAGTGGCATTATCGACTTCCTTAGGGTGGACTGATTTAAAAAAAAAGCACCGCCATCAGAAGAGTTTACACTACTCTTGGGATCCATATTGAAAGGCAATGTTTCCACAAACACAACACAAACGAAAAAGAGCGAATACACAACAATCCAAACGGCGTACAACCAGAAACTTACACGCGACGCGTTCCTCACTCTAGCGACGTATGTAGATGTATTCTTCAGCCGCACAATATATTCTTCCGTGGCGTTTACGTCGTATGTACGAGGCAAAAGCTTAAGTTGAAACATGTTTAATAGAGATTTCGTCGTAACCATGTTAAAATCTATATATATGTTAAAATCTATACTGGTGTAAAAAAAAACGGATAGTACAATTTGAAAATTAAAATATATTAAAACAAATTGGTATCTGGGGGAAAAACTGAAAAAAAGAAAAAAGTAAAAACATCCGAGTAGGCAAAAAAAAAAAAAAAAAAATCGCCCAGTGTCGTAATTTCTAGTCCAAAGAGAAAAAAAAAACAATCGAGTAAAATAAGAAAAAACGTAAAGTGCTCAATACATTGAGTAGAACAAAGTATATATATATATATATATATAGGTTTTCATACTAAAATATAAATCTCATTCTTCATCCGATTTTCTCAAACATGTCACAAAAAATTTGTCATCATGCAAGAAATAAGATGGTGTGGTTTTGGTCCTCCTCGCTTTCCCGCGTATAACAAAAAGCCACGAAAAACTGTTGAAAAAGCCCGGTTTTCGGCCATAGCTCCCTGGTTTTTTATACGATGCCAAATTTTCCATGTAAATTACATGACACGCAAGTGTAAATGTTTGGTTTAGAATATTTCATTAAAGTGGACGAAATCTGCGACAAACTAGGTCCCAAATCGGCTCTTGCCATTTAACCAATAGTTTCTTTATATGATTCCATCCTAAAATGGCATCCGAACAACCTTTGATACAAAGATTGTTTTAGAAGGATTATTGAAGCGTTAATGGAGCGTTAAACAGGAAAGAATCCCAGAGAACCTCTTATTAACCGCAGCTTTACAGTAAACGTACGAAGAAGGAGGAGCGTTCATGCATTTGCACTTGCATCTGAATCAATCTGACGTTTCATTCCTGTTTTTGTTTGATTATTAGATTTGTGAGCAATGCCATATTATTTGAAAGTTATTACGGCCATAGAAAATTTACTGAATATCTAAAACATTGAAACAATTTAATTCCGCGCAACGACCACACAAGTAGTTTTTATCGATGGCATTCCTTTATTAAGAACAATCAAACACTTTCGAAGGACATACCGTAAAAAATATGAGGGGTGGGGAGTAGCTTAGTATACCAACGGATGATGCAGGCAGACATTTCTAGACAGATGTGCGGGTAAACAGGGGTGGGGTTATAAAATTGAAGCAATGTACACCAAGGAAACTCCAGGTACTTCGGCTAGTATGAAATAGAGATATTTCTACACTTTAACTGCTTGCTATAATAGCATTTTGATCATGGAAATTGCTTTTTTATTTAAGCGACTTGAACAAAACAATGTTTTTGTACTATTTCCAGTCTAATTCTGCTACAAGATCTGTTCATTAACATTCTAATTAGTTTGATTATTTAAGTCACTCTGCTTGAGTTCGCATTCATTTGCGTTTCATTTTGTTATATCTTTTTTTTCTCTCTCGGAATTAATTCTGCTGTTGCCACTCGTGTTTTCCTTAAGATGCTCACTTTGAGTCCGTGAGTGAGTTGTTGATTGTCCTGAAAGGCGACTCCATATAGTTGTTTGCAAATGGAGTCGCTGGGTGCTTTAAATATTGCAGATTTATGCTTTGCTTTTGGTTTATTTACCCTTTTACCCTTAGTTTGCATATGACTGAGAGGTGATCGTTCCGATAGCATTTGGGTATTGGTATGCTTTATAGTGCAAAAAACGCATTTGTAAATTATTTTTTGAGAGTTAAATAGTCTAAATGTTTCTGTTTTTTTTAATGTCTCTCACCGTTTTCTTTTTCAAATCCGCAAGCAGTTCGAGCGTTTCTCAAATCAAGTGTAAAGTGACCCAGCCATGGTGGTTCAATGGGGGAAGGACAGTTTTGTAACATCTAATAACATTTCAACTATTAACGATCAACCATCACCAAACAAATCCTAAACTTTCACCTATCATAATGAACAGTTGCTCTCTGATGGATGATCCTTGTCGTTCAAGGCAAATATATTTCCCTACAAGTTTAGACTCGGCTGTCGGACGAAAGACATACAAATAACCTTACATCAAGAGGAGTATCAGGAGGAGCAGTAGCAGCAGTAGCTTTTGTTGAAAACAGTTAGTCATTCACGGCTAAACATTCTCTTTCCGAGTTTCTATTCTACAGGGTGTTTCAAAAATTTTGATATCCTTTGAGATGTAAATATCAGAGAAAGTACATGATTAAGGCAAATGAAATTAAAAAGTATTAATGTTGAAGATCATAAGATTTATTCTTCCAAATCTGAATGAGAAATTCAAAAGCATGTGGATTATGTGAACGATTTCACAAATGTTCAATATGCGCACCGCCTGAGACACGGCATTTTTATACCTGTAAAGAAAAAGATTAAAGAACATAAAAACACAAATAAGAAAAACACAAAAACATAAAGACATAAAAACATAAAACAAACATTAAACATAAAGATGCTATTAAAATTTGAAGTCATTTGAAGGAGATCTAACAAAGTTATTAGATTGCGAAATGATATCAAATTTTTTGAAACACCCTGTATATTATGTTTCACTGTACGAAAAGTTAATAAACTTGTTAAACCACTTCCGGTTTTCTACTTTTGTTTTTGATAACTCAGTTACAAGACACGACCTTGTAAGTGATGGATTATTCTCCATCCGCATTCCTTTATGCTACCAGCTCGGACCTTCACAGGTAAGACCTGTCATACTGTGGTCACGGTGAGAAACCATTTCCATTCTCTTTCTCTTCCTATGATAAAAAGCAAGTTACATTCAGTTTCTTTCCCAGAATTGTTACTTTGTGGAGTTAACTCCCGAGAGAATGGTTCTCTGACAACTACAATCTTGGTCTCTTTAAGTCCAGGATCACTTGTTATTTATTCTAATCCTTCTCATAATTATTTCTTGCTTCTCCCTACCCTCTCTTTTACCATCTTACTCCTCAGTCACCCTCTTCTTCGAGTGACCTTCTATTGGGCGAACTATCAGTAAGTAAAAAAAAAATGGTTCCCTTCCTAAATCAGTTTCTCATAATAATGATCTCTTGTGACTTGCTCTCCCAGTTAGCATTTCTGGAGTGCTGTAAATCGTGTCTATCGTATATACCTGTGTATAAGTCGATATGAATATAAGCGAACTGTCTGTGAAGTGAACGAAAATCCAAACCTCATGTATAAGTAGAGGCAGCTAATCAACACATATTCAGCTGACGCGGTTTCGTAAATTCCCACGGGTAAAGAATTTTTTTTTTTGAATGTTTAATAATTTAAAATGTTTTTAAGTGTCATTTAAATTGACTTGGTTTATTGATTTGTTTCTTATGGCTTATCAACCTTTTACAGGTTATTTAAAGCCAGATAGTATTATTAGATTGTAAGAATTTTGTTTTTGAGATAATAATGATTTACGGATACAAGACTTACTATTTAACCCATAGATGGTGGATGAAGTGGGGAATTTATATCTTTCCTAAGGGTATTTGTGCATAAATGAATATAACGAACTCGACTGGAATTGGAACACGGTTGCCTGATTCCCAATCCCGAGCCGTTATCGATTACAAACTCTGAACATTCAAGCTTACAGCACCTGGTATTCCCAAAGCAGTTAACCATCTAGGGATTGACCAGACTTGATGTCATTTACAGTATAGATTTCGTTTAATAACATTGCTTATAAAAACTCCATTGAAATATCCATGTCCTGAGCGAGATCTTATTTTCCTTGCGTACCAATCAGTGGATGATATACAAGCGAAACCTTTCGCGCGTGTCTACTTTTATTGGGCAAGGAGTTCATTTTCATGGAGATGACCCACTTCACGATGTTGTTTGCTATTTTCGAACTGTGAATTGTCATGATTGTTGTTGAGTAAAAGAGTGAAGTGATTTCATTTCTTCACGTTTTATTTTATCGGGACATTAAGCTGGCAATTGACGTTTAATGTTCACTCACAATTGGATAGTTACTATCTTCTTACTATTGCATGAATAGTCACCCTTCTCATCTACACCAAAGTGGGGTGATAAAGCCAGTTTTGTCGTCTTCTTTTATCTGCCATATTCCTTCAGGATAGACGATCATGGTCCTCTACATCTTCTTATCCCTTGTAGCTCTTAATAATTTTGGTTTTTATTATTTCTTACAAAACCTGTTCTACCATCCACCTACACAAGCCGATCAAGAATGTTGCGTTCTGCTTTCCACTATCTGTATTTCCTTCAATCTGTCTTGTAGGTATCAGATTTTCCAAACCCTCCTTCTTCATTATGCACTCCAGAAATTTCAACTGCCTCTTCCTGATGTTACGTATAAATTTTTCTTTTTATTTCAATTTTCTCTAAAACGTTGTCGTTGCTCACATGTTCGGTTCATGGCATCCTCATCATCCTTCTGTAGAACCACGTCTATCTTGCTTCAAGTCTCTTCTTGATCTTTGAAGTGATTCTGCCATACAGGAGAACAGATATCACGTAACAGCCCAGTAATCTTTGATCCTGTCTCTTAATACTTTGTTTAGTTTTTGGAATGCATCTTTGGCCATCCCAATGCCTCTTTGGATCTCACTGTCGCACTTTCTGAACTCTATTTACCAATAGCTGGGGAGGGGGAGAGAAGAAGAGGGTTTATACCTTTCCCAAGGGTATTAGCATGTAAGTGAATGTAATGGATTCGACTGGAATTCGAACTCGGCTCTCCGATTCCTCAATCCAAGCCGCTATCCATTACTCCACCGTTGGTAAATTTTTTTTATATAAAAATGTATTGCTGGTATTTTATTATAAAATATATTTTTATGCTTTCACGATTTTTTGGGTGTGGTGGTCACTATTTACCCATAGCTGGGGCCCTAACATATACTACCAGACTGGGTCAAGGTGAACCTGGGAACAACAGTAATTAAGAGATGGTTTCTCGATCCTCAAAACCTCCAATTTCCCGATCAGAGGCCCTGGTGCTGCACGCAGCTTATCGTCATACACATGACTACGTCTTTCAAGAAAAAAAGGTTTCGCAACTTCAGTAGATGTTATTTCTCTTTCCAATATTAATGGGGTTTCCTTCCTAACATTTTTATTTGAAGTCATGTGGAATATCAACATCTTGATTATGCCATTATTTTCTATTCAAGTTGTTAGTGCTGTTGAAAGTCTGCACTGACTGCATAAATGAACATACTCGAAAATGAACCTGCGTCATGTGCGCCGTTTTCCAAGGAAGAAGGAATTATTGTAAAAGCTAGCCAGAAAAAGAATACGGCAACAAGCAATGCTTACCTGAATAAACAAAATTTCACGTATCCAAAAGAAAAATGACGCGAATGACCTACATGAACTCTCGTCGTAAGCGTGACTCTCAAAGGATATATAAATTCTAAACGAGATTTGCGTTGCGCTATGCGAATTAAGTTCTATAAAAAAAAGAAAAGTAACTTGATTGTAGCCGGGAGTTTGTCTGAGTCGTTAAGTTGCGTGGAGGACGAGTTCTTGAGATGTGTGACGGCTAGATTGAATTTTATGTCTATCTATAAAAGGCTGGATGTGTGTGTGTCTGTAACGAATGCACGACCGCAATTTTCGTCGGATTTGCACCAAAATTTACATGCACATGCTCAAAGTTAGCGGTAAGGCCAATACCGACTTTGCATTTCCCAACTCCCATCGATAGTGGAAATAATCGATTTTTTCATGCTTCTATGGCAGTTTTCATGTAGTTTGCGGCCATTTTCTACTGGCCAGAGTGAGAGCTTATAGCTGGCTGCCACGAATAGGCAGGAATATTCTATTGGCCAGTGTGAGAGCCAACATCTGACTGACATGAATGTTAACTAGCTTGCTAGCATAAAAAAAAATCGATAGCTGCATTCGTCACAAGTGGGAAAAATTTAAATCTGCATGGCACTTTACTCCAATTGACTCATTCGCTTGATTAAACTCAACGTTGATTCTGATTTCGCAGAATTGGGTTGGGTGTGAAAAAGTAATTGTTAATATTCTTTTTTCATTCGGTTTTTCCAGTTACGAGTCCTTTTTTAAAGCTGATCGTTTTGTGTTCATTTTGTTTAGTTCTTTTTTCGTAACAGATTTAATGTTTAGTATAGAGCTTAGAAAAAATTGGCAGTATGAGATAGGCAATAAGTAAGGGATGTAGCAACATCAGCATGACAAAGAGCAAAGGCAACGAAGGGCAAATATATTTTAAGTCAAGTGATAGCGATTGCTGTATGAGTCGTACGATTTTTGAATCAAGTACGGGCAATGCCGGGCCATGCTGCTAGTCCGCCACATAAAATTCTGCTACAAATTCATAAAGTGACGTGGTTTTCCTTATTTAGTAAAGTTCTTTTTTGTGATTCTGTAGCGCCAGTCCACAATGTTCGAAGAAGCATGATCTTTGCCAAGATTCCCAGCCTTCACACATTGAAATATATTTTTAAGTATTAATCTTAGAGGAATTAGTAGGTTTTGTGCTAGAGATTTTTCTTCCGCGAGGCAGATGGCCGAATCGACTGTAGAGGTCTGTTGGCACTTGGTTGACTTGCAAGAAATATGTACGTTATTTTATATGTTTAAGCATTACTACAAAAATCTATAGCCTTGTTCTTTCATCTTTTTCAATCTTAGCATTTAGTGATGAACGTTTGATGTTTGTTCGTTTCCATTTGATACTTCAGAATTTAAGCTACTCACAAAGAATGGTCGCTGCTGCTGCTATTCTCAGTATTTTGCGCAATGTTCGATGTTTCGTTATTTATTGGAACAGAAAAAAAATTGAACCTACAAGAATAAATAAATAATCAATTTAAAGAAAAAAAGGATAATATAGACTTTTAAACTGGAAAAGAAAATTCATTCCATTAACTTTGTAAATTAAGAATGGAAGAACAAGAATAGAATTCTATTGAAGGAATCTAGAATTTACTTTAAGATCAACACTGTATTCTGCAGC
Organism: Acanthosepion pharaonis; assembly: GCA_903632075.3. NCBI lineage: Eukaryota > Metazoa > Mollusca > Cephalopoda > Sepiida > Sepiidae > Acanthosepion > Acanthosepion pharaonis. Next base: position 479,909 of record CAHIKZ030000504.1, on the reverse strand, counting down.
ATCATTCTATGTTGGATTTATGTAGTGATATGTGAAGGACTGCCTAATTAGCATTGCTAAAACATAAACTATATAAATTATGTAGTGATATTTAAATGACTGCCTAATTAGCAAGTTTGCTTCAAAAGATTATTGGCGGCTCTGCAAAAGCGTGCTGAACAACAGTAAACCCACAATACCCCCTTCATTCAACCAATTTGAGATCCTAAAACTCCTCAGCTGATAAGGCTGTATGCTTTGCTCGGGAGTTCTCATCCAATTCAACGCTAGACTCATCTGGTGTAACCACACCGGACTTTTCCCCTACTGAGTTGAGATTCACATAACCCCAACAATGGTATTGGATATCAACTCTAAATTTGACTCCCATAAGTCTAGTGGTGGGGACAGGATACCGGCCATTGTCCCGAAGATATGTGCTTCTGAATTGGCTCCTGTCCTCTCTAAACTTTACAACTACTGCCTCACCGACTCTTGCTTTCCAGCCTGTTGGAAGTCCTCATCTGTTGTGTCTGTCATTAAGAACTCTGGAGACCCTTCTGACTCGTCTAACTACCGTCTTATCAGTCCCCTACCACTCTTCGGTAAAGTCTTCGAGGCTTTAATCAACACCGAAGTGGATGAGCACCTTAATCTGCTCTCCGACAAGAAATATGGTTTCCGCTTTGCCCGATCTACTGCTGATGTGCCCACGGCCATAACTGAATTTGTATACCAAACACTTAACAATAATGGAGAAGCTCGAGCAGTGGCTCTAGATATCTCTAAAGCGTTTGATAGGATTTGACATGTTGGCCTCCTTCGTAAGCTTCAGGGATACGGTATTACAGGACGATTATTTGACTTAATGCAATCATTTCTGTGAAAACCGTGAACTGAAGGACGTCCTAAACGGGTTCTCCTCTGGCTCCTTTATCACGAACGCTCATGTTCCCCTAGGCTATATCTTGGGCCCTACTCTGTTCCTGATCTTCATCAATGACCTTCCCGATGTCATCAGTTCCCAAGTTGGCATCTACGCGGACGACTCCTGCCTCAATAGTAAATCTCGTATCGTTGACAAAACTAACTTGGCTGCTGATCCATTGCAGCCTTTCCATAAACAATGACTAGCCTTCTGCGAATTTTTGCAGGATTTTTCCTTCATGAAAAAATGGCATATTTTGAACGTTCTTCACTTTCTCTGTATCATCGTATGTCTAAGCGGCATCCATTTCAAAAGAGAATTATAAATAGGAAAATCGAATTTAACTCACCTCAAATTCACCCCTAAAGTTCTAGACACTTCACTGTTTAGCATTTCAGCATAATTGAATTCTAAACATTTTAAAATTATATTCGAACAGACATTATATTTTCATCAAGTCTTGTATATATGTAGGTGTAGCCAGGCCACTGTATGCGTACTACTGTTACCATGTAACTAAGTACTACTTGTCATATGGTCTGGTTGTCGGAGATTAAACCGGTTCCCCCATCAGTTTTGTTTCTTGTGTGAAGAGTGAGAGGTCGCATATAAAAACAAGACCATTAAAATGGCGGATAAATCCTTTCATGGAATCAACGGCACGCGGATGTAGAAATACCTGACGCACTTACAGTGCGTCAGGTATTTCTACATCAGGCCACTCGGAGTGTTGGTCACCTTAGCATCCCGTTATTTTATCCAGCTAGGAGAAGGAAGACTATGATATAACATCTGCCACTTGACAGTATCCAGAGATGTTGACTCGTTCTTCGTTTATGTACATGTTCTTGCATCGAGAGTTTGATTGTCTCTGAACAACGTCTTTACGTTAAAGATTTTACGGACAGGCATTGCTTGATATCGTATATCACAATTGAATCTTGCAATGATATCTTAGATATATAGTAATATGCGGTAACGAGATGGTCGCCGTTATGTATGTATGTAGGAAGGTAAGTAGCTTTATAAGTACAGTGCTGTTCGATAAAAGTGACTCACCTGATTTGTTTTACTTGAAAACTTTTTCGCCTATTGTTTTTGGGGTCAAACTAATTTTTAATCTTACTAATACAAAGGAAAAAAAGTTTATTCACCCTAAGGTATTCTATTGATAATTATAAATTTGGATATAAATCAAATTCAGGAAAAAAAACTCTGTGCAAAAAAAGTGACTCAGATATCGCATTCTAATGATTAAACTGGTAAATTTAAAGAGCTTTTGAAAAATATTGAAAACTACTTTACAATACACTCAGAACAATATTCTAGAGAATTCTAGAACAGCTTAAATTAAATCTAGAGCATTCCAGAATATTCCAGAAAGCCTCATACAGTATAAAAACAGCTTGAAATAGCCACTCAGAATCACTTAAGGCATCTATTGTTGCCCTCTCAAAAGCAGGCAAATCTACAAGAGAAATTGCAGAAATTGCTATAACCTCGCAATGAACTGTCTCTCGAATGCTTAGGGCACATAATGATGCCACTCCTGCTCCAAGGAAGGAAACAAGGGGACGGAAGAAAAAGATTGATGATAGAACTGGCAGGGTAATCAAGAGAGAAATTGCGAAGAATAGGACTATAACTAGCCAAGAAATTGCAGTCAGTCTAAGCGAAGAGCAAAGTGTTAGTCTTGCCTCTTCAACAGTCCGTCGGTGGCTGTTAGAACAAGGCTACAAATCTTGTACACGAAGGTTTAAGCCGCTAATAAGCAAAGCCAACAAAACCAAGAGACTTGAATGGGCTAAAAAATTTCACCGTAGAAGAATGTTCTCTTCTCCGATGAAACGAAAATTGAGCTAAATTCAAAGGATAAGCTATCTAAAATCAGAAACTTTGAAAGATCTTTGAATTTAGCAGTAAAGTACTGTCAAGCATCCGTTCAAGTTCTGGGGATGCTTTTCTTTTCATGGAATTGGTTTCTTAAAACCTATTGAAAAGACCCTCAGGAGCGAGCAGTACAAGAGAATTTTAGAGTCTTGTCTGCTCCCTTCTGCTGAAAGGGTGCAAATCGACCCCACCAAGCTCATTTTTATGCAGGATAATACTCCCTGTCACAAATCAAAATTGATGAAGGAATACTTTGATGAGAAGCAGGTGAATGTTATGACATGGCCGCCCCAATCTCCTCAACCCCATAGAAATTTATGGAGCATTATAAAGTACAGACTCTCGAGAAAACAGTTGAGCAACAAAGAGGATTTGATTGTGAATTTCATATTCGAATGGAATTCAAGGCTCGGAGATGAGATTTGCCAGAACCTAATCAAGTCAATGCCAAAAACGGTTGAAAAGGTTATTCAAAATAAAGGAGGACCCATAGATTATTAAATATTTCGAACTATATTACCTATTATAAATAAATTATATTTCTATTATTCTTTATTTAAAGCTGTTCGGTTATGTTTCTATTGATTACTAGTTGCAGGAAATAAGTGAGTCACTTTTTTTTTTTGCACGGAGTTTTTCCCTAAATCTCATTTATATCCAAAATTATAATTATCAATAGAATACCTTAGGGTGAGTAAACTTTTTTACTAGGTGTTCGGGAAGGGGTCTTTATATTAGTAAGATTAAAAATTATTTTAACCCCAAAAATAACAGACAAAAAATATTTTTAGTAAAAAAAAAACCAGGCGAGTCCCTTTTATCGAAAAGCACTGTATGCGTTCTTCGTCGTGGACAGCAATCTGGACTTGTGGTTTTATGCCAAAGCTAAGACATTTTTTTAATTGTCATCATATCTTCTAGTAAGAGTGTTAGGGTTGTTATCGTTACCGACCAAATGTAGGTAAGTTGTTTCATCCTTGCCAATATTTTTGCCTAGTTAAACAGGATATTAGTGTGAATATTGTCACTTTTTGAAAATGTCTTCCAAGTTGATTGCTGTACTCCAATGACTATGGGCACCATCGCCACTTTTTATTCTACCATTTTTGCAGCTTTCGATATTTATTTTGATGTTATCCAAAAGAAAACCCTGCAAAGCAGTACGTTGCACTTGGCTCAAGTTTGGTACAAGGCCACCGGGGTGAGACAATTCATGGGAAAAAGAACTAATTATACTCCTAAACTGGCATTTTTTTTACTTATAGTTCCCCAATAGAAGGTCCAAGCGCCACTCAAGGTAGAGCGTTACTGAGTAGGACAGAGAAATAAGTGAGTATCATGAGATCTAGTAGGATAGATATAGGCTGATCCTGAAATTAAAGTAACCAAGATTGTAGTTGTCAGGGAAGTATTCTGTCGGGAGATTGTTTCACAATGTAACAGTTCTTTTTTTTTTACATCAAGGTTCACCCTTTACAAAGCCTGGTGGCCACTCGAGGTAGAGGGTTACGTTAAGTGGCAATTTGTGCGGATAGGATGAGGGTTAACCCAAGCCTTGAACAGGTTAAGACTGTAGTGATCAGGGAAAAATCCTCTTAGAAGTCGGTTCCACAGGGCAGTGGTTCGCGCGAAGAAGGTGTGGTACTTACTTCTCACTGATGGAATACGGAGAGAATGTGGGCGGTTTGCTACAATGTGAGTTCGAGGAAGAAGCTGTCTGTGGAAATTGCTTTTTATTAAAGGAACACGAAAGGAATGGGAATAGTTTACTACCGTGAAAACAGCATGGCGAATCTTAGCCGTGAAGATCCAAGGAGGTGGAAGGAACGCAACTCGTCAAGAACCCTGCTGTAGTAATAAGCATATAGTAGTGAAAGGCTGGCAGCGTTTCGTCTGTTGGGAAAAGAGTCGACTAGTAGAGCCCCACTAAATAGTGGGCTATATTAGGAACTAGACATTTACCGTCCTGCCATATATATATATATATATATATATATATATATATATATATATATATAGACGGTAAATGTCTAGTTTATAATATAGCCCGCTATATATATATATATATATATATATATATATATATATATATATATATATATATATAGGGCCGAAGGTCAGTACCTCAATATCCCAGTATGGATTAATGTTTAACGAACTAGGTTGCCTAGTCGCATTCAGTCGATAGTTCGATCCTGAATAATTGCCTTTAATTTGGCTCTTTGTCCAACTAAGTCTCGCCTAAATCTATCAATGATGGTTATGGCGTTTGGTATGAATGAAAGAAAAGCGGTAAGGAGATTATAAAGATAAGGAAGATAAATAGTAATTAACCCGTGACGTGAATAGGATAAGACTGTAGAATTCAAGGAAGCACCCACGTGGGATATGTTCCACATTGTGGTAGTTCTAGGGAAAAAGCTGTTTGCCTGGAACTTTCTTCTTGCATTTGGAACGCGGAAGAAAAGAACTGCTCCAGCTAGATATAGCAGCCGTACTCCATTTTTGCTATGACTCTTGTAAAGATAAAGTATGACAGATGGAGTCAGTTAATTTCTGGAACGATAGAATAGTCCGACCATTTTCCCAGCATCTTCAGTAAGTTCCGCTTGTGACCCGAAAGACATCCAACCGTACATAATGTCTGCAGAAAACTCAATCTGACCGGTGATGAAAAGATACTAACATGGTTTTTAAGGTATTGAAAGTTACTAACCAGTTTTTTTCCCTCATTGAGCTGTTTGAGCTTGGTCAGAGGAGAGATCTTTATTGGAAGTTCACATAATCTTTAATACTTTATTTGAATGCAAGAAACGTTTATTGCTTTCGGAAGGGTGCTGAAAAATTCTCATCTCAACCCGTTCCACAAAATGTGACCAAATAAACAAACAGGATTTTTTGGGAAAGAGATTTTTGGTCGGGCCGAGAACTTTTCAACGTACCATCGGAAAAGAAGCTTACAATAACAAATTCATTTTTTGTTTTTAAAAAGTTTGTAATATTTTTATAACCACGATAAAAACTAAACAACTACAAAAAGCAACTAAAAAAAAATACATGAAGAGATGTTTAAAAATAAAGCCCAGTATTTGTTATTGGAAGAATTAACCTTTTATCAACACACGAAAAATGTGTCAATATTATAGCGATCACAGAAGCCGCCCACAGAAAGCAGTTAAATTATAGAAGATCAATAGCGAGTTCTTTTTTGCGTCACGTGTTTTTTGTTAAGTGACAAATATAATACAATAAAACTGACGTTTCGTTCGTTGATGGCAAAGCAACAGACAGAAAACAAAAATAAAAAGAAAGTCTATTTTTTAATTTTTCGATTCTTTATTCCTACCACCCGCGATGGTGTTTCGATTTTTCATTTTTTGTGGGGATAATTTTCGTAGTTGTACTTTTCCTTTGGAGTGGATATAATGACAAAATTTAAAAAAAAAACGATAGGAAAGAAAGTGCCAATATGCGTGTGGATAGCTGTCAAATTGTAAGAGTTTGAGCAGCAACTAGAATACATACATACATATATATATATATATATATATATATATATATATATATATATTATTTTTATAAAAAAAATTATAACATAAGTATGTTATAAAATCACTACAAAATAGCTATTTTGTTTCAACACACTCTGTGTCTTATCAAGTGATGATGTTGAAAATAAAATAAATGGTTTTAAAAGTTTCAGATTAATTAACGATCCTACACTAGGGGGAAACATTGTTACAAAAGCTAGAATAACCAATCAAAAACGAAGATAATATAAAAATAAAAATAATTATATCTGCTCTACTTTGTATTGAGCACTCTTTTAAGAATAGTAATTGTTGGTTATTGGAATTCATTCCGTATATACCAATTATATACTTGTATATATATATATATATATATATATACATATATATATATATATATATGTTGTATGTATGTGTGGCACCTTTGGAAAGTGCCTGAAGACCATACCCCGGGTTGTCTCAAGTACTGTGAGTGAAATTGGGTAGACGGAACACTTGTGGGTCGTCTATAGTGTACTAGCACGAAGTCACAAGTCCTCGTGATCAATAGTCTGATTGTGCTGGCCTTGTTCAAATTGTTGATCACGCTAGATAACACGCTTTCTCCCAGAAACTGTAACTAAGGTCTGTACAGCATAGTTGCAGTATGAACCACATATGCGCTCTGTGAGTGTTGAAAAACACAAATGTGCCTGATCGAACGTCTGCAATAGGGATTATCTAGCCAGCCTAGTAGACGGGTATCCTCGAATACGAGTGACCAGCTATTATTATTATTATTATTATTATCATTATTATTATTATCTTAATGCATATAGGTCCTTTGCTGGGCTAAAGAGCCACATTCGTTCAGCATATTCAGCAGATTTTCTCCAAAAAGATATGTAATAATGGCCGTACTCGGACACGAGTTAGCAACCAAAATTCTTTTCAGAGAGGTGATTCCTTGATGTTATCGACTTGGGGAGACGATCCCGTTGGAAAAACCTGAAAACCATACCAATGATTGACCTAAGCTTTCACAGTGAATTTAGGTAAACGTAACTGTTGTTGATAGTTGTACTACTACAAAGTTACAAGTC
>CAHIKZ030000504.1:430000-465000 GCA_903632075.3 Acanthosepion pharaonis | reverse complement strand
GGGCTCTAACCTTTCTTTAAAACATGTTCCGTTGAATATGAGAGACAAGGAAAATGTATTCAATTTTATATTTAGTTTTTTCCACATTCTTATATTTTCCTGTTTGTCGCCAATGATAAATGAAGCACTCCTAACTATACAATAATTCAACACACGACTCGGAGTATAACACAAAATTAATTTAAGAGGATGTTTTTTTGAGATAAAATGAGTGTGACGTATGGGGAAATACAATATATATATATATATATATATATATATATATATATATATATATATATATATATATATATATATATATATATATCCAAGCCAAGTATATGATTGGTGTATACGGAATAAATTCCAATAACTAACAATTACTATTCTTAAAAGAGTGCTCAATACAGAGTAGAGCGAATATAATTATTTATTTGAAAATTATAACATAAATATGTTATAAAATCACTACAAAAATAGCCATTTTGTTTCAACACCTCTGGTGTCTTATCAAGTGATGATGTTGAATGTAGATTGTAGAATAAAGGTTTTAAAAGGTTCAAATTAATTAACCACCCCTCGTAAATGTTATAATTTTTAAATAAATAATTATATATATATATATATGTATATGTGTGTGTGTGAGAGTGTGTGTCTGTGTGTGTGTCTGTATGTGTGTGAGAAAATATAGTCTTAACGTATGTTAAATACACACACACACACACACACACACACATATATATATATATATATATATATATATATATATATATATATATATATATATATATATATATAAAAATTATGTTATATTTATCGGTAAAAATGGTATGCTGTATTTATGGACAAAAAATGCTCCGAATCAGGTAGAGCGTATATAAATATAAAAGGGAACACTGGGATCAAAACCGAGTGGCGACAGTTCGTTTCATGCTTGAACGCAATGTTCGTCCTCGTTAGATAAATATATCCTAGAAGATAAACTACATCCGCGTCCTGGGTAAGACGATAAACTACATCCGCATCCTGGGTAAGATCTGAAGATGATCTCGGAAGAAGTCGAAAGTATTTGGATTAACAAAAAAAAATACGGCGCATTCCTCGTTGAATTTCAACTTAACATCAAGAAGATAATTAGACAACTAGTAAGATTATTATAAAAATAAACAGACATCATGTGTCTACATTATTTAATGAAGCATGCTTAAATATATATATATATATATATATATATATATATATATATATATGTGTGTGTGTGTATATACATATATTAATTATATTCTAATGGATATATATATACACATATATATACATATATATATATGTGTATATGAGGTTGTGAATATATACATTTATATATATATATATATATATATATATATATGTATCTGTATATATTAAATTCTAATGAATATATATATATATATATATATATATATATATATATATATATATAGTTGAGATTTGATAATAAGTCCAAAAGATTTATCAAATGTTTGATTGATGAGAGTTTCGACGCGAAATGTTTTAGTCAGCTTTCCACATAACTCCTTAAAACTTTTCTTAACTTATTGAATATTTTTGTCCTTCTTATCTATAAAACGTTTTTTTGGCGAAATTCCTGCTAGCCTGAAAAATCACGTAAAATTCTCGCAATTTTTACGTACATTCTCAGTTATTATATATATATATATATATATATATATATATATACATGAAGAAAAATATGCACGGAAAAAAACAAACAAAATCCTTATATAAATTATGCTGTTTTAATGTTAATATGTCAACGTCGGACGTTTCGGTCTAATAAACCATCTTCAGGACATATTCATAAATTATCACATTATTAGTACAACATGACAAAGACATATTAACATTAAAACAGCATAATTGTATATAAGGATTTTTGTTTGTATTTTCCGTATATATTTTTCTTCATACTGTCGGATCTATATCCATATATTTGCTTACATATATATATATATATATATATATATATATATATATATATATATATATATATATATATAGACGAATATGACACACTGGATAAGTTTTTTTGTGACGCGTTTCATCCGTCACGATTTCAGCGGACTGGGCTTTATTGACGTTCCAGTTTGTTATTTTTTTTAAATACTGTTTGTTGATATATAAAATTCTTACGTTATATTATATATATATATATATATATATATATATATATATATATATACACACACACACACACACACACACACACACATATATATATATATATATATATATATATATATATATATATATATATATATAGACTCTCCCGTCGTATTCGACGCGTGAGGGTCAAGCAGCTCAGTTCCTAGAAACCGAAAGCCTAGCACCTGCACATATGATTTGACTATAGTGACGGAGGTTTTGCGCAGAACTAACCACATCATCGAACAGAGGTCCCCAAACAATCCTTCACAAGTTTTGAATTCACAGTTGTCATCCAATGCTATAGAACCCAGTCTATCCTGCTATTCAACCATAACTGCAGAGAGATCAATACTTTTCCCAATGGTATTAGCACGTAAGTGAATGTAATGGATTCGACTGAATTTGAACTCTGCTCTCCGATTCCTCCCACGTGCTTCCCATATATATATATATATATATATATATATATATATATATATATATATATATATATATATATATATATATATAGGGAAGCACGTGGAGTAGTGGATAGCGGCTTGAGGAATATATATATATATATATATATATATATATAAAAATCTTTACGTTGTTTCTAGCAGGAAATGTTGGCTAAGATGAAAAACAGAAAAAAGTAAAAAAGCAGGTGAAGGAAATAAAATAAGGAAAACAAAGAAATGTTTTTTATCATCTCTGTAAACATCCTTGTGTGCTTAAATATCCTTCCTACTTTTTTTTAATGATTTTCTATGTCTAAACATAGACTGTCTTTCGTTTTCTCGTTTGTTTTTATTTATTTAATTCTATATTTTTTATTCTACATTTGACACCTCACCTTGTTTCATTTTGCCAGTTTAAAAATCGTTTGGTATTTTATCAAACATATTTTCTCATTATCTGTCTATATTTCTGAGATGAGTTATTATGTACACTATTTACATTATTCGGACTATTGTCTTCATCTTTCTCACCATATTTATTACAACGTTTCGGCCGTTGTACGCCGCGGCCTTCTTCAGGTGGTTGGAAGGTCGAACTGAACCCTTTATTTCGCTCACTGGGGTAGGTTGTTCTAGTTTCACGGGCCATGGTTTAATGGATGTCAGTTATCATTTATCTCCTGTTAATTCCCCTCTCCAAGTTCTCCACTGCCTTAACCAGGTATTGGGTTCTGTCACTGGATCTAACCAACGCCTTTATCCACTGTACCATGAGGACATCTGTGTATGAATTTCTGGGTATTATAAATCTAATGTCTTCAGCAACTATTTTTACCAGTGCTCATATTGCACTTTTTTTTTTTTGCTGTTACCATTGCATGCTTTTACCAGAGCTCATATTGCAATTTTTGTTGTTATTATCGCTTTTCTCTGGTATTCCATATTACTGGTTAAAACATGGCACGTGAAACTAGATGAGGACAATAATCCAAATAATGATATGGACATATAACTTTACTGATAAATTAATTTTTTTTATTTCATATTGTCAATTTTCTTGATTCAATTGTTGTTAGAAATTAATAAATCTCTAACATCAAGAATGCACACATATAAAATACAATGAAAATTTATATATATATATATATATATATATATATATATATGATATCATCAGTTCCCAAGTAGGCATCTACGCAGACAAGACTACTATAATAAAGAAAACAAAGATATAGATATAGATCCAGTGACAGGATCCAAAGAGTTCGATACCCGGTTAAGGCAGTGGAGAACTTGGAGAGGGGAATTAACAGGAGATAACTGATAATTGACATCCATTAAAACATGGCACATAGAACTAGAACAGTGTACACCAAAGGCTTCAGTTCGACATTCCAAACACCTGAAGAAGGTCGGAAACGTTGTAATAAACAATGGCGACAAAGATGAGAACAATAGTCCGAATAATGTAAATAGTGTATTTTCTTAGAACTTCTCCAGCATTCAAAAACTGTCTTTTGGGAAACGCATGACTATGACCTTTTTTATTTTATCACTCATTATGGAATTCTTTGATTGTTTCTTCATTCACAAATATTCTGAAACCTTTCATTTGGTTTGGGAGAAACATTTTAGAATAAGATTTTGATATCAATTTGCCCCAAACTCTCCCTCCCTCTCTCTCTCTCTCTCTCTCTCTCTCTCTCTCTCTCTCTCTATGATAATGCTAATATTAACAGTTTCCTTATAAAGAAAGATTCAGAATTCATTGACCGAGTAATTACTACTGCTGTTTGAAATTTTTTCAGGAAAATAGATTTCTCAAGTCCAGTAACTGTTATCGCTCTTTCCAGTATTGATCGGAGTTTCCTTCCTAACCTTTTATTTGAAGTAATGCGGAATGTCAACGTCTTGTTTATGTCATTATTCTCTTTGAGTTACACGTGCTATCCATTTGAGTTACTGCTGCTGTCGAAAGTTCTCAAGTGATGTGTTTTCCGTTATCTAGTACAGTTCTATGTTTGTGATTATGTAGCACCAGGCAGCAATGTTCGAAGAAGGATGGTCTCTGCATAGATCTACAGGCTTTATTTGCTCAAAACCATTTTTCATTATTGATCTGAGAAAGCGCTCGTATACAGCTGATAGTTTAGATATTTCTGAAAGGGTCTAGTATTTACTAAATGCCCATCCTGAATTTTTATCAGGGTAAGTGACGCCATTGTTTTCATTACAATTCCATATAATCGTTTCTGTTTTGGAAAAGTTCATTTTGAGTCCTACTTCTTGGAACACTTGCTGGAGGATGTTGATTTTCTATTCAAGAACATTCTTAAACCAACTATGAATATCTATGTCATCGGCCTATCTCCCGCAACATCAGTATAGTTGCCTCGAGAGGGAAAACAGGATTGTTGTCTTTTATTGGTAGATTCGTTTAATGATGTGGGGCCAAAGTTGGGACCACAGAAGGAAAACACGGAACACGGATTAGAAGAAAGAAAGATATATTAACAACAGGTTACAGAGATAGTGTAAGCGGAGCTTACTATATGTTAGTGTCCAATACTGGTAGTCGTACTAGACTCTCACTGTCTTTCTATGTCACTCTCTTTAGAGTGTTGTGTCGCATACTTAATATAGACCTGGAAGAGTCTATTGTGTAGATAGTTCCGGTCTCACAATATTTATTATGGCATGCTTAAAAGAACCTATATAAAAGTGGTATGGCGTCCAAGCTGTATAAATCTAAAAAGGTGTTAACAAAAAAATCGAGCTGAACGTATTTTTTAAATCGGTATCACCCCATGCAAGGCATTAAGACACAAGGGGTTACTGGGTGTAGAAAAATTAGGAACAGGAACATTAATAATGAGCGGGAAGAGGAAAGGGTAATCAGGAGGACAGCAGATAGCGATTGACATTGCATTTAAATTTTTGCAGATTAAAGTTGGCTGAAAAGCATGGACCAAGAAGGGTGTTCTATGAACGAGAAGTGCGAGAAAACTGTTAGCATAGAAATTACGACCAGCTCAGCTGTAAAATGATAAGATCTCGACGTCAGTCTAGTACTGCACTTAAATTCAAAATGTTTAGGTACCATAGCGAAGGGGTCATTCGAACAATTACAATGAAAGTATTTATAGAAAAGGCACAAATATGTAATCTTATGACGGTGGGAAAATGAGTGAAACCGAGCCGCCAGATCAGGACCGATAATATTGCTGATTCTTCTTTGGATTTTATGAAGGAGCTCAAGGTAAATAGAAGGGGCAGTGGACATTTCATGGTAGCAATATTCTAAGTATGGACGAATGGTAGACTTATAGATATGTAAGATAGATTCTGGAGAGAAAAATTGTCTTGTCTGACATAGTGAATCGACTTTCTTAGCAGCTGAGCCAAAAATGGACTCAGTATAGTCTTTCGACTTCATGTCAGCTGAAAACGTTCGTTCGAGAAGGCGCAACGCGTCACTTTTCTGGAGGTTAGCATCCGCCATGCTGATGATAGGCAAAGAGAAGTCTCTGAAATGATTAATGGAGAGAAGTTTAGTTTTGGATAGAAATAGCGATAGAGTAATGGCAGGATTGTAATGTTGCATTTGTCGGAAAGAGGTTGCTGGGTGGAAAATAAACCTTTCGAAACAAGACTGAGTAAACGATTTTGAACTTTAACTCTGTGAAGACTGAAAAGTGCGAGGTGACAACCTTCCAAATCTGAAGCATCTTTCTAAATGACAAATCAGTACTTGTTTTTTTTTTGTTTTTTTTCAGCTTCGACACCAGTGTTGTTGTCTTCTCTCATAATAGCATACCTAAAATTTCACATTCGATGTCCAGGTTTCATTTCAGCTCGGACCCTGAAATTACGTTCATTAAGACTTTTGAAAGCTCTTGATAGGTAGAAATATTTAAATGAAAGCAGAGAAAAGTGGCTGTCATTTGAGCACAAAAAATAATGAAAATAATTGGCATTTCTCGGTGCGAATTAAATAAGGCAGTAAATGTTAAAGAAATTCACACAATATTCGCCGCCCACGTAAACTGAAATGTGTGAAAGGTTTAAACGAGTAACATTTCGGCAAACTACTATCCATGATTATAACTTTGTGCTCAAGCCAGATTCTGACGCAAGAAAGACAAATAAGCTTAATTATATATTGAGGAATTTTATCAAGGTAGATGTGGTGATTATACTCTGTACGTTTTATTTTACACGGAAGTAACGTGGTGAAAAGCTGTCGTTAATTTTTCAAATTTCGAATTAAAGAAATGCCTTTGGTTATTTATTTATAATGTTCTTGGAGATATATTTTATGTATATATGAGTTACACACACACACACACACACACACACACACACACATACACACACACACACACACACATATATATATATATATATATATATATATATATGCTGATGTCAAATGGGTCGAGTTTCGATCCTGGCTTGAAGCAGTTGCGTGTCTAGCCACACTAAAGTGCTGCAATTGTGTAACGATTTTACATGTTTTCGGGAAGATATCCTAAAATAAATAATATTGTTCTACTCTGTATTGAGCCCTCTTTTAAATCAAATGTTACGAACGTTGGAATTGTATTCTATTTGTTTTGATCGTACCTATATATATATATATATATATATATATATATATATATATATATATATATATGTGTGTGTGTGTGTGTGTGTGTGTGTGTGTGTGTGTGTGTGTGTTTACGTTAAGCTACAATTTTAAAACAGATCTGATAAATCGAGAAAAAATCGGCGAAGGTGTGTGTTTAAAAGCACTAATTCGAGCGTCGCTAACCGGAAGGTCTCTGTCGCTTAACGGCCATAGCACCTCAGGTTTAATGAGAACGCATATTTTCTAATAAATTTCTCGAAAATTCAGACCGGTAAATATAATTAATACTGTTTCATTTAACAAAAAGACCATTTACACAAATAAGTCAAGTGTATCCATAAAAAAACATAAACAGAAATATATTAAAACATTTGTCGGATTTAATCCATTTCATATAATATATGATGACCTAGAAGTAAGAAATCTGACATCAGTCAGATCAGTCGGGTTTCGATCCCGGCTTGAAGCAATCGGGCGTCTAGCCACACTGAAGAGTTGTGATACAGCGAAACAGTCTATCAGTGGATGACTATATATATATCCAGGTAAGATGAGAACAATGGAATTGGTTTGGTAAAACCCACAAGGCTCATTTTAATTGTTTTTTTGTTTTTTTCGAAAAAAAAAAAAAAAGAAGTACTCTGCTTTTGAAATTAAATTAATCGTTTAGTCGCCAGTAGTTTACCATCGCCCGAGGGGACACATTTGTAATAGTACTAGAGCGTCGAATATTCCCAGGTGTAGACGTCTATTCAGGCATATTTGTGTTTGTTAACACTACAGAGCCGACCTGTCGTTTATACTGCAACTACGCTGAGACCCTAGTTACAGTTCCTGGGAGATAGCGAATTATAAGCTACGTGAATGAAGTCCGAATGTACGAACCCTCGGTGTTAATGACATGTGATTTCGTGCTAGCACAACCATCCCCGGCTCCAAAACAGTCCCGTCTACCCAGTATTATTCACAAGGCGGGGGTCTAACCCGTAATATGGTTTTTAGAAACATCCCAAATGTTCCATACGCTGGGATATAGCAAATTAAGTGTTGTAATAAATTAATATTGTATTTAATGCAATATTGTAAACTAGTAAAGTATATATTGAAACTACTATTAATAGTTAGGTAATAGGGTGTTATTCTAAATATTAAAGCAAATTAAGATTAATATTGTAATAGTAAAAGTAATATTGACGAACAAGTAAGCGATAGTATTCTTGTTGGCAATGGTGCCTTAGTCATCTTCAAAACAGACGTCTTGACAATGGCGTCATAGTTAGCTTTAAATTACGGGTCTTGCCAATGGCATCATAGTCATTTTCAAAATACGTTTTAGGTAATGGCGTGTTAGTCATCTCCAAAATACTCGTCTTGCTAATTGTGACTTAGTCATCTTTAAAATTCTCGTTTTGCCAATGCCGCCTAAGTCATCTTCCTAGTACTTTTGGTGACAATGTCGCCTTAGTCATCTTCCTAGTACTTTTGGTGACAATATCGCCTTAGTCATCTTCCTAGTACTTTTGTTGACAATATCGCCTTAGTCATTTTCCTAGTACTTTTGGTGACAATGGTGCCTTAGTCATCTTCCTAGTACTTTTGGTGGCAATGGTGCCTTTGTCATCTTCCTAGTACTTTTGGTGACAATGGTGCCTTAGTCATCTTCCTAGTACTTTTGGTGACAATGTCGCCTTAGTCATCTTCCTAGTACTTTTGGTGACAATGGTGCCTTAGTCATCTTCCTAGTACTTTTGGTGACAATGGTGCCTTAGTCATCTTCCTAGTACTTTTGGTGACAATGGTGCCTTAGTCATCTTCCTAGTCCTTTTGGTGAAAATGTCGCCTTAGTCATCTTCCTAGTACTTTTGGTGACAATGGTGCATTTGTCATCTTCAAAATACTCGTCTTGCTAATGGCATCATAGTCATCTTCAAATTACTCGTGTTGACAATGGTGCCCTAGTCATCCTGCCAAGTACAGTTATTGGCAATGGCGTCTTAGGCATCTCCAAAACCTCGTCTTGCCAATGTCGTTGGCATTGCAACGTACAGTTGTTGGCAATAATCTCTTAGTCAGATTCAAAATAGTCGACATGTTAACGTCGCCGTAGTCATCTTCCTTTACTCTTGTTAGCAATGATGCCTTAGTCATTTGCAAAGACAGTTGTTGGAAGTCGTGTTTAGTGATCTTCGAAATACTTGTCTTGACAATGTCACCTTAGTCATCTTCATATTACTATTGCCTTACTCATATTCACAGTTCAGTTGTCGGCAATGGCGTCTTAGTCTTCTTCAAAATACTCGACTTTCCAATGTCGTCTTAGTTATTAGTTATATTGGCAGTACTCGTTTTGGTCGTTGTGTCTTAATCCCCTGCAAAGTACAGTTGTTTGGCAATGGCGCCTTAGTTATTGTTATATCCGAATAAAGTGTCGCTGCCGTCACTTGAGTTTGAACATAGATCGCCAGTGAGCAAACACAGGCGATCCCATTATTGAATTAAGTGGATCACGTGACCATAGAGGAAACGCATATACAGGAAGTCGCGTGACATCTAGATTGATCGTATTTCTACTATATCCTCTATTACTATTCAGATCGCTATCTCTACCCTATCCTCTATTACTATACGGACCGTTATTCTCTACTCTATTCACTATACTATTTCTCTAGTCGGTTCACTTTACAGAATACTTGTCGAGCGACTATTATCGAGCATGTACTATTAGTGTGAGTGATATTCGAAGGCGTCTGATACCAGTATTGTTCAACGGCGTTACTATAGTTGTAGCTGCGATTACAAAGTCTCTACTACAACGAGCATGTCAAAAGTGACAACGAGTATTGGTTGACATCACAAAAGTTTTCAAAACACTCGTCTTCCCGATGATAACTTAGTCATCTTCATAGAACTCTTGTTAGCAACGGTGCCTTAGCAATTTGCAAAGTTCTGTTGTTGGCAATGGCGTCTTAGTCATCTTTAAAATATTCGTCTTTCTAATGACGCCTTAGTCACCTCCATCTTACTCTTCTTTGCAATGGTGCCTTAGTAAATTTCAAAGTACGTAGGCAATCATAGCTCTTCTCAAGTTTCTCTCTTGTATGGTGCTTAGCAGTTTTCTCCCTCTGTTAAGTCTCCCGGCTCCCGTTCCCCCAGCCATTAACATAAGCTCTTCACGTAAGTGGCTCTTCCTTATCTCCCTTGCACTCAGTATACCACGTGAGGATTAAATTTTCCAAACCCCCGTTCCTCATTAAGTGCCCAACTAATTTCAGGTGGCTTTTTTTTCTGATTTTGTGTAGAAGAGTTCTTTCTGTTGCCATTTTCTTTAAGACTTCCTTGTTGCTTACTCTCTGCATCCGTGGAATTTTCAGGACCCTTCTATAAAACCACATACTCTGCTGCCTCTAGTTTTTTTTTCCTCATGCTTAGGGAAATTGTCCGATTTTGTCCAAAGACACCACGAGATGTCTAGAATCAACCTGCCGCCCAGTCTATGTGAATGCTACAAAGCTAAGACTCCACCCTGCTGCTACGTAACACAAAGTCCGCACAAGTTCTCGAAATATCCCTATAATAAAATCTATGTCCTTATTGTAATTTTTTAATAAATATTTTACTTATTTCCTCAACTTCTGGTACTATATAATCATTCTCTTTTGTAATCGATACATTCACATAATTTCAAAATTCGTGATACTCACGGCGTATCCGTCACATTATCCAGCTTGCTTTATTCTCTTTTTTTTTTAATCTTTTATTTCTTCGAGTGACATATCCAAATACCTGGTGCTTCATCTCACACTGTTACCTACCGAATTCCTTCTCCCATTCTGTTTATATCTATGAACGTTTGTTTGTCTCTCTCTCTCTCCACATCCTTCACTCTCTATCAATCTAAATAGCCATCTCTGTTTCTATCTAACACGGTCTATTTATATCTATGTATGTATCCTTTTCTGTTTATTTGTTTCTTTCTTTTTATCTATCTATCTATCTATCTATCTATCTATCTATCTATCTATCTATCTATCTATCTATCTATCTAATACGAGTGTCAGGTCACTTATATTATGTAACCCACCACTACCTCTTGCATGGTCGGGTTATCAGCGACGAAACCGTTTCTCCTAACAGGCTTTTCTGGTGATCTATCTAAGTTCGTTTCTATCTATCTATCTATCTATCTATCTATCTATCTATCTAAAATGGTTTATCCTCCTCTATCTCTACTTATGTGTCTTTCTATCTTTGTATCTATCTTAAGTGGTCTCTCTTGCTAAGTTCATTTCTTTCTTTCTTTCTTTCTTCTTTTCTTTCTTTCTTTCTTTCTTTCTTTCTTTCTTTCTTTCTTTCTTTCTTTCTTTCTTTCTTTCTAAAGTAGTTTCTCCCGCTAAGTCCGTTTCTATCTATCTATCTATCTATCTATCTATCTATCTATCTATCTATCTATCTATCTATCTATCTATCGTTGTTAATATCAATCACGTTTTCTTTTATATCTATGTATCTCACTCAGACCGTCTCCATCTCTAACTATATATATATATATATATATATATATATATATATATATATATATATATATATATATATATATATATATGTGTGTGTGTGTGCAATGATTTTAAAATATCGTTTTATTTCTGCTTATTATATTCATCGTCATTTCCTGTTTACATGTAAACAAGAGATTTATCAACCCCATTGGATGCTTCATACATCGATAACCTCACAGGATGGAATTGGATTTATTGGCTGTCTATTTACTTGTTCATCTGTGAGTAATAAGACAATAAGAAAAGAATCATCTGGGAAGTGGGTGACGAAAAAAATTATTAATCCTTCCACAAATTTGCTCGATTGAATTTGTACAAATAATAGGCAGTCCTAAGTATATTTGGGAAATCCTCCCGTCTCGTGACACCGACAGCACGTGGGTCTTGACAATTATTTTCTCCACCGTCGCAATTTCGCTAGCTTATTAGGCCGTACGCATTTTAAATGTTCATGCGGGCGTACACAAAGGCGGCGACAAATACACCCATGCGCACCTATATTTATTCATTGTAAACACGCACATACAGAGGCCTCCTGCTGTAGAATAATTATTAGTTGGCTGTTACTACTTTATTGGGTTCGATCGCTACCAGGGTCTCCACACCTTAAACCATAAACCCTTGTGTCTTAATAACAGCATAAACGTATAATGAGTAGTTCTGTCTTTCAGATCATTGACAGAATTTCTTGACCCTTACTGAGCGCCCGTTATTTTAGCCTTTTGCCAGAATGTATTGGTAATTGAGTGAATTTTATTGTAATCTATTTTGGCAGTAGTCTTTTTAATGTCATGTCCCTTCAGGACGTAGACCATCATGGATCTCTCTGCCTAGTTAAAAATTAGAAAATATCTAAGAGTACCCGGGATTCGTGCCTCATTTCTTTAAGTTCAGTTCTCATTGTGTCCTATTATAATGACCTTGTGCGAAACCAATGTAAATATTTCAGTACGCATGCGTGCAATGTGAACATTGAATAAAAACTGTCTCATTTCCATCAAAGGACGTCTAATGTGATACAGAAAGCCTAAGTCGCATAGGAATGACAAAATACAGGTGTTGGACAAAATAATTGAAACACTTATTAAATTCAAAGAAAATTAATTTAATATGAAGTTGGTCCTCCTTTAGCCTCACATACAGCTTTAATACGTCTAGGAACGGAATCATACAGCTTCCTGATTTCCTCCAGAGGAAGTTTCAGTCATTCTTCCATTAACACCTGCTCCAGCTCTTTAAGACACGACGGTGAAGGATAGCGGCTCTTAACTTGTCGCTCCAAAATGCACCACAAATGTTCAATAATATTGATATCTGGAGATTGGGGAGGCCACTCCATGTGTTCTAGCTCACTTTCATGCTCTTCATACCAATTCTTAACCACTCAAACGGTATGTATTGGAGCATTATCAACTTGGAAGATGCAGTCACCATCAGGGAATATAGTCTTGGCCATTGGATGAACAAGATCTCCCAAAATGTTCAGGTAAACTTTTCTGTTAATTCTACCACGCAGGGCAACTATTGAACCGAGACATTCCCATGATATGGCGACTCAAACTATCACTGATCCACCGCCATGCTTCACAGTTAGAAGAAGGCAGTCAGGGTTGTAATCTTCTTTGGGCGGCCTCCACACATAAACTCGCCCTGAAGATGGGAAAAGAGAAAAACTGAACTCGTCTGAGAATATGACTTGCTACCATTGGTCTGTAGACCAGGCATTGTGATCTCTGCACCACTTCAATCTCTTCTGAATGTGGCGAGTGGAGAGAAGAGGTTTCCTTACGGCAGCTCTGCCATGATATTCAGCCTTATGGAGCTCACGACGAACAGTTTTAGTAGAAACTGAACTATTCAGATGATTATTCAACTCAGCCGTCACTTAGACCGCAGTAGTCCGATGATTTTTTGCTACATTGCGTTTCAGTGCACGTCGGTCCTCGTCAGTAAGTTTGCAAGTCCGGCCCGAATTGCCACAGTTGCTTGAGGTTTTGTCCTTTTTCTCGAATTTCGTCATAGTTCTTGATATGGTAGCTCTTGAAAAACAAACAGTTCAGCAACCTTAGTGATTGAGGCTCCTGCCATGCGAGTTCCAACAATTTCCCCTTTTTCGAACTCGAAGAGGTCAAACATTTAGCTTAAATTTTACTAAATTCTAAAAATAAATAAGACAAAGACAGTAAATTAGATAAATAAACGTATTTACAATAGTTATAACCAGCAATTACGAAGTTTTAGTTAAAGTTCTTAATATAATAGGTCTTTGAAATATAGGAGTGGAGTTTTCACTTGTTCCAATTATTTTGTCCAACTCCTTTATGCCTGCCAAAAGATAAACAAAGTATTAAGAAACAGGAATATTTCGTTAGAAACAAAGAAAAGAATACTTTTTGTTCCAGGTGGTTCATTGAACCATCAGATTGTTTTTTTTTGTTTTGTTTTTAAGCAATTCACCCCCAACAAGGCATGGGTGCCGCTGGCACGCAAGAGGTTATAGAGGATTGAGAACAAGAGTAAAGAGGCGTTTTTGAGGAAAGGATACAGAGAATGATGGGGAACAAGATCAAGGTATCAGATGTCGATTGACATTACACTTGAATATTTGAAGATTATAGTTATCAGCGAAGCAAGCAAGCAAGAAGAGAGTTCCACAGACGGGAAGTGCGAGAGAAGAAGCTGTTTGGGTAGAAGAGACGGTTACATTTAACCGTTTTCACAGTGAAAGGGTGGGACCGGGATGCCAGCCTAGTAACTCGCCTCAATTCAGGCAGTCTGGGAACTAGCGAAAGTAGCTCGTCGGAACAGTTACCGTGAAAATACTTGTAGAAGAGACAGAGGGAAGCTACGGCACGTCTGTGAGAAAGCGACTGTAGACGAGATGTCAGATCAGGACCTATCGCT
Source organism: Acanthosepion pharaonis (assembly GCA_903632075.3). Lineage (NCBI taxonomy): Eukaryota > Metazoa > Mollusca > Cephalopoda > Sepiida > Sepiidae > Acanthosepion > Acanthosepion pharaonis. The sequence continues at coordinate 450,304 of CAHIKZ030000504.1, read as the reverse complement.
TTGTATATTCGTCTCTGGATTTTGTCGAGGTCCACGACACGTACAGCGGGGCCCAGATCATATATGACAGCAATATTCCGTGCAAGGACAGATGGTTGGTTTATAGATTTGAAGGATGGACTTCGACGAGAGAAAAACTTTCTGGCAAAACCAACTTTTCTCGCGGTCGATGAAGCTATCGGAAATTAGTTTTTTTTAAATATCAGATCAAGTAAATACACTGTTTTTCAATTTAGCTTAATATAAACGAGAATGCTTTTCTCACAAAAGCATAGAACAGCTTTCATCTTTTCCATCAAACTGCTTCATTTAACCCAATCTTATCATTCACCATGTTACGTTTAATGAAAATCTTGGAATAATATATACATTATTTCCTTTTAAATATTCTTTCTGAACTCAATGTAAATCCTTGGTTCTACTATTCCTCACAGAGAAACATGAGAATATTGTATATCTTATCTGCTGTCTCAGTAACATACACACAACTTATAGGCTCCCACATAAGAGCCAACGATATTCTTTGTAGCTGATTATCTCAAGGAAATTTGCCAAATTATGAAAAAAAATATACAGCTTACCCTGGTCTCGTACAGAGAACTACTGTCAGGTTCAGATTTCGAGAGATGCTCGAAGTACTAATGTTTCTTTCTCAAGGTGTTAATGTCATTAAAATGTAAGTAGTTACTGGGAGTAACAGAGAATGAGAAGACTTTAGTAAGGAGAAAGCACAATAAAAGAACTTGTTTCAGGAAGACATAAGAATGGTGATTAGTTTTGCATTTAAATTTTTGAAGATTGTAGGTGGAAGGGAAGCAAGAAATTGGATAAGAGTTCCACAGGCAAGAAGTGCGAGATAAAGAAAATATCAGAACAGAATTGAGTGTTGCTTCTTACTAGTTCAACATTAAAACGGATAAGACCTAGTTGCAAATCTAGTTGTATGTTTAACGTCATGAAGTCGAAGCACCTTGGAGGACAGCACATCAGAACAATTGCCATAACACGGCGGTGGAAAAGTGACAAGTTGACGTGCTAGGCCAGGATAGATTACATTACAGACCTTTTTTCAATTTTGTCGAGTAATAGAGTAAGAATACCAGACCATGTGTAGCAGCAATATTCAAGGAATAGATGAATACTAGATTTATTAATGTGCAAGATGGATTCGGACGAGAAAAAGACTGTCTGGCACGACACAGTGAACCAACTTTCCTAGCAGGAGATATAGTCATTGGTTCAATATAATCACTCTACTTTATGTCAGTGAATGTGAACCCAAGGAGATACTAAAGCTCTCCTGGAGGTTAGCATCAGCCATGATGAAGGAAGTCAGAAAAGGTTCTCTATGGTGATTAAATGAAAGCTTTTTTGGAAGTGTTAAGATTTAAAAGCCATTCCTTGCTCTAGTTAACAACTAATTAGAGGTCCGTTTCGAGAGCAGCTACCAGTTTTACTTTGGCGTACATGTCGGACTTGCTACTTAGACATGGACAAATAATTGTCACTAGCATAAATACCTAGTTAGTAACTGATGAAACCGGAAAAGCCGTTGATGAAGAAAAGAAACAACGTAGGTCTAAGGATAGACCCCGTGGGACACCGTATTAATGTGAAATTATTTAGAGGCGTGTCCGTTCAACACGAACTTTATTAAACTATTTGTTAAGAACGATTAAGGCTAAACATTCGTCCAGAGACAGCGTAGCTCTTGAGCTTGCGTAGAAGGTCAGCATGGCGAACCCTGTCGAACGCCTTCGAGATATCTAAAGTCACAGCCCGAGCTTCGCGGTTCGTATCAGTGCGATTTATCACCGTGAATCGAATAAATGATTACTTTAAAATATCAAGAATGTTATCAAGCACAAAAAAGACATCTGAAAAATTCCGGGGCGTATAATGAAGGAAACGTTGTGAGTATTACAAACAAATGTCTACTTCGAATAGCAAAGCATATTATCCTAAATAAATACATATTTGGGTTTTGTTTGGCTTGTTTTACGGCACATGAACCTCAATGGCTTATTTAATGCCGACAATATTTTTATTGCTGTTAATATTTTTTTTTTTTGAAAAGTATTTCTGGTAATATTTTTTCCAAAAATGTATTGCTGGTAATATTGTTTTTTTCAAAAATGTATTGCTGGTAATAATGTATTGCTGGTAATAATTTTTTCTTCAAAATTTATTGCTGGTAACATTTTTTTCCAAAAGTGTATTGCTGGTATTAAAAACTATTTTTACACGCTTTGACCCCAGTTTTGGGGATTAATTACTTGTCCATAGCTGGGACCCTAACAGGTGCTACCACCCAGAGTCAGGTTGGACCTGGGAACACCAGCAATTAAGAGGTGGTTCCACGATCCTCAAAAGCTGATCAGAGGTCTTGCTGTCGGATGCAGTTTATCGTCATACCCATTTGGGAACTGATGACATCGGGAAGGTCATTGATGAGGATCAGAAACAGCGTAGGTCCGAGGATAGAGTCATGTGAAGCAAATGCATTTTTAGTAACCCTCATTTCAATTTCAAACATTTTCTTGAATTTCATTGGTTGTTAAATAAAAAAAGCTTCGGGAAATTTCCATAACAAAACAGTCAAAATTTGTGCAAAAATAAGCTCTACCGACACAAAAAAAATATTTCTCAAATTCACCCCTAATTTAAACATTTCAAGAAATTCTATTGGCTAAAAAATAAAAAAAATACAACATTCGCCCAAGCATTTCTCAGAAAAATTCGCAACAGCTACCAAGCCTCGTTGGAGCCGATTTCGTTGTTAAGAAAAATATAAATATAAATAGTAAACAAATTTTCGTCGCATTTGAGACTCACACACGCGAAAGATACAAACGGAAATTATGTGCCGCCAAAGAAACAAAATTCCTTTATGAGAGATTTTAAAAATTTACACAACGAACTTTTTCACTCAATATCTTTCACAGAAAAATTCAATCTTTTTAATCAAAGTCAGACTTTTTAGACATTGAACATTTCCGAAACAGCAAAGAAGTTTTTCTCTAAAATATACCTTTGCATACATCATTGCAAAAAAGAAATTGTAAATTGTGTATATAAAATTTAATCTGTTGTTTCAAACATGTATTATTGTCGTGATTGAATATCGTTACCATTTGGCCATTTCTTATAATTTATGTTTATGGATATTGCATAATTTATTTACAGCACAATCTTAAATATTCATGCAACCTTTTTAGATTCATTACACATTCATATATGAACTTGAGCTTGTGGTGAAGGCCAGCATGTCGAACCCTATGAACAATTATGAATAGTTGTTCTTCTATGCGCAGTGTCCATTCAGGAGGTTGGCGATTATAGCTCTCCATAACTTGTCGATTTATTTGTGCTATTTTTCGTTATTTTCTTCACGACTTGTGCATGTTTTGTTAATTTGCTCTGTGTGTGTGTGAAATCGATTCTATACAAAGATTTACTAGATTTAAAAAAAAAAATGTCTAAAAGTATATTAGGAATGAGAAAAAATTAAATAAAATTGAGCGAAGAAAATAAGGAAAGCCATAAAAATCGGGGAGCGCGAAAGGAAAAAGAAAGTTTTATTGGTAATCTTTGAATGATTGATATATTTATGAGAATTTGAGAAGGTAAAATCCTTAAAATCTTATATAAATAATTTACTTAAGACCGAGCGCTATTTTTATTTTCGTATCGTTTTCCGATTGACAAAGCAAGCGAGAATATTACTTTGTTTCTAACGGAAGTGAAAGCCTGCGTTTCTGATCATGTGACAATGTGATCGCCAGTCAACTTTTTCTAGCACGTTGCTACTTTCTTTCACTTCTTACTGGTGCATAAAAAAAAATAAATTATAAACGTGTTTTTAAATGGTGAAGGTGGGCTTGAGTAATTTAAAATGTAAATTGTATAATCATAACGCTTTCTCGGATTACATATCAACTGGAAAGTCGTTGCCGAGAAAACGAGACATCGACAGTGTGAACTCGACATTATCTCTTATTACAAAATAAATAAAAGTGCTTAAACCTCCAGGCTGTTATTTTCGAAGGGTTTTGCTTGTTTTAATTCATTTTGCTGACGTTTTTAATACTGTACTTATTGGATGTAGATTTTCATCTTTTATGAGCCTTCCCGACATGAGCGATCACAGTCCTCCACCACTTCCTATCCTTTGTAACACTATGCAATATTAGTCATATTTCTATCCCTCCCTGTTCATATTCTGCTATTAATTTACACTAGAAATGTCCAAAAATTCGCTAAAATAGAGCATGCCCTGATGAAAAAGTCTCCCAAACTTGATTAAAAAAATTGTATTGTCTAAATGTTTATGTCATTATTAAGAGGAAAGACCAAAGTATTTTTGAGTATTTTTTAGAATTTTTTAATCCTTTCTAGCACGTCCGAAATTTTAGCTAAGAATTTTGTTTTTCTGAGTCATCAAAATTGACGTAAAATCAATAATGTGTTCCATTATTGACAGCTTGATAAACAAAAGTTAAATTCCCCGTTTAAAAATCTTGTAATAGACAAGCTCGTTAATTATGTTGCTCGCTGTTTCCATCTGCTCCTTTTGTTTTCACTATGTCTTCTGAGTGTTAAATCCTCCAACTTCTCTTTCCTTATTATGTGTACCAGAAATTTCAACCATCTCTTTATAAGATTAAGTAAAATGTCCTTTTCATTTCCATTTTCTTTAACATTTCCTTTTTATTCACATGTTCCGTCCATTGTATTCTTAGTATCCTTCTGTAGGACAGCGTCTCTGTTGCCCCAAGTTACCTCTTCGTCTGTGAGAAATTTGTCCACTATTCAGTCCCATAGAGGGAGACGTTGCAGTTCAATGCTATTCTTTGTTCCTAACGAAATTTTCCTGTTTCATAATACTTTGCTTAGCTTTTGGAAACCGTCTTTTGCTATTCTAACGCAAGTTCGGATTTTTGTTTTTGTTTTCAACGAAATATCCACGTTTCTTAATAATTTTCTTAGTTTCTTGAAAGCATCTTTTGGTATTCCAATGCATTTTGGGATTTCTGTGATATAGTTTTCATCGTCTGTTATGACATTTCCCAAATTTCTGTACTTGCTTTATTTTAAAAGTCGCATCTCTTGCTTTTTCTCTTGCTGTTTTCTTACAATGAATGATTAGTCCTTTCTTCCCGTTTTCCTTCATTACCTAGTCTAGAAGTATCTACAGTTTTCTTTTTGTGTCTTCTACCAATACGATATAATTTGCACATCTTATGTCGTTGAGGCTGTGCCCACCAATAATAAATCGCAGCAGAACAACCAGCTCTCTTAAGATCGTCTCGTTGCACAGGTGAGAAGACGGATCCTTGTCTTACGCCCCTTTCCATCTCTATGTAATTGCTCTGTTCCTTTTCTATCTGAATGCATGTGCTTTATGGCAGAAAAATGGAATAGGCGGAGTTCGATTTTTAGCTTAGACGCTTCGTGTTCACCTCGCACTCTTGCCCTCGGAAAGGTCATGAATCCACGCCTATGCGTTCTATCCTGCTGTGTGATCATCGTCAGAGATGTTTCCATTGGAATGCACGCTTCAAATCAGTGTGGTTTCTCATCCTCAGCCAGGCTGCTCCTTACAGATCATACCAACCTACTCAGACCCATTTGTGTTTCTTCAACGCTCAGCCGAGAGGTTCTTGTTTAGGGGTCAAGTATTGTATGGCGCCAGGGCCAGAAACGATTTTGAACTCAGAGTTGTCCTTCTCCACTAGTTGCCAACAAGTACAAAAGAGTATAATTTGCCTTGCTGTTTTACCCATAGCGACAGGGAGAAGAGATGAATTCAGATCATGAACAAAAACTTGATTTACTAAAGGGAGATAACTGAAACTCAGATATCCAGAATAGGTATGGCATGTGGAACTATAACAATCTACCCCGGTGGACGAAATAAAGTGTTCGGTTCGAAATTCTAACGTATATCACCTGAAGAATGCCGGAGCGTACAACGGTCGAAACGTTGTGAAGATAACACTAAAGACGAGGACAACAGTCCGGACAATGTAAATAGTGTAAATAGTTACGATGCCACATCTAAGAAATATAGACAGATGTTGAAAGAGATTATCTTTAAAAGTACACAATTGTTGCATAAAATAAGTGCTGTTTTTCATTATTAGGCTACACACATATTTATTTATGCTAAAATAGGTTTATAAGACAGGTTTTAGCGCGGATCTGCCTCGAGGCTAAAATAATTCGGCATTGAATGCCGAGGTAAAATCCACATTCTTAGATGTTGATTTTCAAGCGGGTCAGATATTCTCCTCTTGAGGGTTGGCGAAATACAATTTTCTTGTATTTCTTCCCTCTACATTAGTTAGCAAATATCTGAATACATATTTAATGCTTATATATCGATGATGTGCTAAATGAAAACTGCTTGTCCTTGGCTAAGCGTGGGCAAAATTCCTATTGAAAATTTAGATGACGTGTTTTTCATTTACCACGGACGCAACCCGTAAGCATCGAAGTATTAAGAAGAATCAGAAAGAGACAGCTGGAATTTCTTAGACAAATAATGCGGAAGGATGCTTTGGAAAATTTTCCACTCGAAGGTAAAAGCGAGTGAAGGCACCGGGCTACCTAGTTGATTAGCTTGTGCGAATGAATGGCGGAACGGGGTCTGGGAGGATTGGCAATGGAACACACGTGCTAAAAGGTGATAAGAGGTTGTGGAGGATCATGACAGCCAACGTCCTGAAGAAATACGGCATATATTTGTACGACTTACGATTTAAGGATGTAACATACTTTTATTCAGGATGTAATTGTATGTGTGAGCGTGTGCGCGCATGTTTGAGTGTGTGTATTTGCATGAGAGACAGAACGACAGAGAGAGAGAGAGAGAGAGAGAGAGAGAGAGAGAGAGAGAGAGACATACAAACAAGACCCTGAAAGTCATATTTACAAACAAGACCCTGGTATAATTCCAAGCATTTAGAAAAGCAAGCACTTTAATAATTAAAGATCGAGTTTACACTTACGGCTGAAGTATGGTACACTTTTTTCTATTTTTTTTTTTTTTACTGATTGTCACCCAATACAAGGCCCAAGAGCAACTCAAGGTAGAGGGTTACTGTGTGGACTTGTATTGGCTTAAGAAAGGGCAAGCAGTGAAGTTCTTGGGGCTATGCAGGAAAGATAAAATCTAATTTTAGATTTGAAGAGGTCAAGATTTTATTAGTAAATAAAATTTCAGAGTTCAGACAAACCTGTTTAAAAGATATCTTCTCCTATTGGGAAAGGAAAAAGTAATAATAATTACTGAATAAAAATTTCAGATTTCAGGGGGTTTTGAATTAGGAGTCTTGCTTTTTGCCTGAATACGCGTTTATTAAAATTGTTAAATAACTTTAAATGTTATATTTACATAATTTCATCAACAATACATGACAAATGCCTCAGGTGATTCATCTGTATATTTTTCAAGATCAGCACCTCTTGTATAATGAAAAGCTGGTTTGTTGAGCTGATGTTACTGAATCCAGTCTTCCCTACGAAATGCTTTACTATTTAGGTTTTGAGCCAGAGGAATACAAGCTTTAGACGGAAAAGTGGCAGTGAATGCTGGACAATCAACTCACAGATAAAGAGAAAACTGTAGGCAACAGAAATGTTCCACAGAAGGATGCTGGGAATAAAATGGACAAGAAATGAAAATTTTTCTTTTTTTTTTAAATTATTTCACCCTGAGAAAGGTACTAAAGCCACTAAGATGCAAGGGATTACTGAGTGTTACATAATACGAGAAAAAAACTACCAAGGAGAGAGAACAATGAAAGAGCAAGAATTAATAAAGAAGATAACGACTGATATTGCATGTAAATTATTGAAGATCAAATTTGACTGGGAAGCAAGAAGCCGGAAGAGAGTTCGACGTGCTAGAAGTGCAATTGAAGAAACTGTTAACATAGAACTTGCGGTTACATCAGTAAAATTATGGAACCTTGCCGCCAATCTATAAATAATTCATAAAGGCTAGGTATCATAGAGGAAAGTTAATCAAAACAATTACCATGGAAGTATTTATAGAAAAGGCACAGGGAAAAGTGAAAAGTGACTGAAGCCGAGATGGCAGGTCAGGATTCTTCTTTAGATTTTGTCAAGAATCTCTAAATATAGAGATTTTCCAAGCGTAGCTTGGATGTAGCACAAATCCGAAAGTAAGGGGCTCCCAGTGAGGATCGAACTCACTACTCAGTCGTAATTGTTCTGGCAAGACAAGCTTGCACCACCTCGAGGTGGCCAAGAATCTCTAAATTTATAGCAAGAACACAGGACCAGATGTAACAAAAATACTCAAAGCATGGACGAATGATAGAGTTTTAAATATATAAGGTTATTCTGGTGGGAAAATCGTCTAACGTCAACATAAACCAACATTTCAAGCTGCCGACCTAGCAATTGATTCAATAGACTCTTTCCACTTTATCTCAGAGGAAAATGTTAGTTGGAGTTTAGCGCCAGCCATGCTGAGGGAAGGTAAATGTTCTCTCTGACGATTAAAATAGATCTGTTCCGTTTTGGAGGTGTTAAGATTAACAAGCCATTTCTTGCCCCATTTAACAACAGATTGTAGGTCATTTTTTGGAATCCGCTGCCAATTTCACCTTATCGAACCGATCAGACTTACTATTAAGACAGGAGTAAATAGTTGTGTCATCAGCATAGATACTGAGTTGGGAAGTGATGCCATCAGAAGAGTGATTGATAAATATTAGAAACAACGTAGGTTCAAGGAGAATACCGACATTAAAGCACAAATATTTAGAAGAGTGGGCATTCAACTTTCATTCCGCGATTTGATAAGAAAGATGGAATCAGTTCAAAAATTCGTCCCGAAATACCCTAACCTTTCAACTTGTGAAGAAGACCGATATGTCAAACCCAGTCAAATGCAAACGAGATATCCAAAGCAACAGCCAGAGTTTAAACATTCTTATCTAAAGCTGGATAGTCACTTTCAACAATAATCGTTAATACACCAGCTGTTGACCTAGAGAAACGAAAGCCATATTGATTATCTGAAAGACGATCCTGCGAGGTGAGATGTCTAATCAATTAAAAATTAATTAAAGCCTCTAGGACTTTGAAACAAAGAGGTATAAGGCTAATATGCCGATACTTAAAGGGATCAGACGTTTCGCCAGAGTTCCTAAAAACTGGAACTACAGAAGAGGATTTCCAACAAGCAGGAAAACAAGAAGCAGAAAAGCATTTATTGCAGAGTTTAGAGAGAACAGGAGCTAATCCAAGAGCGCATTTCTGAAGGATTATTGCAAGGATATCACCAAGTCCACAAGTTTTGCAAGAATCCATTTTAGAAATGATAGCGGAAGTTTTAAGGAAAATGGAAATAAAAGGAGACTTAGAAAATGATAGCTTGAATTTCTTGAGCACGTAATGATGAAGACGGGTTATAAGAATTTGATACTCGCAAAACATATTGCAGCTAAATGTGCCAAGGGAAGGAAGACGGCCACTGATCTCGCGTGAATGGATGGCGGAAAGGTAGACGGGATGCTTGACAAAAGAATAAAGGTTGTTAAGGGCTACAAGGAGATCGTTGAGAACCATGACCGCCCACATCCTGAAAGGACATCACACGTAGAAGAAGAACTACAACACTGAATGTAAAGCAGATAAAAGGAAACTAATCAGCAAAAACTAATTGGAATTACAAAAGTAAATTAAAATAAGCACTTTTCTTTTCAAAAGCAAATGTCAGAGGTACTGAGAATTCAGGAGAAAATATATTTTCTGTTTATCTCGTGAAATTCTCTGAATAGAAAGCAACCTTTCAGGTGAGAATTTTAATTAAGGGTACACGAAAATTTCAGTGAAAAGTTTCCGAGCGTGTAACAGTTTTTCTTAATGAACTTAAATTCTCGCACTTTCTTATTGGTTCAATACAGTATTTTTTTATAGAAAACTGAGAGATGTTACATCGGTAAATTAATGGTTGCCCACATCCACCAAAAAAAAAAAAAAAAAAAAAAGAAAAAAGAAACAATAAAGAACGTTTTTAACGAATTTTGATCTTAAAATTTTTTGTTGATATTTCTTGGTCAAAATGAAGTAATTTTATCTATAACTCGTTTACCTATACTGCAAAAAATGGCGGAAATATTTAAGCAATGGAATTAATATTTTCTTCATAAGTAATCGAAGATTATTAGAAAAACAATTAAATCTATTCCTTTTTTTAATCTATTGTTCCCACAACAAGACCCAAGGGAAACTCAAAATAGAGGTTTAGTGAAAATGGTTGTTTTATGGTTATCAAAACTTTCTGAAGATATGTAGGCTAGATAACGGTTAAGCTCATTCTCTTGAAGAGTTTAAGATTGTAGTGTTCAGGGAAGTAATCTCACGGGTGTTCATGGGAAGGAATATCCAAATGGAACTTCATTCTTAACATTAGAATACGAACTGAATGACAATGGACCAGGTTTGTCTGCATGTCATGGCAAGTTTCAGCTGTAAAGGTCTGAACTAGTGGAGCTACGAAATGCAGCTCGTTAGAACATTTTCCTTAGAAATAGCAATAGGAAAGTGATCGGTGGTTTGATGGAAAATAAGCCATCGCCTACAAGGCCGCTTAAACGTTTTTGAAATCAGCCTAAGCTGGAACGGAAGAATTGGGCATCTCCAGCCGAGATAAATATTCTACTTTTTAATTCTACTTAGTGTACTTAGTCTACTTTTTAATTCTACTTTTTTAAATCATATAATTAAAAATATTCAAAGAACGCTAATATAAAGAAATATAATGCAATGTATTAACAACATGATCTCATCTTCTGCATATCCCACAATTCATTTACTTTTGGTCAAACTCACCGATAAGAAGAAGTTGCCAGACTTAAAATGGGCGAATTCAATCGTTTTCGAAAGAAGTGTGATGTTTTAATTTAATATTATTATTATTGATTCTCAACAATGTCTTCCTCCCTATCGCATACATATATTGTTATGGGACCTTACCCATAATAACATAATGGACTATATCATACGTAATAAATACTGCGCCACAAGAGGAAGCAGGGAGTTTAGTCCGAAGTAGGGCGAGCGGCTGATCGGCTGATCGGTTGAAGTCCCTACCTTCGGGCGGGGAGGAACCCGAACGAGGCTACGCCGAAGGACGGAGTCTCTTTCGGGGAGGTAAACCGACCCTGAACCCGTTTATACGGGTTCAAAGGGCATATTTTTGGCCGAGCCCACGGGCTCGGAGGTCCCACGTTAAATCGGCTTTGTGCCACATGATGCCCTCGTGGGGGGTGACTAAATACCGTTCCGTCTGAAGTCTGAGTTCAGTCTGAGGTCCGTCAGGAGTCAGTCAGTCGAGTCAGAGGCAGTCCGAAACAGAGTTGCGTTTCAGACAATTACTACTAAACCTGATTGTTCGTACTAACACTTTCTACTTCTCTGTATATATTCCTGTTTGTAATATATCTGTGTTATTCCATATCCGTGTTCGAGTTCTTCTTTATTGGTTCTACCTTGGACTACCACCGTGGTACAAGGAACCGGACCATAACACACACACACACACACACACACACACATATATATATATATATATATTCAAATGTAATGTCAATCGACATCTGACACCCTGAGCTTGTTCCCCGTTCTTCTCTGTAGTCTTTCCTGAAACTCGTCTCTTTACTCTTGTTCTCAAGCCTTTGTAGTGCCTTGCGTGCTAGTGGCACTTCCGCATTGCTTGGTGTGAATTGCTATATAATATATATATATATATATATATATATATATATATATATATATATATATATGTGTGTGTGTGTGTGTGTGTGTGTGTGTGTGTGTGTGTGTGTGTGTGTGTGTGTGTGTGTGCGTGTCCGTACAGATAACATGTTTATTAAAGTAATGTTAATTGATTGGGGTCGCAATATCTAATGAATTTTTTTTTTTTTTTGGTTGAGACTGACTAGGGATTATGAGAACGCAGTTTGAAAGTGTTTGTATCCGGACTTATACTAAGTTGGAAGTTAATTAATTTTATATATTTCTTTTTTCTTTTATTTTTACTCCCCGATTACCAGGTATGTATATATAATTGTGCTGGGGAATCTGTTGGCCTCAGCTCCATTGTCCAAATGAGTTATCTGAAAGCTCATTCTTTGAAATAATTTCTCTGGAAGTCAAACCTGGACTGTCTTTTTAATAGGAGTAGATAAGCTTTCTTATCGCCCGGTCCATACTCCCCCCTTCTCTTGAACAGGAATAAAAGCTCATCCTTTTTTGTTTTCCTGTTTAGGAAGGTGTTCCCGGTTTCTTTCCTTTTCTCAAGCTTTAAGAGTTATGCTGTCTTGCGTGGATGGTGGCAGCATCTATTTATACTGAGGGTACTGGGTTGGCAGTTTTATGGTTGCTATTTCCGAATGGTAGCCAGGAGACCGAACTCTTGCATAGCGTCTTGAGAGGCTGCTTTCATCAACAGTTGTATAATATCGGGGTTCTTACAGTGTCATGTCATGCATTGAAGTGTGTTCCTGCAAGCAACTCCGCGCCAGTTCCCTTTTTGCAAATGTTACATGAAACGACTGACTGCTACTACTACCCTAGGCCTTTCCTTACCAAAATAATACATCATGACTATAAACAACCAAAGATATAAATCTAAACCAGCAAAAAACACGTAAACCCCTCAATTTTTCTTTGTCCCAACATTCGTGGTATTTGTACTAACTTCTGCAGTCTATAATCGTTCCTCATCGTAAAGTTCTGGACATCGTAGCTTTCTGCGAAAATAATCTTAACTCTTCAACCCTCTTCCCTGATTACTCGATTCCTGGCAAACTTCTTAGGAAGGACTCTGATGTCCACATGCATGGCCTGGGAGGTTATGCCCGCAAACATCGCTCGCTGGCTAGTGAACTTTTTCTTGAATCTCCAGACCATTCTTACATGTTTTTCCGTTTCTCTCTACTCAACTTAACTCAGCTATCTCTTCTTATCTCTACCATCCCCTTGCTCTCATAACTTTCGTGCTAGATAGTATTATATAGACAAGACCATTCCTACACTCGTTTGCAAATATATTTGTGTTCGGTGACTTTAATGCCCACCACATCAGGTGGCTTAAACACTCTGTCACTGGCATCCAAACCCTTAACTTCTCAGTCACTCAATCCCTCACGCAATTGGTTGAAATCACCACGCGTTTCCCCAGTATCCCTGACGCGATTTCATTTTTACTTCTTGTACTACGCAGCGTTGCCCTCTTGGTAACTCCGATCATGCGGTTGGTCCCACCTCCAGCCAAGAACCTGCTACCAATAGAATATCTTTCTGTTATCAACGAGCTGATTGGGACTCGTTCTGTGATTTCTTTTGTGATATGCCTTGAAATTCAGTTTCTAATCATTCTCTTAAAAAAATATGCACGTCCTAGATCTCCTTCTGGGTGAAAGCCGGCATCGATGATTTCATTCCAGCATGAAAATACCAAGTTAAATCGCGTCCATCGTTTTGGTTCTCACTTGCATGTTCGGTCGCTATAGCCCACAGGAATCAATCTGCCGGCTGTGCCAGAGAGACACGTCTGATTGTCTCTGCTCGTAACGAGTGTAAGCGTGTCCTAAAAGAAGCGAAGTTACTGTTTGCTGATAGAATGAAACAACGTATAGCATCTCGCAAGTTCGGTTCTAGAGATTATTGGCGCCTCTGCAAGAGTGTACTGAACAACTGCAACTCCTCAATCCCTCCTCTATTCAATCAATTCGAAGTCTTGACACCTACAGGAGATAAGGTTGAATGATTTGCTTGGAAATTCTTAACACTTCAATCATTTTGGAGTACCCACACATGATCATTCCCTAGAACAGAGGCTCTACTGAGCGATATGCGCATAACTCTGTCACTGGTCTCGGACATCAACTCTAAATTAGACTGCCATAAGGCAAACGGACATAACGGTATCCCAGCCGTCGTCCTAAAGAAATGTGCTCCCGAGTTGTCTCCAGTTCTCTCCAAACTCTACAACTATTGCCTCACTGAGTCCTGCTTCCTGCCTTGTTGGAAGTCCTCCTTTATAGTTCCTGTCTCTCGAGAACCTTCTGATCCCTCTATCGCCCTGTTAGTCTACTACCACTTTTCGGAAAAAATATTCGAGGCTTTAATCAATGCTGAAGTGGCTAAGCACTTTACGTCCCACGACTTACACTCTGACAAACAATACGACTTTCGTTTTGCTCGGTCCACCGCTGACGTGCTTACGGCCATCAAAGGCGTTTGACAAACATTGGCATGCTGGTTTTCAGGGCTAACCCAATCATTCCTGTCAAATTGTGAAATGAAATCGTTCTGAACGGGCTCGCTTCCAGATCTTTTCACACGAACGTGAGTGTCCCCCAAAGCTATATCATGGGTCCTACGCTGTTTCTGATCTTCATCAATGATCTTCCTGCGGTCATCAGTTCCCAAGTTTGCATTTATGCAGAGGAAATTGCCATTTACTCCTGTCTTAACAGCAAATCACTCTGAACTGACAAAGTTAACCTGGCCGCTGGTCTTGAAAAGGACCTCCAATTAGTGCTTAACTGGGACAGAAAATGGATTGTAAAGTTTAATGCCTCCGAAACGAAGCTCCTCTCATTTAACTACCACAGAGAAACTTCCCTGCCCGCCATCAGCATGGCTGATCCTCAATTTCACAAAGCGCTTTCTTGGCCTCATGTTTTCATCTGACTTAAAATGGAACGACGACATAGAATAATAGCTGCATCTGCTGCAAAATAAGTTGGGTCACTGTGTTTTGCTAGAAGGTTTTTCTCGTTCCTCTTGCACATTTAAAAATCTATCATGCGTCCGTGCATTGAATACTGTTGCCATATCTGGTCTGGTGCTCCTGCTATTCATCTCGAGTTTCTTCACAAAATCCAAAGAAAATCTGGAATGTAATCGATCCTTACATGGCATCTCGATTTCAGTCACTTTCTCACTGACGTGATGTGACTTCCCTCTGTCTTTTCTACAAATATTTTCATGGTAATCGCTTTGACGAGTTTTTTCCCTTAGAGCCCCGACTATATGAATTTAAGCGTGCTACTAGATTGGTTCTTGCTTCTACCCTTTTACTGTTGAAATAGTCAAATGTAACCGCCACTTCTACTCCAAAAGTCTCTTTTCCCGCAATTCAGGATAGTAGAACTCCCTCCCGTTTGCTTGCTTCCCTGAAAAGTATATTCTTCAAAAATTTAAATGCAATGTCAATCGCCATCTTCTGTCGTCTTGGACCCAGTTCATCTTTTACCCTTTCCTCAATCTCTTCTACACCCAGTCTTTTTTCTCACTTCCACTCTCTGTAACCCTCCCCCTGCGTACTATTAGAATTCCCGCCTTGATGGGGTGAAATGATTAAAAAAAATCCGTTATTATGCTAACACGAGGTGATTGCTTATTAGTGTCGAGTAATGCCTTCCATTAACAGAACATTTCAGTAATAGGAAACAGTGTATGTATCCAATGTAACTGTTTATGTTTGTCGGTTTGTGACCGACAAACTTTCACAATATTAATAAATTAAAAGTACAATAGACCCCCCCCCTATATCTATGGCTTCAGGTTTCCTGTGGTTAACTTTAGAAATAAACAATCTATAAGTTTTACTTTACAACATTTGAAATAATATTGATGCTGGCATTTTTCCTTCTTTTATGCCCCGAATTTCTTCAGAACGTGGGTGATTATGGTTCTCCACATCTTCCTATCCTTTGTAACTCTTAGCAATGTTTTCTTTTTACTAACCCTCCCTGTTTTGTCTCTCATTTAAACAAACTTGTTAGGTTACTCGAAGTTTCCATCTGCCATTTTGCATTTTCTGTCTTGTGGGTTTCAAATTCTCCAAGTTCTCTTTCCTCGTTATGTCCTAGAAATTTCAACTGTGTTTTTCTGATTCTAAATATAATTATAATTTTTCCTTCCATTTTCCTTAAAATTTCTTCGTTCCTTAAATACTTTGTTCATGGTATTTTTTGCATCCTTCTGTAGAACAACATCTCTCTGGCCTTAAATCTCTTCTTCATCTGTGAAGAAATTGTCCAACATACACTGGCATATAGGAGGACTTATATTACATCGCAGTTCAGCGCTCTTTCCTTTATTTCTAACAAAGTTTTCCTGTTTCTTCATACATTTGGAATGTTTCCTTTGCTATTCGAATGCACCTTCGGATTTCGGTGTCACATATTCACTCATCTGTTAAAATACTTCTAAGTTATTTAAGTTTCTGTATTTGCTTGTTCCTCTTGCTTCCAGCCATATATAGTCTTCTCACAATAGATGGTTACTCTTTCTTCCCGATTTTCAAAATAAAATGTTACTGGAAGTGAAAAGATACACGTTTTCGACTTAACAAGGAAAGAAAACATAGTGTGCCGGATTTTCAAAGATCTACGCTAACGTCCGGCAAATGATTGTGGCTATCACCCTATCACCCTATCATAGCTATTTTCAGGGATGATGTTACACCGAAACTTTACATATATTCATCATCATAATGTTCAGACAAGCTACATTCTTTGGCTACCCCAAATCAACTCTTCAGCTTAGACCCACCATACTGCGTATATTGAAGTGAACTACCATTATTCTCCTCGAATTCGATTACTGAGTCCCATTTGGTTAGCTTCTCTCCAAGAACTGTTACTTTGTGGAACAAAATATCAGGAAGATGTTTTCAAGACAAACTTCAAATCTAGGGTCAATCGTTATCTTTTACACGTATCCACATTAACCACACCCCTTCGTCTTACCGATGATACAGCAATTATCTTCAGTAGCCATCTAACTTGGAAGACTGTTAATTATTAAAAACAAAAAACAAACCCCCTCCCAAAAAAAACAAAAACAAAACCCCCCAAAAAACAAAACAGAAAAACAAATAAAAACACTAGATTGTAATTTATATAACTTTAAAACCAGGAATAAAACCATATAGGGGCCAATCGTAATATTACGATTTTCAAAAGAAATAGTCTTACAAGGCTCGAGAGTCACTCAATATAGTGTTACCGTTAAAAGCTTTATGATGAATGAGGTTTGTATTATGAATGAAATAGGAGATGGTGAGGATATATAACATTTGACCCTTGACTTGAAGAGTGAAAAGTGAAGATTGTTCTGTGGATTTCTCTATGCAGGAATTAGATCGACATAATCATTATTCTTAGAAAAAAATTGTCAAAATAGAACTTCCCCCTTCCATTTGTAATACAGAGAATTCACATTTATTTTTACTTAATGTCCGATTTTAGGAAATGATGCTGAATTAAAAAAAAAATTCTATTAATTCTTTAGAAATATTTTGATTACATTTCAGTTATAAAGGCTTTCAAAGAGACTCAAGGACAAATGTGCAATGCTTAAAAAGAGCAACTGAGCCTGTCTTAGTTCTGTGGCCTTTCTTGATTGAACCAATTAACGCCTTACTAACTTGAAGATGTTTTTTCCAATTTAAGAGTAACACAGTTTCAATTCCTGCCGAGATGTATGCTCTTTTTTTTTCATTAAGAATTTGATTTCCTATGTCGTTAGACGTCAATGTTTTTAAAAAGCTAATGTTTACTCAAACGCGTTTACCGACTAAATATAACATTTAAATAAGAAATAACGTCGGATTATAAAATCCATTAATTCTTTATCTACAATTCTTGATCTTCAGCATATATTGAAGACGGTAGACAATTTGAAGTACCTAGGTTTATGGACACAAAGTACAGAAAAGGATTTTTCTGTAAGAGAATCTCTTGCCTGGACTTCATGCCAGAAACTGAAAAATCGTATGGATCTCCCAACTATGCAGAAGATTAGAAATCCGAATGATTTTTGTGACAACAGAACCTGATTTGCTCTATGGAGCAGAGACGTGGACTATTACAAAAGCTGTAAACAAACAGTTAAGCAGCATACGCGCAATGGCGCTTAATATATCCTGAAGAAGTCATACACAAATTACCGAACTCTATGGAGAGCTACCGAAGGTAACAACAAAGATGTAGCAAAGAATGGGGTATCTTGCAGGTCATCGTATCAGGCATGATGATATAATTGCTAGCAAATTCTGGCATCCAAACGAGGTAAGAACAAGAACAGGAAGTAGAAGACTTAAATTTTTAGACACACTACTGGAGGATTCTGGGATTGAGATGTCATGAGCGAAATGCGAAATATCATCACTGTATACCGCGTTTAATGGAGGAAGCGAGTCGATGCTATGGAACTTCCTGTCAAGTGACAGAGTCAGTCTCTCTCTCTCTCTCTCTCTCTCTCTCTATATATATATATATATATATATATATGTATGTATGCTTCGTTGAATAATATAGACATATTGCGTCTACTTATTTTTATAAGATATTTAAATAAACTTATAAAAATAAGTAGACGCAATATTGTCTAATCAGTTTTTTGATGTTGAGATGAAATCCATCAGCATTACAACTCAACACCAAAAAACTGTTTGAATATATATATATATATATATATATATATATATATATATATATACGACAGAGCGTATGTAAATATAAATGTGGACATCGAAATCCACACCCATAGGCGACAGTCTGTTTCATGCTTAAACGCAATCCTCAGGCCAAGAGGGTAGCTCTTAAGCATGAAACAGACTGTTGTCTCTGTGTGTTGAATTCAATGTCAATATATATATATATATATATATATATATATATATATATATATATATACTGAGCGTAATACCCAAAATTGTCTAAATGGTGTAACAGCATAATTATACACCCCAAATTAAAAAAAAAAAAAACACTAAACTAATTGAGTTTTTTTTTACAGATAAGACGTTTGGTCATCTTGATACCAGTTGTCGTAATAATCACTGAAAAAATCTTCATTCAGCCAAAAAGAGAGCAGGTTAAAATTGTTTTGTGTCAGCCCCACTATGTTTTCTCAACTGAGAAATTGTGAAAGGAAAAAAGATCATTCAGGCCTTAAGTAATGGTATCAACATGTATACTCTGGCTTCCATCTTCAAAATCTATTCAACAACCATCAACGGTGAATAAGTTTTAAAAAGAGGGAACAGTAGCGAGAAAAACTGGATCAGGAGGTCACAACAGGAAGAGGGAACATCATTTCAACTTAGAGATAAAGAGACGAATTTGAAAAGATAAAATTTAATCCATAATACGTTTGGCACGTGAAAAATGAGTTTCACTTATGACAAGAAAAGCAACAAAAAAACTTGAAAATTAAATAGTACGTGAAACCTGTGAAGCACCTTGTTACTTTAGGATAGAAAGGTTAAAAAGTTAGAGAGGGCGAAGATCATCTTGAATAAGTTGGAAAATGATCGTTGAATATATATATATATATATATATTTGAACTTAATTTCAATCCTTCATGATCTTCCCATCTTTAGCTATGATTAATTAATGATGAAAATTACATTTTCGTTTATGATCGATTTTATCACGATTCTTCTGTTAAGCTTAGAGAGTAATTATACATCCTTATTGCTCAAAGTAGAGTCCAATAGTGTTATAAAAACCTCGGAAAATTCCAGTAAGATTTCTTTAATCATTTTATACGGTACAACGGTTCAGAGCTTAATCTAACAATTGAATAATTTTGCTGTTTACACACACACACACACACACACACATATATATATATATATATATATATATATATATATATATATATATACACGGGTATGTGTTTTCAAATGAGCCGACCCCAAGTAGATTTTTTTACTCTACTAGCTCGTATGCTGCATCGTGCTATTATTGTATTTGCGATGATCAGTGATATAAAGTATGGTGATTATCTCAGGCAGGCTATTGAGAAATGCGAGATTAACGCACTTTCAATGCATTCCCTTCTCAGTGAATCTTGTTCTCTTCTGAACAAACTGGCATTTTCTAAATGTGACCAGATGTACTGCGCTGAAGCACAAATGCGTTTAGACATTCAGATTGTTGCAATGCAGAATATCTCTGCGGTGCTCATATAAACTGTTTTTGAGATTACTGGATGTTTAGCCGATGTAGAAAACAGATTTTTTCATCAATTAGCTGTCGATACATGTACACATAAAAAAACGTGTTAATCCTGCACATACAGTAATTAATTCTATACTTTTTTCTGTTATTTCATGACGCGAGTGTTTTCAATAGGAAATCGATCTCTTCCCATGCTGTGTACACACGTGCGTTTATTTGAAATGGAAATTGAATACATACACTCACATGTTTAAATCGTTTAATTAAAAACCC
>CAHIKZ030000504.1:352500-422500 GCA_903632075.3 Acanthosepion pharaonis | reverse complement strand
TTAAAAAATGTAAAAAATACCCCCAAAATACTTTGATCTTTCCTCTTAATAATAACATGAACATTTAGACGATAAAATTTTGTTTACGTCGAGTTTGGCGTCTTTTTCATCATGCTATGCTATTTTTTAGCAATCTCGTGGAGGTACCCATATATATATATATATATATATATATATATATATATATATATATATATATATATATATGTATATATGTATATATATCAAATAGAAATAGACAAAGTCCGACAATTATTTTAAGACATTTTATGTTTTTATATATATATATATATATATATATATATATATATATATATATATATATATTGTATTTTAGGCAGCAAACATCCATTGATACGTGTTTCATTAAAGACAACAGACGTGGTACTGTGATTAAAAACGGTATTTAATTCTTCTTGTATTCGAATTAGTGTTTTCTTTTTTGGACAGAGAGTGTGTAGAAACTGTCATGTAGAAGATTTGGATAGTTTCTCAAACACTGAGCCCAAAAAAAAAAACACTTGTTCTTTTTCAAAAGAAAAAATTAAATAAAAAGCCTGCTCGTAATAAATTATCTGTCGTCTTTAATGAAACATATATATATATATATATATATATATATATATATATATATATATATATATATATATATATATCATAATTTTCTCGTGCAAGACTGGGCGACTATAACTGCCATTTTCCTATCCTGCATTCATCTAACGATCGGCCTGATAAATGCATAAGAAAAGATATATATTTTTTTCTGGACATAGAGTTATAAAACTGTCTAAATGATCTGTGAATCCGAGTGCTTTCAACTAATCTATTAGATATTATGAAAGATATTTTTTATTTAACTGTTCTGTATTTTGTCCAGTAACTTATTTCCTTTGTTCCATTTAATCTTTTTTAAAAAAAACAAACTATTATGTAAATTTTTGTAACTTTGATAATATTTAATTACAACTAATCTTTATTCGGTAAAAATGTCATTGCTAATCCTGCATTACTTTTTTAAGTAATACACATATTTATGTCTTTGTTGTTTCCGTTCTTTATATTATGGCCGCTACTGTATATATATATATTTTTTTTTATCATCATTTTTAATCTCTTTTACACGTTAATGAGGCTATGAGGTCGTATTTTCCACAATGGAAGCATTAATAAAAAAAAAAGATAAACGAACTCTCAATAATATCCTCTATGAACACGGCAACAATATGCTGACTGTGTTCGGGAATTAAAAACATTTCCATCCATAATTAATTAATTAAAAACTTATTTATTGGTTTGGATTTATCTATTTTCCTTATTTTTGCTGATATATTTTATTTTATTTATTTATTTTTGATAATCGTTTTTAGTTTTCGATTTTTAATAATTCTTTTTTTCTATTTAATTTTTTAAGGGATTAATTTTGGAACTTCGGTATCGGGTTTTCTGTGGTTGAACCTACTTTTAATCTTTTAAATGATTCAGGAATTGACCAATCGGAAGTGTTGCAACTTTTGATCATTTGTAACACAAGCTTTTTTCTTTTACTATCTCCCTCATTACCAGTTCCGTCATCCATTTACAAAAGCTCGTTAGGTAAATCATTCAATTTTCCTTATGTCGTTTTCCCTTTCATATATCCTCTGATTGTCAAATTTTCGAAACCTTATGTGTCCCAGATATTTTAACTCTCTCTTTTTTATTCACAGTAACCTTGTTGTTGCCATTCTCCTTAAAATTTTCTCATTGCTCACTTGCTTCGTCCATGGCTTTCTCAGTATTCTTTTGTAGAACCACCTTTCTATAACCCATGACTTCTCTTCATTTCTGGGGAAATTGTCCAGCATTCACTGTGATATTACATAGCAAATCAACACTCTTTTCGTTTTTTCTATTGAAATTTTCATGTTTCTTTATACTTTGCTTATATTTTGGAAGGCACATTTTGCTATACCAATACCTCTTCGGATTAGGTTTTCTAAAAATGCATGGATAAAGGAGAAATAAATAATTTTAAACACTTTGCTTTTAAACTATCTCTTCGTATTCAATAATTATATCAATTAAATGAAAATTAGTATCATTATTCATTAGCCCTAATGTTTCATGTTTATATTAATATTTTGTCTGATGATGGTCAGGTGACACTTGTTGCACGTCTTTCAATACTGGGTCTGGAGTCAGTTCCTAGACTTTCACACCATTTTTGTTAGTTTCAAGTAATGTAAATCCTTGGGAGTGATAGTGGAATTGTTTCTTACTGACCTCTCCACAGTGACTTTATTGAGGCACCACCTCTACTTAGCTAGCCGTTTACCCTTTTGAGTTCATATCCCTCTTGGAAGGTCTCGATTTTTTATCTTACAGGGTAGCTAATCATTCTACCCACCCTTGGGTGGTGGTGCTGGTTTAGTTCACTAACAATCCGATAAAGTGGTGAAAAAAAACAAACTTATTTGCATCCCAGTTCAACGACTGTTACCGGACACTCGAGTAAATAGATGTGTGGATTAGTCTACTGAATATCTCAAATGAGGTTTTGCATGGGTGTGAATACCGCCGTACATTAAATGTTAAAAGTAAAGTTTCTATTCCTTGGTGTTTACAAAGAATTTCGTCTTATATACAAAGATTTCATGTAGTTAAAGTTGTTAAATCTTCTTTGGTTTCTAGAAATCTTTTACAGACTATCTTCCATCGTTAAAATCTGTGGAACCAATAGTTTTTTTCTTTTTTTTTCTTTTACTTAAACAGAACACTGGCAGCAGAGTTTCTCTCTTATTTGGCGTGGCCGTTGCAAATCAAGAGTGAAGAATAAAAATTCAAGTTCGTTTTTGTTCTGAACAAACGTTTCGACTGGCCTGAAGTGCGGGGATGCAAGGCTGGCAATTTTTCTCACTGGAATCTCTGTTACATATTTATGTCTACCATTCGTCCATACTTTGAATATTGCTGCCACATCAAGTCTGGCGCTTCTGCTACAAATTTAGAAGTTTTTGATGCAAAGAACCTGCAATATTACTGGTCCTGATATGGCATCTCGGCTTCAGTCATTTTCCCACCGCCGTAACGTAGCTTCATCGTTCCTTTTCTATAAATGTTTTCGGGGTAAGTATTCTGATGATCTTTTTTCTATTGTACCTAGATTTTATTAATTTAAGCGTAGTACTAGAATAACAGCAAGGTCTCATCATTTTACACTTGAAATGGTTAGACGTAACTAAGTTCTATGCTAACAGTATCTTTTCTCGCACATCTTACTTGTGGAACTCTCTTGCGGCTTCTTGCTTCCCAGTCAATTTTGATCTTTAAAAATATACATACAATGTCAATTGTTATCTTCTGTTAATTATTGTTTTTTTTATTGTTCTCTCTCCTTAATAGTTTTTTTTGTTTCTTATATTCTCTCACTGTCGGTAACCCCTTGCATCTTAGCGGCTTTATTGCGTTACTTGGGATAAAGAAATATGTCATCAAACAAATCCAAGAACTTTCTTACCTCTCTGATAGAAAACTTTATACTTGCTTTGTCGATCACGCATCAGTTTATGAATATAGCAGTAGAGACTTGCTCTTATCATTCATTAAAAACTGCCTTCCAGTTTCCAAATCCAGTGTATGCATTGATCTAAGCGAGAAACTGTATCAATTTATAAAATCTTTGGAACAATTTCAAACCTCATCAGAGGTACGACAAAGAAGAAAAGAGAACCCTAACTCATTTAATCTTCTAAATTATCCCTGCGCATTTACACAGATGTGAAGCGATGAGCACTAACCATTTCAAATATTTCATACCACATCCAAAAAAAAAAAAAAAAATCAACTGATAGAAGACAACGATCCTGCTTTCCCTCCCGAGGCCAATGTACTGACGATTTTAAACAGAAAATCAACGTTCTTTTCCAAGTGCTCCAAGAAAAAGGACTCAAGATATATCTTTCCAAAACAGAAACTATGATCTGGAATTGGAATGGAAGCAGTGATGGCACCTAACCTGAATAAAAAGTTCAGGATGTGGAATTAGTAAATACTAAATATTTTAAATCCCTTGGCGTATAGATTATTTGCAACAAATTTATCATAGGCGAAAATGACATTGAACATAAAATAGGGTAGAGGCAGTTTCGTCCAACAACGCAAATTGATACAAAACTAAATCATCAATCTGAAATCTCAAGTTATGTCCTTAATAGCATCGAGACTTTCATGTTGATATCATGCATGGCGCCAAATTCACTCAGAAATATCTAAACTGTCAGTTGTATACAATCCCATTCTCAGATCAATAGTTAAAATGGCTTTAAACGAGTGACATATGAGGGTCTTGGCAAAGGTCATGTTTCTTTGAATATTGTGGCTTGGTGCCACAAAATCACAATCAATCAACTGTATAAATAATAGAAAACACACTACTTGAGGACTACAAACGACAGTAACAATTAAACTGGCTAGCAGATGTAACTTGAAGAGAAAATAATGACATAATCAAGATGTTGGCATGCCACATTACTTCAAAAAATGGTTAGGATGGAAAACCCCATCAATACTGGAAGAGCGATAGCAGTTAATGAACTTGAAAAACATTTCTTTTCTTTTTGTTGTTTTAAGAGCAAGATATTATAAATTTAAACTGAAAGCATTACTAGCTTCTACGTCAATGAATTCCAAGTGGGTAAGCGGCTAATATTACCGATGCTATTAGTACATTTCTTGAATTCGTCTGTTTTAAGGAAGTTGGTTTTGATTGTTTTCAAGAGAAAAAAAGTTGCAATTAAAAAGGAAATTCAGTTAGTGAAAGAAAGTATATTGCAATATAGAAAAAAAAGGAGAGGTTTGGTGGCTATTAATTTAATTATAAAACGAGTATATGTCGACTCTAGATTTTCAGGTTAATCAAGCTGCAAATTAGTTTAACAAAATGCTTTATAGCATATAAAACTAATTAAAAATTCTCATTAAACTCTACCTCCATATTATAAACTCACAGTTGACATGTCTGAATCGACAAGCGCCTAAAATAAAAATGTCTGCCACTAATTATGCTACTTTTGCAGCCTTCGCTAAAAATATAGTATTTATTTAAAATTGTTTCGATTAAGCATTATCAGGATTTTTTTTAGCTCCTTATGTGTCTTCTCACCGGACTTATTCAGTCTCTACAACGAGGCGATTCTGAGAGAATTAGAAATCCAAACAAGATTCATTATTGTCGGTCACAACACAAGATATGCAGATGACACAGTGCTGATGGCAGACACGTAAATAAAACTACAAAAGCTCCTACGAAGGCTGTGAAGGAAAGCGAGAAGAAACAGTTAAGCATCAACTGAAAGAAGATAGAACCCATGGTTGTTAGCAAAAGGAACAGTCCTAATTACAAATTGGAGATACCAAAATCAAACAAATAAAAAAAAATAAATAAATATCTGGGATGTGTTTTAATAGAAGACGGAAAGTACGAAGCTGAAATCCGAAGGTGCATTGGGATGGCCAAAGATGCATTTCAAAGCATAAGCAGAGTATTAAGAAACAGAAACATTTCGTTAGAATCAAAGAAAAGAGTATTGAACTATTATTATGTGTTATCTGTCCTCCAATATGGTAGTGAGTATTGTACAATCTACTTGAAGAAGAAAAGACTTGCAGCAATATAAATGTGGTTCTACAGAAGGACGCTGAGGATACCATGGACCGAATATGTGAGCAACGACAAAATTTTAGAGACAATGAAAACAAAAAAGAAACTTATACTTAACATTATGAAGAGACAGTTGAAATTTCTAGGGCACATAATGAGGAAAGACGGCATGGAAAATCTGATACTCACAGGACAGATTGAAGGCAAGAGGGACAAAGGAAAACAATGCATAGCATACCTAGTGAGATTGAGTAAATGGATGGCGGAACAAGGTTTAGGAGAAATAACAAAAAGACAAGATTTATTAAACGCTACAAAGGACAGGAAATTGTGGAGACCCATGATCGCTTACGTAATGAGGGAACATAAAGAAGAAGTAGTTTTACTCCATATTCTTAATGTTATTTTTAGATAAAGAAATTTCACTGTTATTTATTAATTCTTAATTTTGGGTTATGTTATTGTTACTCTTTAGGTTAGGTATTTTTCTTATTACTTTTTTAGTAATGTTTCTCTGTCCTGTTATTGTTGCTAGTTATAATAAGTAATTTAACTATTATTATTTCGTTATGTACCATCTTATTAATGTTTATAGATTAGGACATTTCGCTATCATAGTTTTAATATTCGATTTACCCCATCTAATATTGCTGCATTTTAGGGCACATAATGAGGAAAGAGGGCTTAGAAAATTTGACACTCACAGGGCATATTGTAGGCAAGAGGGACAGAGGGAAACTGCGTGTCACCTACCAAACGAGTTTGTATAAATGGTTGGCAGAACAGGGATTAGGAGAGATTGCATAAAAAGACAAACTTTACTAGGAGCTACAACTGACAGGAAATTGTGGAGAGTCATGATTGCCTACGCTCTGGGTGGTCAGGGAACATAGAAGAAGAAGGGGGGGAGAAGCAAAAGAGGAAGGCGGAGGAGAAGCAGAAGAAAAAAAGGAGGGGAGTAAAAGAAGAAAAAAATGAAGACGGAGGAAGAGGAGGAAGACCAGCAGCAGCAGCAGCAGAAGAAGAAGAAGAATATTATCACTATCATTTAAATACTAATTTTTAAAAATGGCTCCAAATGAATGCAAGTGAAGAGTGCTTTAATTTAGATTTCTCGGCCTAACGATTTCCGCTGACATGAAGTGAAAATATTATATTGAATCAATTGCTAGGTCAGCTGCTAGGAATTTTGATTCACTGTTCATTGTGCTAAATAAATTTTCTCTCTTGAATCTGTCTTATACATTTAGAAGTCTACCATTCACCCATTCACCCATGCATCTAATATTGCTGTCACATCTATTTAGAGATTTTTGATAAAATCCAAAGAAGAATTTGCAATACTGTCTGTCCTGATATGACATGTCGGCTCCAGTTACTATCCCACCGCCGTAACATAGTTTGCCTGTGATTTTTCTACCAATATTTTCATGGAAATTGTTCTGATGACTTTCGTCTTTAACATCTCGACTTTGTAAGCGAAGTACTCGATTGGCAACTAGGTTTCATCATTTTACAGTTGAAATAGCTAGATGTAACCGCAGCTTCTATGTTAACAGTTTCTTCTATCGCACTTCTCCTTGTAGAATTCTCTTCCTGCTTCTTAGTTTCCCGTCAACTATGAGGAGACCCAAGACGCGCATTTTTTAACAGGATGATTAAGAACTTAATTCCAAGACACGTCACGTCACGAAGGAAATCACAGAACGAGTCCCAATTTGCTAGTTGTTAACCGAAAGATATTGTATTGGTAGGAGGTTCTTGGCTGGTGAGGAAACGGATGGTGATGTTTACAGATAAAACCGCATGATCGGAGCTGCCAAGATGGCAAAGCTGCGTAGTACGGCAAAAAGTCAGGGATAGAGGTAAAAAGAGATCGAGAAGAGACGTGTGTCTGTTAGTGTTACTCGGGAGACGCGTGGTGATGTCAACCACTTGCGTGAGAGATTGAGAAGTTCACAGTTTGGATCCCAGGGAGGTCAGTGATAGTTTTTAAGGCACCTGGTATGGTGAGCATTAAAGTCACAGAACACATATATATTTTCAAACGGGTGTAGGGGGATGGCCTTGTCTACATTATCAGAAATATTATCTAGCAGGCAGCAGAGAAAGGGGAACGGTAGAGAAAGAAGAGATAGCTGACTGTGTTCAGAAGAGAGAGACGGAGACACATGTACGAATGATCCGCTAATTCAAGAGAGAGCGCCTAAGTCAATGGGAGATGTTCACGGGCAAAACCTCCCAGGCCATACAGGTGGACATTAGAGTACTTTCTAAGGAAAGGAAGCTAGGAGTCGAAAAATTGAAGAGTTAAGATTAGCTTCATAGAGAGCTAACATGTCTAAGAGGAACGATTCCACACTGCAGAATTTGGTACGAATACCACGAATGTTGGTGAAAGAAGGGTTGAAGGGTTTACGTGTTTTTTATTGAGCTGGTTTAGGTTTGTGCAAATGGTTGGTAGAACAGGGATTAGGAGAGATTGTAAAAAAGACAAACTTTACTAGGAGCTACAAAGGACAGGATCTTTGGATGTTTATAGTCATGATGTGCCATTTTGGTTAGGAAAGGCCCAGGGTAGTAATAGCAGCCGGTCGTCTAATGTAGCACATGTAGAAAGGGAATTGGCGCAGACAGCAACATAGTGTGGCCTCAGGGTTCCTTATAGGAGGAACTAGCAGGGACACCCTTACATGCGCGACATGGCACTGCAAGAACTCCGATATTATGCAACTGTTGATAAGAGCAGCCTCGCAAGATGCTACGTAAGTGTACGGTCTCGTAACTACCAGCAACCATAAAACCACCCATCCGGTATCCTCAAAAAATTAATGACAGCACCACTATTAAGGCCTGAAAGTAGTAAAGGGACTTGAAACCCCTTCGCAAACAGGAAGCAAGGGATGCGCCTCTATTCGTGTTCAAGAAAACGGGGAGTAAGAACCGTGTGATAGGAAAGCCTATCTACTCCTATTAAAAAAGGTACTTAGTTAAAGTCTACATGTCTATTAGAAATTCAAGAAAGAATTAAAAATGGCAGCTACATACCTCTGAACGTACTTTACAAGACAAATTGTTCTGGGTGGTTCTCTAATTAAATTATAACGGAATGGTAACTTATGATTTATATTTGGAGTCTCTCTACGGACCACAGATTTTATTAGACTAAGCCCTGTTTAACTGACATTAGGGAGTGGTAGTAACAGGTAGTTCCTGATTCAGTTCCATAATCACAGCAGCAGGGTAAAAGAAAAAGAGAAAGAAAAACAGTAGAGAAAAACAAGATGGCCGTTAAATATTAAGATTAATTGAAGTCAAGATGAAGAACGATTCAAACATGAAATTTAGCTCGAAATTAAACACTCAAAATACCAACGTCAAGGAAAAAAAAAAAAAAAAGTAAAAAATATATTTAAATGAAATTTCATGACAGAAATAGTCGGGCTACCTCTCTCTATGTAAAGGACTACAGCAAATTTCATGAGACAGAAATAGGCTAACTGCTGCTGATTATGTAGTGGACTATAGAAGATTTGATAAGATATAAATAAGCGAGCTGCCCCTCTGTATGTAGTGTACTATAGAAGATTTTATAAGACAGAAATAGGCAAACTATCACTCTCTATGGTGTAGACAATGGCAGATTTCATGAGAAAGAAACAGGGGAACTTCCCCTCTGTATGCAATGGACTATAGAAGATCTCACATGACAGAACGAGGCGAAATTTTCCTCACTATGTAGTGGACTACAGAAGATTCCAAGATAGAAATAGTCGAACAGCCTCTATAGAGTAGCAGATTTCATAAGACAGAAATAAGCGAACACCTATGTTGTGGACTATAGAAGATTTCATTTTGACAGAAATAGGTGTCTCCCCTCCTGCCCGTGTAGTGGACTATTTTTGTCTCATAGTATGAACACTAAAAACTGTTTTTAGTAGAAATATTGTGCTAATGAAAGGCTGAAGATTCGCGTGGCAATGTCGATGTCTAAACTTTTTAAGTACAGAGGAACCCCGGTTCTCGAACGTCTTACGTCGAACAGAAAATTCGAGATGAAAATGCCTCGGTTATCGAACAAAATTTTGGTTATCGAACAACATAGCCGAACAGAATTAACACGAACGGTATCATTTCTGAGTTGATCGCCGTGTTACATTCGTGTGTTGTGTCGTGCTTTTATTTTCAACTTTAATTGTACTGTAACTTTTTTTCTCTACAGTGATTCTTATTGGAAAAATAGTTTCGGTTTACGAACATTTCGGGTAACGAACGGCCTTCAGGAATGAATTAAATTCGTGAACCGAGGTTCCATTTTATGATTAAATATATTTATATATAATTAATTTCATTCATTATATTTGCTTGCATTGCTCGAATCTGGAAAACCTGTAACCATCGCATCTTTGGTGAGTATCCTCTTAATGTTCTTCGTTATAAAATAACGAACCGGTAAATGGATAAAAAAAGAAGATATTTGATAAATAATACAAATATGATTCTGGCCAAAACTTATTGGACACACCCTTTTGAATTTATTTACACCATAATAATTAACTAAAAATCAAGTAGTTATTTATATTTTTAAAGGTTTATTAATTACATCGATCAACAGTAATGATGAGTTACTAAATGTGTAATTAGTTCATAATAAGAGGACATTTTTATTGATTCCTCTGCATTAAAATAAAGTGGAGGAATGGATTAAAGTATTAATCCATTAATCTCAGGAGATTGTAATTGTGACTTTAATCTCTGGTCCGGGGACTACAGATTCAGCCTCGGTGGCAAACAAGACGAGCAATATTTCTTTTGCTAGTACCAAATAAGAACGATAAAAGATACCCATAAAAATGGACATTTAATTTAATTCATCGCGTGTGTGTCGGGGGGTGGTGAACTTTACAAAACATTTCAAGTTTTTATGGATTGATTCTTTTTTTTTACAACGTATCAACCCTTTGCAGGTTATTTAAAGCCAGAAAATATTTTTAAATTGTAAGATTTTTTTTTTTAGATAATAATGGTTTAGTGATGCAAATCTTAGTAATTAATCCATAGCTAGGGGAGGAGTGGTGGATTCATATCTTTGCCAATGGAATTTGCGCGTAAGGTAATATAACGAACCTAACGGGAATTGGAACCCGGCTCTCCGATTAAGAATTCTGAGTCATTATCCATTACACCATCTACACATGCGCGCTTACTGGTAGTCCCAAGCGGTCACTCATGTAGGTACTGACCATTGCTTAACTTCGATGATCGTACGGGACCCTTTGATTCCTCGTGATGTGGCTGTAAGCCTATTTCAAGTAGGGTTAGCAAAAAAAGAATCGGTATAGCAGAACTGACAGCAATACAAAATAAAGTTTAGTTCAGCTTAGCGTTATTTTTTCTTATAATAATGTTTACCCAATGGAAAGCAAGAACTCCAGCTCATGTGCTTATGTAGAAAAAATAACGGGTAACTCTAGGCATGAAGAGATCAAGATTATAGTGACTGTGAAAATATTCTGCCGGGAACCTGTTCCACAAAGCAACACTTCTTCGGAAGATGCTGTTCGTACAGATGCGGGTCCCGGTTGCAAAGGTCATAGCTGATAGAACCAAGGAGTGTATCTTGTCAGAGCACATGCGATGAAAGTCGTGGTAGAGTAGCGATTGGGTCGCGACTTTTCGTCTATGGGGAAAGGGACTGGAGGGTGGAAAATAATTCCTCACCTACAACGTTGTTGCTTTTATACATACATTTTAAACCGACATCACCTCCTAAAATCTTAAAATATTTTGTAATTTCCTAAATCCTCTATTCTATGTACTGTGACTCTTCAGGATGTGTTCGATCATGGCTCTTCACAACTTCTTTTCCTTTCTTAATAAGTTTTGTCTTTTTATTGTAACTCTTAATCCGTGTTCTGTCAACTATAATTTACACAAGATTGTCAGGTAGGTAATTCAAAGCATTCCTATGTTCATCTTGGCTTCAATATGTCAAGTGTGTCAAATTCTCCAAACCTTCTTTCCTCATTATGTATTGTAAGAATTTCAACTCTCTTTTTCATTTTCTAAGTGACATTTTGTTTCCATTTTCTTTAAAACTTCGTCGTTGTTCACATATTCGGTTCATGGTTTTTCAATATCTTTTGGCAGAACCACATTTCTGTTGCTTCAAGTCTCTTCTTCATCTATGAGGAGATTGTCCATTCGCTATCATGTAAGAGGACTGATATCACATAACATTTCAGTACTCTTTTCTTTGTTTATAACAAAATTCTTCTGTTTCCTAATACTCTGCTTATCTTCTGTAAAGATACCTTCTATCTTCTTACAAGTGATGATCAATCATTTTTATAGTAATATATATATATATATATATTGAGAGAGAGAGAGAGAGAGAGAGAGAGTATCAAAAATTATTTTACAAACTTTGGGGTCGATTTCCTTACGTCAAAACAAGGATAAAAGTGTATGTGAATATATGTCCGCAAATACTTCGTTTTTGAGAATTGAGTTTAAAGAAAATTTGCGATAGATGGCGCTCTGTTGCCATGCAGACTAAGTTACATTTGTTATTCGTGTACATTTGTGTCTAGTCTGTCTTCAACGTTTAACATGTGTAGTAGTGAGTTAACTGAAAAGTTTTCCGTTTCCAATGGCAGGACATTCATATCCTGAGGAGGCAGATATGATTTTTACATACGACCGAGTGTATAATAATGTTAATCTGGAATTAAAAATAAAATAAATTCTAATGTTCTATCTTTTTCTCCACATGAACTCTCCTTGGTAAAATTCTATTAAAACATTCGCTACCAACCACGAGATTTATCGAGTGCTGACTACGAGTTATCTCGTTATCACTACGCGTTATCTTGAGCTTGGCTTTTTCAAATACATTTTCATCAGCGGTTGGGCGCCAACAACGAGTTTATTCGCAATGATTCTTTTAGTGTGAAAACAGTGTTAAGACTTAAGTAGAAGGTAGAAATCAACTAATAATTTTTTTTATTGCCTTATTTATTATAAAGTAATCTTTTGCAGTTAGATTTCGTAATTGATCTCTGGAGGTCAACGTTTTAAAGATCTTTTATGCGTGGATTTAAACTTGTTGTTTGTTCTAAATCATTTATGTAACAATCCCTATCTATAAAAGGCAGGATGTGTGTGTGTGTGTGTGTGTGTGCGCAACGAATGCACGGCCGCAATTTTCGACGGATTTGCACCAAAATTTACATGCACATGCTCCAAGTTAGTGGAAAGCCCAAGACCGACTTTGCATTTCCCAACTCTCATAGATAGTGGAAATAATCGATTTCTTCATGCTTCTACGGCAGTTTTCATGTAGGTTGCGCCCATTTTCTACTGGCCTGAGTGAGAGCCTATAGCTGGCTGCCACGAATAGTCAGGAAGATTCTATTGGCCAGTGTGAGAGCCAACAGCTGACTTGACACGAATGTTATCTAGCATGCTAGTATGTAAAATAAATTGATAGCTGCATTCGTCACAAGTGGGAAAAAATTAAATCTGAATGGCACTTTACTCCAATTGGCTCATTCGCTTGCTTAAACTCAACGTTGATTCTGATTCCGCAGAACTGGGTTGGGTGTGAAAATGTATTTGTTGTTAACATTCTTTTTTCATTCGGTCTTTCCAGTTACGAGTCGTTTTTTAAAGCTGATCGTTTTGTGTTCATTTTGTTTAGTTCTTTTTTCATAACAGATTTAATGTTTAGTATAGAGCTTAGAAAAAATTCGCAGTGTGAGATAAGCAAGAAGTAAGGTATGTAGCAACATCAGCATGGCAAAGGGCACTCCTTTAAAGGCAAGGAAGGGCAAAACATATTTTAAGTCAAGTGATAGCGATTGCTGTATGAGTCGTACGATTTTTGAATCAAGCACGGGCCATGCTGCTAGTACAATATAAAAGGGAGGCAATTCTCAAGCTTTTTCACATACGAGACATGCAAACATATAATAACACTTGTACTTGTGGCAATTACTATAAAAATAAAACAATAAAACGAAAACTCGAATCATATTCTTAAATAGCCTAGTCAGATCGAAACTTTCATATGTCATTTATGGCACCAAACATGTTCAGAAATATCTAATCTCTCAGCTAGAAACAACTGTTTACTAAGACCAAGAGTTAAAAAAGGCTTTAAGCCTTAGGGTCTTGACAAAGAACATCCTTCTTTGAACATTGTGGGCTGGTGCTACAGAATCACAAAGTACTGTACCAAATAATAAGAGCCACGCCACTTGAAGACCTTCAGCAGCAGCAACAACTAAAATGGATAGCACGTGTAACTCAAAGAGAAAATAATAACATAGTCAAAATGTTGACATTCTACGGCAATTCAAATAAAAGGTCAGGAAGGAAATCCCCATCAATACTGGAAACAGCGATAATAGCTATTGGACTTGAGAAACATGTTTTCCTGAAAAAATGTTTTTAAGAGAAAGATTTTATAAATTTCAATTAAAAGCAATACCGGCTGCTCGGTCAATGAATGTAGAATGTTTCCTTGTAGGGATATACAATAATATAGATGTATATTTATGATGCATATGCATTTATAGATGTATATGCTAATGTATATTTATGCTGTATAGGCATTTATAGATGTATATGCTAATATAGATAATATATTTATAGATGTATATACTAATATAGATGTATATTTCTATGTAAAGGAAATATGTGGCTATGCTGGTAAACATATATACGCGCGTTATAGACGCTATGTAGGTTAGCTTTAACACTTGCAATATTTTCTATGGAAGCATTTTGTATTCATTTTAGAGCGAAACGGTTTGTAATCGCTTATTTAAATAATAATGATTGGGTAATAGCGTGAATAATTTAAGCCCAACGTTTTGATGAATAGATGCTATCAGTTAACGTGTAAAACAACAGGTCTGTAGGTTTTTCAGTGTAGAATTAGCACTCAGCCTTTATCTGATGAAAGAGGTTTGTGCTTTAATGCACAAATGATTTTTTTTTGTTTATGGGACAAATATTTTCAAATGTAAAGAGGCATAGATAAATAATTTCAAATGTAATGAGACAGACAAATATTTTTAGGTGTAAAGATGGGTGCAGTAGTTGTTTGTTGGTTAAAACAGTGTTAATACGGCTATGAATTCTTACACCAATTTAAACAGCTTATGTAACTGAATAAACAAATTATCTTAAAATCTCAATAAATTATTACGTAATATACCTCAGTATATATATCATTATATAATATAGCTCAGTATCTGAAGCATATGTTACATAATATACCTCACTGTATCAATCATTATATAATATAACTAAGTGTCTCAACCATTTATTACGTAATATGCTTCAGTATCTCAGTTAGTTATTGCATATAATAGTTCAGTATTACACCATATACCCCAGTATCTCAATTATTACATAATATACCTCAGTATATCAATTTGCTATTGTCTAATAAGCCTTACTAAGGCTGGCAGAATTCATTTTAACTGTTATGATTTCTTATTAATTTTGATGAAAATCAAGTAAAATAAAGTTGAAGAAACACTAGTCAGACATATAGATGTATATTTAGGATGTATATGCATTTATAGATGTATCTTGATCTATAAAAGGCAGGATGTGTGTTTGTGTGTGTGTGTGTGTATGTGTAACGAATGCACAATCATCATATTTTCATAACCATTTATGCGCTCTGTCCCTTCAGTACCTGGGGATCGTGTCTCTCCACAACTTCCTGTCCTTGCTATATCTAAGCAGTGTTTGGCGCTTTGTCATCCTTCCTTGTCTCTCCTGAGCCATCCATTCAAATTCATTGGTCGCTGTTTCCTGCTATCCCTTCTTTAATCATTATGTCCTGTGAATATTAAGTTTTCCAAGCCGTCCATCCTCTAAAGTATTCCAGAAACTTCAAATGTCTCTTTCTATATGTTTTAAGTGTGAATGTTCTTTTAGTTCTCGTTTGCTTTAAAACTTCCTTGTTCACGTGTTCTATCCATGGTATTCTCAGCATCTTTCTGTAGAACCACCTGTTTCGCGCTTCTTCTTCTTCTTCTTCTTCTTCTTCTTCTTCTTCTTCTTCGTCATCAGTGAATAAATGTTACAGCACTCATTACCATACAGGAGAATAGACATGGCGGTTCAAAATCCTTTTTCTTTGTTTCTATGAATTGTTCTCATGTCGGAACTGAAATGCATTTTTCATGCTTCTGATACGCCTTCCAATACCTGTATTGACTTTCCGTTGTCTCTTGTTACACTGACCAGATAGTTCAGTTTCTGCACGTAAGTAGAGCCCCGTCTTTATCGCTTCAAGTTACTTCTTTATCTGTGAAGAGATTGTCCAGGGAAAGTACTAGAAAAATAATGTAAAATTTAACACTTACAGACAGTATTCGTAAGTAACCTTTTCTTTTTTTTTTATTGGCAATGAGATTTGCTTTTAACTTCAGTTTAGAAGACAATGATCGCCCCCTATATAACTTCCCCACACACACACGAAACATTACGATATCTCTATCTTAGTCTGGGATGTTTGCAGATTCATAAAAAGCCTACTGGTCTCGATAAAATCGTTATGGCTGTTCTTAAGAACCTTAGCCCAGAGTTGTTTAACCGTTGTCTGAAGCAAAAATGTTTCCCAAGTTCACGGAAGATGTCAGCAGTATGCTCTACTTTAAAAAAAAAATATATGGATGAGAGATCACACTCGTCGCAAACTCTGAGTCTGTGATCACCAAGAAGTTTGTTAATCACCTAATCAGAAGTAACCCCCTACACGACGAACAGTATCGATTTCGTTTTTCTAAGTCCAGACTGATGTTCTTTCATTACACCCAGAATCAGTAAGGTACTACTAATAAAGTAATTACGAGTGCGATCGCCTTAGATATCACAAACTTTTTTTTTTGGGGTGAGATGGGGGCATAATGCGTTATTATACAAACTCTCTAGCTATGGTATCTATGGAAGAGTCTTCACAATTATCAATCATTCTCATCAGGTAGATCCAAGAAAGTCGTTGTTAATGGTTAGTCTTCTGAAGTCAATAAGATTAATGTAGATCTATCTATGTAGATGTTTAAGGGCGCACCTCTAAAGCTCAAGATGACTAGACCTAGCAGCTGATTTCTGCTCTGATCTTGCTCTAACAACTGAATGGGAGGAAAAGTGACTTGTAACATTCAGTACTCCCGAAACCAAACTAGTAATGCTTCATCATTATCGAGTAGATCCTGATTTTTTTCCTGACATCATGAACGGTTGCTTTCTCAAATGAAACTCCTTGCTTCGAACGTTTATTCTTCCTAAACGTAAAGTGGAACACGTATATGACCATCCCTCGCCTAAGAGACTGGAAAAATGGTGGGTTCCTTGATCTTGAAATGATCAGATTGCAGTCATTCTGTCATCTTTAAAAGAGGTAGATCAAACCCAATATGGAGTATTGCTATAATATTAAATCAGTATCTGATCAATCATCTCTTTCCTACCTTGACAGAGTTCAAAAACGTCTAAGTTGTCTTCTGGATGATAAATTATTTTCCCCCTTTCGACCTCTTTCCCACAATTGAAACCTTGCAAGCCTATCACGACTCTAACGCTATTTCCATAGCAATTGTTTTGACGAGCTACATTCCTTAGTTCCAACAGTTCAGATCTTTAATGCCAAGACCGGTCATGACACGTATATGGAGTCGAATCATCCGCATTTCCTTCATTTTTTTATTCGTAAGGAGGAAATTCCACACAAATAGCGTCAAAGGAATTTCAGTTGTCTCTTCAAGATTCTGAGTGATTTTCTTCTTTAAGGTTTCCTAATTGCTCACTCGTTCCGTCTATGGATTTAGTTAATTTTGGTTAGAGGCATGTCAACACCTCTATGGGTTATTTAATGGCGAAATCTAAACATTTTGTACATAATTTTACGCCTTCAACTATAGATATTTGGTACATAATTCTATACTTTCAGGGAAAACGTATGTTTTTTAGATATATAGTTTGTAGATAAAATGTATTGTTGGTAATTTTACTATAAAAATATATTTTTTTATATTTTAGTGATGTACTGATTGTCAGTTTATTATAAAAATGCATTACTACTGGTCATCTTTTAACAAAAATATTGCTGGTATTTCTACTATGAATTATTTTTGTACTTAGTGAACAAAAACAAAAAATCAAAACTCTATTTTCCCTTAGCTGGAACCCTAACAGGTGCTACCACCTCGGATCAGGTGAGAACTGGGAACAACAGCAATTAAGAGGTGGTTCCACGCTCTTCAAAACTTCCAGTCTTTCAATCAGAGACCTTGCTGCTAGATGTAGTTTATCGTCATACCCAGGACTATCAGTCCATGTAATTCTCAGTATGTTTCTATAGTACTAGATTTCTTTTACCTCCAGTTTTCTTCCGTTCGTAGGGAGATTCTCCAGTATTCACTGCCATATAAGAGGATGGATATCACCCTTTCCTTTATTTCTAACGGATATGGAATATCCGATTATGTATAAACGCATATACATTAATTATGTGCTTGCCTCACTGTGTGTTGTCAAAGAAAACTAGCCTGAAAAATCTACATTGGTTGATAAAAAGAAAAAATCAAATATAATTATTATAAATACATTTGTAAAGAGATTTTACTGTTTGTATTAACGCTATGATTGCGAACAACTGAGAGAAGTACTGGCAATTAACTTTGTAATTCCCAATAAAAAGAAGAGTAATGAAAATATTATGAACAGAAACTAATACATCCACCCGGGTAAATATAATCAATATTATACTCCTGAATAGTCTTTGTCAAAGGTGGCAATGGATGTAACAGACTTTATTGGTATTAATTCCAAAGAGGGAATGTAGGTATGGGGGAGAGATCTGCCGAAAAGTTCATTCAACCAGTTGTTTCTCTATCATTCATTATATGAGTAATTAGTCATGTTTGTATCATTCTTTACGTTTCATGCGTGAACATCCATTTTGATAATCATCTCTCTTTTCGATTTCTGATTGACTTGGCATCTGCTTATTTTTGTATAGCAATTAGGAAATCTTGACCTCAGAAGGCTAGGGTTAACCGATATCTTTCCAGCATACCCGCATGACTTATTACGCGTATACAACAGCACGAAGTAACCATCCATCTTGAGTGTTTTTTGTGCGTGTACTGGGTGAACGTTATTATAAAATAGCGCAAGGATGTCGGTTCATGCCTTTCCTAATAGCATTAGTGTCTATGTCTATGATGTGAGTTTGTAAACACTAACTATTACGGCTAATAACGCAAGACTCTTCGTTAAAGCGAATTGAGTTCTCTCAGTCACTATGTGTTTATCTAAAAATAAATACGCTTAAATTCGCCTTCATCCCTGCCGCGTAGAAACTCCGAATGACGTCAATTTAGCCGGGTTTCGATCCTAGCTAGAGGTAACCGGACGTCTAGACAAACTGATGAGCTGTGATACAGCGAAACAGTCTATCTTTGGATGACAATATATATATATATATATATATATATATATATATATATATATATATGTGTGTGTGTGTGTGTGTGTGTGTGAATAGCTAGAAAAGAGGTAAAACTATTCTTAACCGAGAGTCAAGGCAAAAGTAAGGATTTATTTTGTTGCACGTGTTTATATACAAGAGCAAGGATGTCATAAGTTTAACGAAGCTATTAAATTTGAGAACCTTCGCGAAGAACTTTTGTCTTACCAGATTTGGCATGATGGCATTTATGCCCCCACCCACATATTTTGGCTGCCCTTTCAACCACCTGATCGATATTCATATACAAACACGCACAATAAAATAAATCCTTACTTTTGACTTGACAAAGTCCCTCAGAGGACGAACTCGTCGGCTAAGAATATTCTTTCCTTTTTTTTCTTGGCATTCATTTTGTTCCTTTACAGATACCATCTGAAAATAATTTCACACACACACACACACACACACACACACACATACATACATACATACATATATATATATATATATATATATATATATATATATATATATATATCTTATGCAGTGGACAAAGTCCGACAATTATTTTAAGACATTTTTATGTTTATCCATACTTTTTATAGATACAAATATTTAAGTAAATGCTCTGTTTTATAATAAACAATATTAAACAACATTTACCGGCCTGAATGTCCGAGACATTTTCATAGAATTTTCATAAATCGGAGGACGAATATATATATATATATATATATATATATATATATATATGACATTTTTATGTTTATACATACTAGAATTTTCATAAATCGGAAGACGAATATTTTCTATGAGAGAGGTGGGGTAATATATATATATATATATATATATATATTACTCCACCTCTCTCTCTTTCTCTCTTGCTTGGAGTTTTGAGGTGGGGGCTTAAATATCTGACCATTGCATAGTATCAGAAATTTTAGCAGGCACTTCCGCTATCAACGACTACAACAATCTTATTCTGTAACCGCCTTTCCATTCTTCTCCCTCTTTTTTTTTTACCCTACTCTGTTTCTTAAGGTGTATCTCCTTATAGTTCTTTTTTTTATTTAAAGGAAGTGACGTGTCATAGGCGGCTTGTCTTTTAATAGAATTGTCCATAACCAATTTGGGCTCTCACCAGTTGAGATTCACATAATACATTGAAACAGGAATGCATCTTTGTAGTGAGTAATTGCTTTTATCCGCATGCAAGAATCCATAATATATATATATATATATATATATATATATATATATATATATATATATATATATATATATATATACTATTTATTAATCCGACAGATTTGTTATGACTTAAACGTTATTTTTAGTTGATACTAGTACTTGAGTAGACGTTCTATTTATTTATTAAACAGTTCATATATTTATTTTCGTCTACTGGTCTGAATATTCCAGAAATCTTCTTATAGAAAAATTCTAGAAAAAACATATCCACCCCCTCAAAGAAACGAACCGACATTAAATAAACATCGAAAATCGTAATAAAACGTCGAAAACACAGACCTTGTGGTGGAAGCGAATAGAAATTGTTTGAGTGAATTCTTATCGCTTCAATGCACACACACACACACACACACATATATATATGCTGCATTTAGAACGCTTAACAGGAAATCGTTAGAAAATGAGGAAGGGTTCGTAAAATATTCCATATTGTTTATTGGACGTTTCTGGCATTTAAAGCCCGCTCCAGTTTAGATACAAGACGATGAGCATTTTGAACAATCACAAGCAAATTGCTAGAATATCAATAGCAATTCGAAAGTTCATCTATGTGGTCAGTGAGTGAACATTCCTCATTATTTACTAAACGTTTTTGCTGTTACAAGGCCTGACCAATGTTGGTTCAAAAACATCTGCGTTCAAATAGCTACAGAATGAGAAACAATTCGTAAAATCATCCGAGTGTAGTCAGTAACGATCCATATTATTTAATGGAGAAATGTTATTTTTTAAAAGACGAATCTAAAATCTTCCTGATGCCACGAAGTCTCTATATATGCATAATCGTATGAAGGCTGCAATGGATAAATTGTCGTCAAAATTAAGCAAAATGAAAACGACACTGACATCCCATTTTAACATATATTTACCAAAATTACACAAAAATATCTTGAAATTCTAAAAAGTAAGTTTATTTAAGAAAATCCCCATCTGCTTCAGCTACGGCCACCAGACGACTTCTAAATCTCCCGTAACTCTTGTGGATGGTTTCCTTGTTTAAGCTGGTGAATGCTGCCATAATCCTTCCCTGCCCCCCTTTTTTTAAAGCATTTCACCCCACGCAAGGCGGGGTACCACTAGCACGCAAGGGGTTACAGAGAGTGGGAGCGAGAATAAAGAAGCATGATAGAGGAAAAGATGAAGAGAAGGACAGAGAATAGATCAAGGCATCTGGAGATGTTGACATTGGAATAGTTGGAGATTATAGCTATCAGAGAAACAAATAATAGGAAGGGAATTCCACAGACAGGAGGTGCGAGACATGAAGCTATTGGAGTAGAAGAGACGGCTACATTTAACTGTTTCGACACTGAAAGGGTGGGATCGAGATACCAGCCTAGTTGCACGTTTAAATTCATGCAGTCCGGGAATTAGCGGAAGTAGCTTGTCGGAGCAGTTACCGCGAAAGCATTTGTAAAAAAGACAAAGGGAGGCTACGGCACGTCTGTGAGAGAGAGAGTGACTGTAGACGAGATGCCAGATCAGGGCCAATCACATCTTTGGTGTTACAAAGAGTTTTATTTGTCTCTCGCTCAACTGCGCCCAACACATAATAGTCAAGGGCATTCCAGTCTGGGGAGTTAGGTGGTCAGATATAAGGGTTGATGTGGTCGCAGAAATTGTCAGACAGCCGTGACTGGTTTCTCTTGCTTGCGTGGCATGATGCAGCGTCCTGTTACCAGACATTAGGTCTTCCAGCAGCCATCCTCTTGACCAAGAGCAGCACTACTTCATCAAGGTACTTGATGTAGCCCTCCGTGTTAAGTCCTCTATGGGAAGATACACACACACACACACACACACACACACACACATATATATATATATATATATATTTCGTTGTACTAGTGAGTGTTGTGACGTAGTGTCTGAGTAGGTGTCTGCAACAAGGATTGTCTAGCTGCTCTAACAGACGGGTGTGTTCGGAAAACAGGAGTAGCCAACTATTATATATATTGCAGTTGCCTCAGCTTTATCAAAACTGATTTGTATTTAAGTTTTATGACTAAATGAATACTTTTTCACGCTAAGGTAAAATATTAAATTTTACATTTATAAATGGAATGTACAAAAGTATTTGAAGTAATGTTTTTCAATTTTACTTTGAGTGTCTTTTTACTGAAAAACTATGTGTAATATTGGCTTAATTTCGTCAAACATACATAGATATAACATAAATTGATAGAGAAAACACAACTACGGCAACTAAAAATGCAGTCAACCAATAAAATTCACTGTTGTTGATTTGTTGATTTTGTTTATAGGCATGTTAACACCTTTATAGATTATTGAATGCCGAAATCTAAATATTTTGAATGCAATTTTATGGCTTCAACTGAATATTTTGCACATAATTTTATACTCTTCGTGTAAAAGTATCT
This sequence comes from Acanthosepion pharaonis, assembly GCA_903632075.3. NCBI lineage: Eukaryota > Metazoa > Mollusca > Cephalopoda > Sepiida > Sepiidae > Acanthosepion > Acanthosepion pharaonis. Next base: position 399,729 of record CAHIKZ030000504.1, on the reverse strand, counting down.
TTATTTTTTAGACATATCTTTTTTACTTATATATTTTGCAGATCATAAAATGTATTGTTGGTAATTTTATTATAAAAATACATTATATATTTTTTTAGTATTGCATTGATTGTCTTTGTCACAAAATATTACTGTTGCTCATTTTATTATAAAAATATACTGATTTTTGTTTGGTAATTCACTATTTGCTCATAGCTGAGGCCTTAACAGGTGCTACCACCCCGGGTCAGATTGAACCTGGGAACACCAGCAATTAAGTGGTGGTTCCACGCTTCTCAAAATCTCCCGATCAGAGGCCTTGCTGCCGGATGTAGTTTATCGTCATACCCAGGACACTCAGATGTTTGTATGTGCACGTGTGTAAGTAAACGTCATATAGTTTGATTGATTCGTTTTGTACGGTTTATCAACTCTTTGCAGGTTATTTAAAGCCAGTAGATATTTTTAGACTGTAAGAATATTTTTCAGATAATAATGGTTTAGTGATACAAATCGTGCTAATTGACGCATAGCTGAAGGAGAAGTGGTGCATTTATACATTTCCCAATGATAAGTGAATATAACGAACCCAATAGGAATTGGAACTCGGCTCTCCGATTAACAATTCTGTGCCATTACCCATTACACCACCCACACATCCGCGTTTAATGCACCTGGTATTCCCAATCGGTCACTCATCTAGGTATTGACAAGGCGCGACGTTACTTAACTTCGATGATCATACGGGAACCGGTGACGTAGTTGTCAATGTAAAATTATGTTTTACACGTCATAAAAATATATATATATGTCTAAGGAAATGGGTTTCAAAATGTGCCTTTTGAAATTTGATCTCGATTTGCTAATCCCTTTCTCCCTAAATATAATGTTTCCCCTCACTCAACAACATTAGAATTGATAGTGAAATTTTAAATCTTTAATGTTTCTTTTGTTTATTCCAATTCATCATTTTGTTTCAACAACAGAATACATCTCTCCCGCCCCTTAAAAATAATATAATTGTCTGAAATCAAGCGTGCACTTCTTTACCAAAACAAACTTTTCCAAAAATCACCATGTGTCTCATACTCCGACAATTAGGTCACTAATATTACACTAACATCTAAACTCCTCGTTTGAATCTGTTGCGGTCCTGTGTACGCGTTGTGAGATAAACACGTGTGTCTCCTGAAATGGCTCACAACAAAACATGGCGGACTCGAAGATTGAGTCCGCCATAAAGAAATATAAAGAAACAAAAAGAACCGCTATATATGTGTACAGACAAATAATAATGTATTAAACGACAAACGGTTTACAAAATGACAAATACAATAATTAATTTGTACGAATTAATGTGGAAAGTTTGTGTTCCAAAGTATGTGTGAGTGAAATGTCCGTACGTACGTACCTGTGTGTGTGTATGTATTATTCATGGTGTTTCCCCCAAAAGAAAAACCGCAAATCTCCACGAGAGATTTACATTGTTGTTTTCAACTGAATAGTAAGAAGAAAAAAAAAAGGGCGTTAAGAGATATCGCCAAGTATTTGTTAGAAATGGAGAGGATCACCAAGTAGCGGTTTCAAAAACTGGGAAATTCAGGAGGAGTTAACTCCGACAAGTCTATAGTGGCTTCAGACCCAAAATGAAATCTATATAATTATAAATGCATGTTTATATTCAAAATAATGTTAAAATATAATTCAAAATAATGTTGAAATAATTTTCTTCAAAGATGTATGTAAGCAGAGATGAATCGTCAGTTAAATATTATTAGTCTTTATTAAACCATTTCTTGCCAAATTATAGGTGCGTATTATACACTGGGAGCTTTTTATATGATAGAAAATACGGTAGAGAAAGTGAAATACTGTAAATATTAGTTTTGAAATATTTTTTGCCAAATTATAGGTGCGTATTATACACTGGGAGATTTTTATATGATAGGAAATACGGTATCGGAAGGGTAATACTGTAAATGTTATTAGTCTTGAAATATTTTTTGCCAAATTATAGGTGCGTATTATACACTGGGAGCTTTTTATATGATAAAAATACGGTAGAGACAGGGTAATACTGTAAATATTATTAGTCTTTATAGAAATATTTCTTGCCAAATTATAGGTGCGTACTATATACTGGGCTTTTTATATGATTGGAAATACGTAGAGAAAGGTTCGTCCTGTAAATATTATTAGCCTTTATTGAAATATTTCATGTCAAACTGATTCTGTTTCTGTTAGAGAGATTCTTTCGTTTGACAAAAAATAAAATTTCATCACTCAGGAGAAAGATGCCAATTTTGGGCTGAATATAGAATTGTCATGTTCGTGGCTTGCTGATAATCTAATAACGTTTTAAGTATTTTTTAAGCATCTTTGATGTATTTCTTAACAGTTTATCATCTGTGGCTGAGCTTTGGGCAATGACACATTTTTTCATATTAAAGTTCACTTGTGAGCCACATAAGTTAGTAGATTACTGTTAAAATCGTTCTGCTGAATGAGGTGACATTAGTGAAAGAGGTAGTGACACGAAATCGATTATGAGAATAAGGAATTATCTATCTTCCTTATCCCGATAAACTTCACTTACTACCGCCTCTTCTTTCATTCATATCACACCCCATTCAGCATAAACGTTTTAACAGTATCCCGCTAACATAAGTGGTTCTCAAGCATTTATTGGCTTCAAGATACAATGTGATAAAATAGACCAGTGCAAGTAATGTTCATACCACGGTGATACACACGTTCACCTTTTGTTCAAGCAGAGCCGAATGAGTGGGGTCAGATTGTGAACCTTCGTGATACGAGATGTGAATGTTGAATGTGATGTGTTGATGTTGGCAACAGAGGTCAAATGCACATTTTCATACTCGTGGACGAGGTTAAAATATTACAGCCAAGACCGGTGTATTATGAAGGCCGCAGTGAGACTAAAGCAATGTAGCCACGGGCGTGTTAACATGGACCCTTGAGAATCGTTTAGTTGTGGCATGTCAACGGCTACGTGTGCTTCGAACTAGTTGTTCACTCACGTCACGTGCAGGTTTCCAGTGGTATCTGTTGTAACTTAGAAAGGGTTACAGAATGAGGAATAAAAAAAATGGTAATCTTTATAACATCAACAAAATACAATACTCGCCAGCGGCGTGAAGTAGGTAAGCCACGTCTAGTGGTGGACTACATAGACTACATAGACAGCATAGTACCCCCACTTTCAACAATAGAACAATAGTGTCCAACGTATTTATGAGGATTGGGACATACCCATTAGTGTTCATAGGCATATAACAGTATGGAAATAGGGTCACTTTGGGAATCGAATGGCACTCTATAGCGGTCAGTGATGAAAGAATGTTCTGCGTTCATGCATGTGATGGCTTTTGCATATATCTTCAACGGCCATCTCTAAACAGGGGTTCCTAGAATCTAAATAGAGGGGCACCGGAAAATGTAAATAAATGTCTTTTTTTTTAAATTTTACCTCAAGAGCACTCAAGTTAGAGAGTTTCAATCGAAGTGATAATGATGAATATGATATGGATAGAACAGAAAGTGGTATGAAATGAAGATTATGAGGATAAGTTAGATAAAGATTAACTCTTGAACTGATGAGGTCATGATTGAAGTGTTGATGGAAGCGCCCAGACGAGAGTCTGTTCCACAAAGTGACCGTTTTGGGCCTAACGCTTACTGTGGAACTTTTTTCTTACTTTTGGAATAAAGGGTAAATAAGGGTGATTCGACCCCGTGTAAGTAGCATAGCATGTCCTAGCTGTGAAGGTCAGAACTAGTGGCACTGGTGAACATCTATCATAGAAATAGTGATAGCGTAGCAATAGGTTTGCAACGTTACGTCTGTGGGAAAAAGTGGGGTTAAGGTGTAAAATAAGCCCCCATAACAACGGGAAACTTGGTCTGTCTAACCAGACAGCATGTCATCACAAACTTTTATGATCAAATTGCGATGTTTTCTGGCTCAAGTGACGGGCAATAACCGAGGCTATCGTGTCAATAACGGTACCCTTGTTGGTCGACGGAATTGATTTTACACTGTACAGCGCATTGACTGTTTAGTTAGGCCGGTTTTGAATTGAGATGTGATCTGATGCAATGTTTATTTTCGTTGTTAAATAATAGTTTAGCAGAATATTATTTTTAGGGGGAAATGTATCTCTGCTCTGACCTCCTCAGGTTGACCTTAGGGATCAGATAATAGACAAAATAAGGAAGTCGATTTTGATTGGCTGAACGAGCGTGGGAATGCTAGAGATATAGAAAGGTTTTTCAGAGTGTTTGTTCTTACGAGTCAAGCAATGTAGACGTATTGACTTTCGTGTCAGGGAACTGCTCCCCAGTGGAGGGAGAGAGCGACCCCACTGTCTAGTTAGAAGATGCATATCTCGACGCTAATAAACAAGCTAAATTAAAATTTCCCGTGTTGAAGTTCTTTCCATCTTGAATCAAAACAACTAACGATCACCGGCCGAGAGAGAAGAATACATCTTTATTGTCGAATGGAGACTGTCACCAAGAGCTTTCAGTATGAGGGGGGGGGTCTATGCAACAGTTTACCATCCTTGATAATCGCCATTGGTCCTGTTTTTGCGCAACTTGTGGATTTCTGCAATTTTCGCGCGACATTGATATCACACAGACGTCATTCAATGTCCATATCTACAAGCAGGTGAGAGCAAAATCATTTAGAGGAGAACTATCAGTAATTTTGGAGCTCTTTACTTTATATCATCCTATAAGTTGAAATAGTACAAAAAAATTGAGTCCTTCTGCCATGTTTTATTGTTACGTATCAGATTAGGCCAAAAATGGACGATTGCTGATTTATTTAGGCTGACGCTGCTCAATAGTCACTTTCAAGTTGAAAACCGTTTATGCAGTCTTGTATAGGATGACTTATTTTCCACCCCACCACCTCTTTCCCCACCGACGCAACGTTGCAAGATGGTCGCTATTCTATCGCTATTTCATTGAAAATGTTCAGAGGAGCTCCATTCCGCTCGTCCAAGACTTTATAGCTAGAACTCGCCACGCCATCTCTACGAAGCCAACCCCGTTTCTTCCGTGTTCCATTTGTAAGGAGGAAGTTCCTCTCAGACAGCTTCCCCCTCCTCATGAATTTAGATCGCTACCTATCCTCCATTATACTTATAATCTCCATTTTCTTCCACATCCCCTTGCATGCGAATCACAAATCTCATCCAATAACGCTCTGCCACCAGTGACTCTTGAATTTTTGTATTGGTTGAACTTTAATTCATAAGCAAAGCTCTTAGTGACTTCCTAATGGCGTAGGATTTGTTTTGGGCTTCGCAAGAAACACAATGTGAGGAAGGAGGTAAAGAGTGATCAGTACTTTCGTATACATGGCGGATCTGAATGACTTTCAATTGTCTCATTTCAATTAATAGATTTCATCCTTTCCAAGGGAGATAATAAAGGAAAAGGGAACAGAAAATTCAAACTTGCATATGAATAGCGAAAGATGGCTTCAAAGCAAAGGAATAAGAAATGCGTCTATAAATAAAAAAAACATTGCCGTTTAACAGTAAATCTCCTCTATATTAGTGAATACTGGACAATCTCTTCACGGATGAAAAAAGGACTTGAAGTGATAGAAATGTGGTTTTAGCGACGAATGCTAAAAATGCAATATGAGCAACAAGGAAATTTTAAAGAAAACGGTACTTACAGTCAGAAGTAGACGCTTGAAATTTCTGGGGCATACAGTGAAGAAAGGCGGCATACAGAAATAAACACTCAAAGGGCATAATAAAGGCAACAGAATCAGAGGGAAATTGTGAGTAACTTAACAAATTTCAGAGAACAGATAGCAAAAAAAGTAAAAATATTGATGGTAAATGGTCAAAGGTTACTAGGAACAACAAACAGGATGTTGAGGAGAACAATGACCGTTCATGTTCTGAAAGGGCATGGTATATAAAAGAATACATAGACGGTAAGGTAATTCTGAGAGTGTAATTTGTCTGGGTACGTGGCCGAGTGGTTAGAACGTTCGTTTTCTGACCATGTGACCCGGGTTCGAATCTCACCATGGTCGATTTGTCAGGAAGGAGACTTCCTGATGTTATCAGACTGGATCAAGGTCGATCCCAGAGTGCGGCACCTTTGGAAAGCGCCTGTGAGTCTTGTGTATTTAGTAGACGGAACTCTAGGGGGCCGTCGATAGCTGTGCTAGCACGAAGCCACAAGTTATCGTGGCCGGGCTTGAGCATGCAGCCATGCAGCCCTTGTTCAAATTGGTGATCACATTAGATAACACGCTCTCTCCCAGAAACTGTAACTAAGGTCTGCTCAGCATAGTTGCAGTATTGGCCCTGTGGGTGTTGAACAAACGCAAATGTGCTTGAGCGAGTGTCTGCAATAGGGATTCGCTAGCTGCCTTAGTAGACTGGTATCCTTGAATACGAGTGGCCAGCTATTAGTTTGTCTGGAAGCTTATTCACTCAATTTTTCCGTCAACCATCGTATCATGTCAGTAACGAGACTTTTCTTCAAGATAAGTGGCAATGGGCAATAACATAGAGATAAGTAGATCGTTGTTTTCATCTATTTCATCAATGCTAAGTGAAAAGCCGTTGAAATTCAAACTGTTTTTTACCAATTCCGTATCCTTTATTCATATGCATTACACCGAGCAGCAGAGATAACCTGAAATGAGTTCTGGGAATTTGTTCAAAATCCTGTCCAAGAACCTTACTCCCAAGATAACCAAATTTGAACAACCCAGAAATTCGTGACAGAATATTAAAAATATCTCTCGTCTTTTCCTAGTCACTAACGTTAAGTGATACAAAGCCATTTTACTTTTTCTTGCCGCATCCACTCAAAAGAATATGATTTAATTGACTGAGCCATGAACCGTGAAAAAAACAAAAAAATAAAAAGGATAGTGTTGCGTCAGCTTACTGCTAGATACATGTTTGCTCCTGCCAAATCTCGAACAAAATACGGGTGACTGTATAGCTCCAAAATCTTCATCTTATAAGCCAAAATTGATTTTTCGAAATTTGTTTCGGTTTTAACAGCACCTATGGTGAAAGTTTCCCCCGATTCAACCACAGAAGCGTACATTGAGAAGGCGTATTGCGATAGCGAAAGATGCTTTCCAAAAGCTAAGCAAAGTATTAAACAACGGCAATATCTCCTTAGAAACAAAGAAAAGGGCACTGAACTGTTCTGTCATATCGATTTTCCTATATGGCAGTAAATGTTAGACAATCTCACCACAGGTGAAGAAGTGACTTGAAGCCACAGAAATTTGGTTCTACAAAAGGATGCTGAGGATAACATGAACTGAATATGTGAGCAACGATGAAACTTTAGGGAAAAAAGGACGCTTATACTTAAAATCAAAAAGAGAAATTTGAAATTTCTATGGTACAAATAGGTAAAAATTATTAAGAGCTACAAAGGAGAGGAAGTTGTTGAGATCCATCATCGCTCATTTTCAGAAGCGACAAACTACATTGAAGAAGAAAGCCTTAAAATTGGGGAAATCTTCAAGGAAATCTTCAAGGACAAAGCCTATTTGAATAATTTCTTTAGAATCAACGCAAAGGGCACTAACCTGTTGCATAATATCGAGCCTCCATAATTGTAGTGAATTCTAGACAATCTTTTCACAGATGAAGAAGCAACTTGAAGTAACAGAAATGCGGTTCTACAGAAGAGAATTCCTTGGTCCGAACATGTGAGCAACGACGAAATTTTATAGAAAATGGAAACAAAAAAGATACTTATGCATAACATCAGAAACAGACAGTTGAAATTTCTAGGAAAGAGGGCTTGGAAAATTTGATACTCACAGGACAGATTGAAGGCACGAATAGCAGGACAAGACAAAATTTATTAAGCGTTTCAAATGACAGAAATAAGGAAATCTACATTTCACAAGGGGGTCAGTCAGTTATGTGCCATCTGTGATACACGCTGAGGCGACCTTTCGATACATGACTGACGAGGCAGATTTTCCCCGCAGTAGGTTGCCATTTCTTTCTGCGGTAGACCAGTTGCCATCCATGGCTATAGAACCCAGTCTGTCCTATTATTTACCCATAGCTGGGGGGTGGGTAGAAGAGGATTCATACTTTTCCCGAAGGCATTAGCACCTAAGACTGGAATTTGAACTCAGCTCTCCGATTCCCCAATCCGAGCCGCTATCCATTACTCCACCGTGCCTCCTCGCGCTACAAAGAATTTATTAAGAGCTACAAAGGACAAGAAATTGTGGAGAGCCATGATCACCAATCTCCTGAAGGGAGATACGGTACCGGTACATATCTTTAGATAACGAGAAAATAGTAATCGAAACATGAGTTTTAAGTAATTTTTTTAAATCAAGCTTTTTCATTTCATTATATATTCAGTAGTAGTTTGTAATGAATTAAACCTTGTTTCGATGCCTGAAACTCTTTTTCTTTCTGGTAATACCAACAGGTCGGGCAAGAGCTAATGATCCGCCGTCGTGGCTTAACTAACCCCCCACCTCGTTGTCCTGTGGTGGAGAATAGGAAAAAAAGAATTCGAACAAGAAGAGAGGCTTCTTTATTTCAGTTTGTGTTGATTGCAACAACTTTTCTTTTCTTAGGCTAAACGCCTGTAAGTCAAACAGAAATGCTCGGTACAAAATAACGCTAATTTACTTTTTGTTGTTGGTAAGAATATGTACTAGTGGCATTATATATTTGTTCCATTCAAATCAGCGGTAAGAATATGTACTAGTGGCATTATATATTTGTTCCATTCAAATCAGCGGTAAAAATATGTACTAGTGCATTATATATTTGTTCCATTCATTCAGCATGACGTGTATTTATCTGAACGCATGATTCCGAAACGTCACGTCATTAGCAATGTACACTTGGTTAATTATGTCATAGCGCCTTTTAGTCAAGCTCCGTTGGCAAATATATTACTCTTATTTACATTATATATTGATCAGGGTGCATGAAAACCCATATATAATAGGAACATGTTGTCGAACAGAAAGACTTGTGGACGATTGTTTAGCTTTCACTTTAAATATGCATTCCCAGATTACATCCAGATCAACATTCTGTGATATGATCTTAGTTCGTCCCATTAATTAAATATGAAAGATGCATCCTAATATATAAGAAGATTAAGAAAATTCGGTCCATACGCTGTTGAGCAAAGGCTAAGAACTTGTGTGTACTTCATTCCTTGCTGTTGCGTCAGAGAATATAAAGTTGAAACAAGTCACTCTCTAAAGGTCAAGCTGGTGTAACAATGAAAGGCCGTAATTAGGTGGCGAGGCAATGAAATCAGGCATGGCTGATCATGTACGAAGAAAAGGGGGTTCTCATCAACCCCTGTGGAATGAAATGGAAATACTGGAAGGAGGAATACTAGAGAGTCAGATGTCTGAAAGAATCAGTATATATGCCAAGAAATGAGGACCCCATCAGCAGGGTGCCTAAAATGAATATGCGAGATGTATCCTCATATGAAAGAAGATTCAGAAGATCTGCGATCCATACGCTATCCAGGCAATATTCAAAAGCAGCCCCATCCTACAAATAAATCTCTGCCCAGATGAGCCTAACACAGAGGTGGACATAACCAAGAATTTGTGTACTCAATTCCTTGCAGATAGTACAAAGATAGAGCTGAGCTCTAAAAGTAAGTCTGGTGGAACATCGAAAAGCCGTAATTAGGTGGTGAAGCAATGAAATCACTCATGATTGATCACGTATGTAGGAAAAAGTGTTGTAATCAACCCGTGTGGAAGGAAGTGAAAATAATGGAGGGATGAATACTGGAGAGTCAGATGTCAGTATATATGTCAAGATATGAAGAACTACTTATTAGGCCTTGCATAGAAATAGATACGATATAGGAGCTCAGTGTTGACCTCAGTGGCAACTTTTATATTTAAACGTGCTCTATCCCCATAATGAACACTTTTACCCATAAATATATCATACCTTGAAACCATATTTTTCATATCATATATATATATATATATATATATATATATATATATATATATAAATATGTGGTGCAGTTCAATTTATGTTACATGAATCATTCATACAAAAAACAGGTTAGTGAAGTTAATGATATAAATAGCGAGAATACATCTTCGCAAACAAATTTATTAAAATTACATTAACCCACGAACCTATAGATGAATGTTATGATCCCTGTTTTTAATAAATTCAACTTGTATAAGGTCTTTTTTTGCTAGTACTTTCGTCTGTTCATACAGACATCATCAGGCATGGAAATTAATTTTTTTTAATACATCCAGGTAATAACGGAACACGAAAGATTAGATGTGAATTGAAATATGTTTTTTTTAGAAATGTGTTATTGTTAACGGTAAAAAATTTTGGAGCCTGCGGTCGCAACGCTAAGTTTGAATTTTTTGAAAATTTAAAAGAGAGTGCATTTTTTTTTTACTAATATGGTAATTGAAGAATTCTTTTGTTGTAGTAGTTTTTTTCAGTCGATGTGGCATGAACTAAATTGTTCAATAAATAGAGCAATGTCGCAGCTATTATCCCGAAAGTTGCACGTCGGTTCAGTTCTTTTTAAATCAAATATGGGGTGCAGTTCAATTTATATTACATGAATCATTCATACAAAAAAACAGATTAGTGAAGTTAATGATATAAATGGCGAGAATACATCTTCGCAAACAAATTTATTAAAATTACATTAACCTACGAAGGTCTAGATGAATGTTATTTTAATCTTCTTTGCGAAGTTCGTGGGTTAATTTCACTAATTGTTTTATTTGTATGAATGATTCATGTATATATATATATATATATATATATATATATATAAAACTGGGCATGAATTAATATTCGGATAATATTCACTTGCGTCCTTCCCGAGGATTTTCCTTCTATTAAATTATTTTCTTTTTTGTCAAAATTGTTGTTGAATTTATTTCTATGTATGATTAGTGCATTTGTTAAATTGTTATTTATGAGGTCGCTTTTGTTTTTTCCTAGTATCACTTTTTTTAACAGAATTACTACTTCCCCAAACCATCGTACACAACAAATATATCAAGAAATCAAAAGAAAACGGTTGAATCCGCCAACACAACATTACAAACAATATTTCTATATGGGGAAATATCCTTTTCAAACATAAAGTAATTGATGTAATTTTTCAGTTGGCCATATGAATATACAATAGCGTTTCTATTTTTTTCTAGTTGCTAACGACAAGTTGTTTGTTGTTTATAGATACTTTGTTTCAAGAAATTCATTTCGTTTTTTTTACCTTGAAAAAGTCCACATTGGACGAAACGTGCCAGCTAAAAACTACACAGTTTGCCTATTGTCTTTTTCTTGATATATATTGTCTTTTTCTACAGGTTACTTCTGAGAAATTTTACACACACACACACACACACACACACATATATATATATATATATATATATATATATATATATATATATATATATATATGCTTCCCCAGTATATATAACTGTATTTTCTTATCTATCTATCTATCTATCTATCTATCTATCTATCTATCTATCTGAGCCTGTATGTTTCTATCTATCAGGATTAATGCAAATCGTGTAGAAATATGTGCATGAAAAGTTGTAGATAATTGGACAATCTATTTTTGTGTCTCACTCCGCATAGAAAGGGAAGAGGCGAAAAATAAAGAATATTGTTTATAAATTGTCTTCGCTGGTTTCTATTGCGACGTTGACTTTCGAAGGAAAGATTGATTTAGTCAATGAGAAGAGAAAAAAAAGAGACAGAGGAATATTAAAGGGAAGGGGTAATTAGAAAATTTACAAAAAAAAAAAAAAAACGTTCGAAAGAAATTAAGAAAAGGATAAGATGAGGAACAAAATGGCGCGCGAAATATGGAAGTTATTGGCGAGAAAAGAGAAATCTTTGGATGGTAAGGATATGGATAAGTAATAGAAGAAGAGAATAGAGGTTGACGGTCAGAAATTCCCAGAGGAAGAAAAAAGATAGACAATGAAGAAAGAAGAAAGGGTTCGTCAATAAAAGAGATAGATAGAGAGAGAGAGAGAGAGAGAGAGAGAGAGAAAAGTAGAAAAAATAAAAGAAAAGAAGATATAAAGAAAAATAAAGAAAAAAGGAAAGAAAGTGTTAAAAACTATAAGCGATTAAAAACATAAATATTAAACAAAAGATTTGTCCCGTATTCAAAATAGTTACTGTTCCAGAGTTCGTTGTTTGAACTCAGGCGGAAAGCCAGTATGTTGTAAGCTGTTTTTTCAGGCAGGTAGAATGTCAATACATGTAAGATTGGCGTGAAACAATCTTTCGTCTTAAATTTCTTGAGTCGTACTAATATCGTAAATATTAAAATAATGAAAGAATGATCAGATATTAATACATAGGAAAATTAAAAAAGCGGTAAGCCAAGAAAGAGGCACGCAATAATAATAATAATAATAAGAAGAAGAAGAAGAAGAAGAAGGTTATAAAGAATAGAAAATGAATGAAGGAAATATAAAAGAAATACTATAAATAAAATCACGGACTGGAAAAAGGAATGCGATCGAAAAGAGAAAGAAAAGAAAGAAAGAAATCAAGAAAAGAAAGAAAGAAATCAAGAAAAGAAAGAAAGAACGAAATCAAGAAAAGAAAGAAATGAAGAAAAGAAATAAGGAAAGAAATCAAGAAAAGAAAGAAAGAGAGAAATCAAAAGAAAGAAAAGAAAAAAACGAAAGTAATGACTGAAGGAATGGAAAACGAAGCAAACCAAAACGAAATCAAGAAAGGAAAGAAAGAAATCAAGAAAAGAAATAAAGAAAGAAAGAAAAGTAAGAAAGAAAGAAAGAAAAGAAAGAAAAACAAGAAAGAAATCAAGAAAAGAAATCAAGAAAAGAAAGAAAGAAACCAAAAAAGAAATAAAGAAAGAAATCAAGGAAAGAAAGAACGAAATCAAGAAAGGAAAGAAATCAAGAAAAGATATAAAGAAAGAAATCAAGAAAAGGAATAAAGAAAGAAATCAAAAAAAGAAAAATCAAGAAATCCATAAAAGAAAGAAAGAACGACATAAAGAAAAGAAAGAAAGAATCAAGAAAAGAAAGAAAAGAAAGAAAAGAAAAAAAAAAACGAAAGTAATGGCTGAAGGAATGGAATACCAAGCAACAGATAACGCATAAAGTGCTTGAAGAGTGAACGGCGGGAAAATCATTATGCACGGATGCAAAGAGAAATTAAGAAGAATTCGCTCAGTGCCGATGGATATGACAACACCTGACGATGCAATCACGTGCGCAGGAAGTTCTTGTTTCCTTAAGAGATTTTCTCCCATATTTGGCAGTGTCATTTCGAAATGTGCCTGTCCACGTGTGCGTGCGTGCGTGTGTGTACACACGTACTCTTGCGTAAAAGGGAGGTAACCAAGAACATTCATGGATTCAGGTGCGTGTTCACTGACAGTTTTTAAAACGAAAACATTGACAACACATAATGTTAGAAAGATTAATACCAAACATTACAAATTATATCTGTTTTTTTTATCCCTATGACAAGCACTACCACCACCACGTTATTATAGTGGATACATCAGAGCTTAAACCTGATGTGAACAATCTCACGGCTAAATACGGAATTTATCCATGCTCATTACAAGGCACGATAGCCAAGTAAGATAGAGGGTAACTGTTAAACTGGTTATGATGAAGGATGATTGAGGTGTATTTTATAAATGAAAGATGTTGTAAGAAGTGAAGATTATGAGGATAAGGAGGGTAGGTAGTAATTGACGCTTAACTTGAAGAGGTAAAGAAACAATGTAGATAGTGTAAATAATTACAATACCTCATCTCAGAAATATAGACAGAGATTGACGCTGCATTTAAATCTTTGAAGATCAAACTTTTCTGGAAATTTTTGAAGATCAAACTTTTCTGGAAATGTTTGAAGACCAAACTTTTCTGGAAATGTTTGAAGATCAAACTTTTCTGGAAATTTTTGAAGATCAAACTTTTCTGGAAATGTTTGAAGATCAAACTATTCTGGAAATTTTTGAAGATCAAACTTTTCTGGAAATTTTTGAAGATCAAACTTTTCTGGAAATGTTTGAAGACCAAACTTTTCTGGAAATTTTTGATTATCAAACTTTTCTGGAAATTTTTGAATATCAACATTTTCTGGAAAGTAAGAAGCCAGAAGAGATTTCCAAAAGCGAGAAGTGTGAGAAAAGAAACTGTTAGCATAGAACTTACGGTTACATCTAGCAATGTCGACTATAAAATGATAAGATTTAGCCGCCAATCTAATAATGCGCTTAAAAATCATAGAATCTAGATGCAATAAACGAGAGTAATATTTATTTAATACAAAAATGGGGCACAAGGCCAAAAGGAGGGATCAAGGAAGGCTTGTCATCACTCTGTCTTTTCTAGCCACTATTACCGACCCAAACATATAACAGTATTCCTTACACCAAAACAACACATTCTTACCATTCTTTCTACAACCATATAATACTTGAAAATCTTTATATAGTCTTAACTAGTTCCCATATATACAATTTCTTTTGAGGGTGGAGATAGAATAACAACAAAATGCAATAGACGAGAGTTCATTAGAACATTTACCATGAAAGTATTTATAGAACGACCCAGAGAAGCTCATTATAGCGATGGGAAAGTGACTGAAAACAAGATACCAGGTTGGGAACAATAACATTGTAGATTTTTATTTGGATTTCTAAATATATAGCAAGAGCACCAGACCATATGTGGCAGCAATATCCTAATTAGAGACGAATGGTAGACTTGTAGATATATGAGACAGATTTAGACGAGAAATTTTTCAAACAATCAGTAAATTCAAATGAATTCAGCTTATACAAGAGTGGAAATCTGGCAAGACATGAAAGCACACATCACGGCGTATCCAGTCCATTAAAAGAACTACTCACTGAAGAAACTTATCAAACTTTTCATGTCTCCTAAGGTGCATATGAGTATGTCTTCTCAACGCTCTTTACTGATATTAAAGATTTCTGTTTCTTACAAACATGCACAATTTCCTGTACACAAAAACTTTCTTCTTAATCACTCTTCTTCGATGTGCTGTGTCCCTTCAGGACGTTGGCGAACATGGCTCTCCACATTTTCCTGTCTCTTGTAGCTTTAAACCCCATGTGCGATATTTTTGTGCTATGTTCAAAAATTAAATTTTGTTGCTTGTTTTTCTGTTAAGTTAGTCATTTTAATTTTGATATTTTGTAAATTATTTGCGAGTTTTTTTTTTATTAAAACTATTATGAAGAGGGATTTTCTCTGTATTTTATCCTTTCAAATGTAGTCGTTTATATCGCCCGCCATTCCACGTATCCACGCCATATGACATAATGTCGAGGTTAAAGCGGTTTTATCGGCAATATCGTTGAAGAATGTTCAAAACCTCTCGACAGTTACCCATTTTCGGAACGAATAAGGCACCAGGAGATAAATTTAGCCCCCTACCGAAGGAGAGGTACGGCCTGAAGGATGGTCCTTGAGGCTTGAGCAAATACTAGTAGCTGAGGAGCGGACCCCTCTGTCGGTCAGCAAACAATATTTACCTACCGAGAGCTGCTCTACTCTTACTGCATGCAGGGCCTTTGCAAGGGTCATGACCCGCCCCCAAATCTATGATGTACCCCTCCGAATCTATGATACGGGCCCACCCACCCTACTACATCTCACTTTTCATAAGGTAGTATTCATATAAAATACGAATTTTATTGTAACCTAATTATGTACATTTTGCGATGTCAACGAACACTCGTTGCCCTATTTAATGTCAACGAATATATTACCAGACATAGGGTCTTCCAGCAGTTACGCTCTTGACTTAGAGCAGCACTACCTCCCTAAGGAACTTGATATAGGACTCCGTGTTGAGTCTGTGTCCCTGTGGGAAGATGAATGGAGGCATAACGTCGCCATAACTAGTAATCACTCTAAACAACTTCGTAATCACATTAGAGTCATCCAACTCTTTCCAAATCTTTTGCACTGTCCTTAGATTTACGCCCAAACACTCCCAAATGTTCGCATTGGAACATCTGGCGCGAATGCCAAGCAGTACAGCATGCCGTTTCCAAATGTCCGGCGGAGTGAATTGCGTCATGGTGCTTTTTTTTTCTCACAGACGGTGCCCAACTGACCCTATTATAATGTGCAGCTGTCAAAATCAAAAACAAACAACGTGCATGCACAAAATTAAAAAAAATATAAATGGCCACAATTTACCACCGCACTCTGTAAATATAGGTAGAAAAAAAGCAAATGTTGATGAGATTGCAATGGTCACAAAGCACAGCCTGGGGGTCCCCTATCAGGCTTAGCGCCCCTCGGTCGAGAGTAGTACGCACTGGTCCTGACTTGCTTGGGCATTTATATAGTCTATGCCTTAGCTATGCTAATTAGGCAGTAATTTCCATATCACTTCAAGAACTAAACTCCAGTCCTCACATTCATAAATAAAAGTAGTCACTGCTGGAGTTGTTGACCTAATAGCAGCACGATCCATATATATAAACCTTATTGTGTATCCACATCATACAATTCTACTGGTTCCTAGTTGTTTGTTAGTAAGTTAGCGCATGCGTTACGGCCTGCCATTGCCACAGATAAATAATTGACCATTCCATTTTGATTGTGCGGGAAGACAGAAGATAAAGATATATCGGAGATGTTTTTTTGTGAAAAAAAAGAATACTAGTAAGAATGAAAGATCGAAAGAAATGAAATGAAAGATGGAGGAGGCGATAAGGCTCTCATGCGTATAACGTCTGCTTCACGGAAATGTTTGTCAACTTTGGATGTTTTCATTTGTACCCTCTTACTTCTTTAAATAATGACCTCTAATCATATTTATAATTGTTATTGCTAAAGCTGTTAAGCTCAAATATTTAAAAATACAATAAGGGAATTTTCTTGGGTATTTTATCGTTACTAGAATGTTTTTGACGCCTGTTGGAATCCTCATAGTATTTCGTATTGTTGAAGTTATCGCTAATATTTTTTGTCGTGAATGGTTTGGAAAATTACTTTGACAAAAACACTACTTCTTGGTTTTTACGCACCTTCGTGCTGGTACTTTGGTACTTTGTACCCATTTATTATCTGGTACCATCTTGGACTTTGTATCCATTTGCCTGTTTGCAATTCTCCCCAAAATTTGGCTTCAATTCGGCCAATTCATGCTGTCACGGACGGACTAACGGAAGTCAAAGAATTTTATATATAGATGGAACTAGCATGGAGGATATTCAATCATTAAATTAAAAATTATGATTCTTCTGAGAATTCAAATAGAAAAACAGTGAAATGTTAACACGTACTACTACTTTATATATATATATATATATATATATATATATATATATATATATATATATATATATGTATATATATAGCCACCAATTGCGTATGTATGCACGCAACAACAGATGAATGCTCATATATGTCGAGTCCCACACTGTACATATATATTTATGTTTGTGTGAGCTCCAATGCGTGAACGTGCGTGTATGTATGTCTGCGTAAGTATGAATGGCGTTCCCACGACAGTTTTTCTTCCCACTACCATAAAAACACCGATATATGCAACCATAAATAAATCCAAAATTTTAAAATTAATCAGTTTGTCTGACGATCGCAAATAGCGTGAAACCCTGGGTGGCAAACTCACATCAATCCAACTAAATATGTTAGCTCTATCACTGATATTGAGCGCTTTCCAATAAGTACCACTATTAATAATATATAAATAATATATATAAAAATTACACACACACACACACACACACACACGCATATATATATATATATATATATATATATATATATATATAGTTTATGCAAACTTAGGTAATCCGTATAGATAGACCTGAGGAGGATGATATCCAGAGAGCTCAATGTAAAATCCAGAGCAGATATATATATATATATATATATATATATATATATATATATTGTGTAATGCATGGCACTGGCCCGATCTTTGTTAATCGGATCACGAACGTAGAATGTGATACATGATCGATCTATCAAAAGATTTCTTTGCTCCCTGCAAAGAGTGTCACGAGAATGATAGAATATTCGTATTCATTGTTTTTTCAGTCGAGAAAGTGTTACTGCAGGATCGGAATCCCAGAATCCAGAGTCACTTCGTGTTATTCCACATCCTGACCGATTCCACATCCTGGCCGATTCCACATCCTGACCGATTCCACATCCTGACCGATTCCGCATCTTGGCTGGGAACCAAAAAAACGGCTGAAGAGAGGAACAATCAGTGTACTAATCGCCACCACGAATGCCAGACATGAAAACACTGGTCTTAGGCGGAACGAAGAGATACTCTGATTCTAGTGTTAATCCAGAGACAAATAATTTCATCATTTTTTACGGGTATTATGCTAAAATTCGTAATGGTATTCTGGTGTATTTAGCGTCTGAAATAGTTGAGTAATTCTAACCTGTGCTAGGGCGTGATTTTCTAACCCAGTTAAAAGCCACGCTTTTTATACTAATCGCCAAAGTAAGTAGTTTCTTGCATCTTGGAAGACTGGCGTTACACAATCATCTTTCTGCATTAAGTTAAACCTAGTAAATTTCGATAATATTGTGGTAAACGAAGTAGTTAGGGTAACTCCTTACGCCTCACTGAACAAAGTGAGAACAAAACAGAAATTAGGAAGATTTTGCTACGCCAATTTTTCAAGTGATGGTGATCAGTCTACATTGAAAATAATCATGGGAAAACGTATTTACAGTATTTACATTGCTCTCATCTTTAGTGTCATATTTACGACGTTTCTGCCAATGTACGCTCCAGCCTTCTTCAGGATCTGTCTCTATTTCCGACATGATTTATCGTAACTATTTACGCTATTTACATTGTTCGGACTATTGTCCTCATCTTTATTGTCATATTCACGACAATTCTGCAGTTTTACGCTGCAGCCTTATTCAGTTGATATACGTTGGAATTTCGAACCGAACCCTTTATTTAGTCCACTGGGGTAGATTGTTCTAGTTCCACGTGCCATGTCTATTCCGGATATCTCAGTTTCAGTTCTTTCCCTTTTAGTAACTCTCCAAGATTGGCGTAGTACAACTGTAAATAGTTACAATACTAAATCTCAAAAATATAGGCAGGTGTTCGAAAACGGGTTTATTTTTTACTTTGGCATAAACGTAGATGACAATAATAATTATTGATATTCGCCTCGTACTCGGCATTGCAAATATTTTCTTATTCCAATCTCTCGTCGCCAATGATTAATATTCCTGCTCAAATTAAATCATTGATTTTTACTGCTAAATGTACGACTATTCCTTACCAAGCCGATTCCAATAATTATTATGAATGATACTGTCTTTTAGAATCTTCATCTGCCTTTATTGTTGCCAATGAATCACATGCTTTTTGTCGATGTTGCTTTAAGTTGTATTACTGCATACAACAAGAGAGGACACTTTGATTTGGTGTAATTATTAGCAAACTTGTCTCTCTAGATCAATTACTAGTGAATAGTCACTGTGTGCTCGACTCATTCGACCTTGTGCTGCATCTAAGCTACGATTAGAAAATCATAATCAATTTTTTTTAAGCATTTCACCCCAAGCAAGGCGGGAGTGCCACTACCACGCAAGGGGTTACAGAGTGAAAATAAGAGTAAAGAGCGGAGATCAAGGCCTCAGAAGATGTCGATTGACATTATATTTAATTTTTTGAAGATTATAGTTATCGGGGAAGCAAGTATAAGGAAGGGAGTTCCACCGACGGGAAGTGCGAGAGAAGAATCTGTTGGATTAGAAGAGGCGGTTATATTTAACTGTTTCGACAATAAAATAGTGGGACCGAGATGCCAACCTATTACCACGCTTAAATTCATGCAGTCGAGGCACCAGTGAAAATATCTCGTCAAAGCAGTTGCCATGAAAATATTTGTAGAAAAGACAGAGGGAAGCCACATCACGTCTGTGAGAAAGTGACTGGAGTTGAGATGCCAGGTCAGGACCTATCACATTGCATACCCGTCTTTGGATTTTGTCGATAACCTCGAGATGAACAGCGGGGTTACCAGACCATATATGGCAGCAGCATTCAATACAAGGGCGAATGGTAGATTTGTAGATTTGAAGGATGGACTCAGGCGAGAAAAACCTTCTGGCGCTGCACAGAGAACCACTGGGTGGCTTCATACTTTCGGCTTTGTGCCACATCTATTTACGCTTACAAAATCACCATCGAGCTCAAGAGATCGACTGACAGCAGATTTCCTCACATCTTTCACGTCCTCTTCACTACTCTCGCAGCTTTTAACAGTGGTATGGTCCTTATTTGAGATGTGGGGTTAGCGTAATTGTCATGGGGGCGTAACCAAGGTGGAACTTAACAAACCAAGCATCCTATAGCCTGATGCAATCAGGTTTGCCAGATCTTGTCTGTCTCAATCCCCTTTGAGCCGACAAGGAGACGCTGCTTGCCAAGTGTATGGGATTCTCCGTCGTGCAGAGTCGTCCACCAAAATCAAATTAACGGCCTTGTTAAACTCTCTTTGACTACTCTTCTGGGCCTTCACAGCCATCTCAGCCACCACCACCAGAGGGGAGGAAGGGAATGAAGAGAGAGGATGATGATCCTGATGCTCAGATGCGAGATGCAGGGGCCGACTACTACTACGACTACACGGGTGCAGAAGGTGAATTCGGTAAGCCGAGTTCAAATTCTGCACTAGTCTGTTTTAGAAGTTAAGCAAAGTACTAAGAAACAGATAAGAAATCGTTAGAAACAAAGAAAAAACTGTTGGGTCGCTATGTGATATCCATTCACTTACATGGCGGAAGGATGCTGAAAAATATCAGCACGAATGAGGTGAGAACCGGAAGTAACAGAAATGTGGTTCTACAGAAGAATACTGAAAATCCCTTGGAGGGAACGAGTGAGCAACGATGAAGTTTTAAAAAAAAATGGCGACAAAAAGAACACTTATGCTTAGAATCAGGAACAGCTGAAATTCATTCTACACATAATGAGGCAGGAAGACTAGGAAAACTTATTCCTCACAGGACGAATTTAGAGAAAAAAGGGATAGGAAAAGATATCGAGACACTTATTTGAATGTTTGAATGGATGACATAATAGGAGCGGAAGTCTTAGCAACGGGAGAATAATTGCTGAGGGCAACAAGGGATAGGAAGATATAGAGAGCCATGATCGGCCATACCCTAAAACGGCGCAGCATATAAGAAGCTCTCCAAACAAAGTGATGAAGATACAAGTGGGTTACTGAGAGTAAAAGGAAATGAGAAAGCATTATTAAGTAGAAAAGACAATAAAATAACGGCGATAAAACAGACAGAACATTAAGATTAATGTCGCGTTTAATTTTAACAGAAATCAACCGGAAGAGAGTTCCACTAAGAAGCCCAAAAAACAGATAGTATTAGAATACGAAGGCGTGGATCGTTCTCTTTTTTATCCCACCCAGCCTACGGATTGATTAACAGAGTAGACTGAGATTTCTAATCTTGATTGGCGGCCAGTTTAGGACAAGAGAAACTCTGATTTGAAAACCTTAGAAAAAGCAACGGGAAACCATACCCCCACCTTTCCCAAGACGTCAATTCACAGATAATGCAGAAAAGGTAACTGTGGAGAGACATTATTACCTACGTCCTATAGTGGCATGACATAAAGAATGGTTTATATTGTCTATATTCTTCCATAGATTTCGATCTGCTCTAAACTCTTTCGGAGTTTTTGAATTTTCCCAGTACGCCAATGATTACGGACACTACTTTCATTCTCATATTCCATAGTTTTTAAAGTTCTCATGATATTTTGCCATTTTACCATTATTCTGGCGTACTTCTATTTAAACTGAGGGAAAGGCCACATTTATCAATTTCTTTTGTTAAAAGCATGAAATATTCATTTTTGACTCTCTTTATTTTTTTCTGGTTGTTTTTTTTTTTTTTTTGGTCGCTAGCGTTGGAGAGCAGGCGATCATAACGAAGAAATGAGCGCCATTAACTTCTACCGATTTGAAAGAAAGCACAAATCACGTGGACGAATTTAGAAATCACGCGGAATATTTTGGCGTCTTTCAAATATGACCTTACGAGAATAAACGAAGAAAATAAGGTTTTCGAGGCTTGGAAATCGATAGGAAAAAAAAAAAAAAGAAGCTTTCAGATATTATATCAAAAATTCCTCACCGGATGCCAATTTTTTTAGGAAATCTTCCGATTCTGCCAAATACATTAAGCGTGAAGAAGTTGAAAGATTAATAATTTTGCTTATTAATCGCGAATTTTTTACTCTTTAAATGACTCCCCCCCCTTTTATTAAAACACCCCTTTATTACATTCTGTGAAAGATTCCGACACCCCCATTATTAAGACACCGCTCACTTACTTGGTACTGAAGACTGTCGTTTTCTGACCGTGATCATTATTCTGTTTCTCTTCCATTGCGTATTGGCCATTATTTGTTTTACAATCGAGACAAGCTAGTCTTTCATGTATTCTATCTCTTTTTACTTTTTATTCCCTTATTCTCTTCACATCATATATGGGGCGTAGTCAGCGCTTTGTGTAATTTCATTGATTTTCTCTGCTGATGCAACGATTTCAAGAAAAGTCCGATATTTTTCGCTATGAATCTTACGTTTTATTAAATTTCTGCCGTTTCTGCTAGAAAAAAAAACCTTCATTCACCTAAAATAATATTTTTTATTTCACTTTTATTTATTCCCGTTTTATAGAATGTCCTTTAAAAGAAAAAGAATATTAAAATATCAATATATTTATAGCTGACATTCACATAAAATAAAAAAGATTGCTTAATTACCGTGTAGTTCAGTTCCTTTTGTTGGTGCTGCTTTTCCTTTGTGCTTACCTAAGATAGCATATTACATTCCATCCGCCTGAGGAAGGAACAACACCCAAAATAATTGAAACACAGTATTCGTCTCAATACGCTACGTAGGGTCAAAAATAAAAAAAAACATCCTGATGTCTACAGCAAGATCAATTGCTTCCGTTATTTACTTTAAATCGACGTTAAAGAAGTGACCTCGTGTTGTGTTCTATATCATGTGGGATTACGGATTCCACATTAAAATAACTGACCTTTTGTAAAACTTTAATTTGGAAGATGGTAATTAGATACGCGTGGGAACTTACTGAAAACTGATATCGTGTTCATGGGCCACGCAATAATAGACAGATGTTATCGTGTTCATGGGACACGCAATAATAGACAGATATTATCGTGTTCATGGGACACGCAATAATAGACAGATATTATCGTGTTCATAGGACACGCAATAATAGACAGATATTATCGTGTTCATAGGACACGCAATAATAGACAGATATTATCGTGTTCATGGGACACGCAATAATAGACAGATATTATCGTGTTCATAGGACACGCAATAATAGACAGATATTATCGTGTTCATGGGACACGCAATAATAGACAGATGATATCGTGTTCATGGGACACGCAATAATAGAC
Source organism: Acanthosepion pharaonis (assembly GCA_903632075.3). Lineage (NCBI taxonomy): Eukaryota > Metazoa > Mollusca > Cephalopoda > Sepiida > Sepiidae > Acanthosepion > Acanthosepion pharaonis. The sequence continues at coordinate 376,177 of CAHIKZ030000504.1, read as the reverse complement.
AGATGATATCGTGTTCATGGGACACGCAATAATAGACAGATGATATCGTGTTCATAGGACACGCAATAATAGACAGATATTATCGTGTTCATGGGACGCAATAATGAACAGATATCATCGTGTTCATGGGACACGCAATAATAGACAGATGATATCGTGTTCATGGGACACGCAATAATAGACAGATATTATCGTGTTCATGGGACACGCAATAATAGACAGATGATATCGTGTCCATGGGACACGCAGAAAGAAAACTGCAGAAACTCTTAGACAAGACAGTAAAAGAAAACGAGAAGAAAAGACAAACCAACAATTGTAAAAAAGACAGTGTGTATGGTTGTCAGCAAGAGAAAGTACTAAAGATGTGAACAGATGTCAAAATCAAACAAGTATGAAAAATCAAATATCTGAGAAGTGTTTTAGCAGACAATGGCAAATGGGGTGAGTAACTGGAATAGAAAAAGTTGACTCTAAAAAAGGCTTAGCAAAAAGTCAGAAACTGAAAAAAAATGTCGTGAGAAATGAAGAAAATAGTGTTTGAAGTTCTATGTAATACCAATCCTTCTATACGATAGCAAATACTGGACAATTTTCTCACAGGTGAAGAGGTGATGTGAGGCAACAGATACATGTTTCTACAGAAGAATACCATGAAGAGAGCATGTAAGCAACGAAGAAGTTTATAGAAAAATGAAAACAAAAAGGACATCTGAACTTCGAATCAGTCAGAGATGGTTAAAATCTGTAGGATATATAATAAGAAGAGAAGGGTTATAAAATTTGACCCTCAGGTGGTATGTTGAAAGTAAGATAGGCCTGAAGAGACTGCAAACGAAATAGCTAATGATCTTCTGAAAATGGATGGAAGAACAGGGGAATAGTAAATACACATACGTTGCTAAAAAACTACAAATGATAGGAAGTTGTGGTGAGTCACGATCACCCAAAAGAGACACGACACCTAGAAAAATAAGACTAAGTGAAAATGGCACAAAGATACGTGTTAATACTTGATGTTTAAAACTATTAAGCTATATTCATGTTTTTTATTATTTTTCTCCATCTAATTTAGACCCTTCGCTGTATTTAAAGTTATTGAATTTTCAGTTTATTTTCTCAACTTGTTTGATCCCGAGTTAACTATATGCCAATATCTCGTATTCCTACTACGAACGAATTCTCGCTTTAGAAATTCTCGTTATAACAATTCTCTTTATAACAAAGTTATAAGAGAGGAAACCACAAAAAAAAAATATAAATAATTACTCGTTGGTTGCTCGACCCCAATATCTTCCGATCAAATTCTAACATCTTCATCAGAGACCACCTGAGGCCTTTATAGCACCAGGCTTACACCAAATGACGTATGAAGTGGGATTTGAAGGCTTTGATGCAGACCTTATGGAATTAACACACTCGTAAGTTACCTAATTCAATTCTGCAAGGACATGCGTACATAAGAATATATATATATATATATATATATATATATATATATATATATATATATATAAATGTGTGTGTGTTCTTATGTACGCATGTCCTTGCAGAATAATACATATATATATATGTGTATATATATATATATGTGTGTGTGTGTGTATTCTTATGTACGCATGTCCTTGCAGAATACATACACACATACATATATATATATATATATATATGTGTGTGTGTGTGTGTGTGTGTGTAGGTATGCATGTATGCATGTATATGTGTGTGTGTCAGTAGAATATAGAATCCAAACAAAAGTTTGATAAATTAGACAAAGCGGAAAACTGCTGACTTGACTCTCGCGAGATAGGCTTCCTGGGGTCATAACGCAACAAATCTGTGTGTACATGTGGGTAGGGGGGGTGCCAATTTTACGCCAGTCTGGCGGAAAATATATTAACGACTTAATATTGAAACACACGCACAGAACACACACACACATTCATATATACACACAAGTCATCTTCTGCCCCAGTTAACGAGAGACTTGGGGGTCTTTTTGGACATCGGCTGCCATTTTGACCTTGTCGGACTGATCAGCATTACTATCGATGCCGGAGTAAATGGTTATTTCAGTGTTGATGGTATTGTCAAGTTAAATGCGGAGCATTATTCTAAATTCTTGAAGAGGATGTTTTGAATGGTAAAGATCACAACCATGAAGCTATAAGCTAAAGAGTACATTCGTGTCAGAGAACGCGCCATCATGTTCTGTCAATATTTTCCACATTGCTAAAAATGAAAGCTTCAAGACATTAGATTAACGGAATAATCGCCAAATGAATTCTCTCCACATATTCATGTAACAGAAAAATTGTGCTCCATTATTAAGACTTGCATATGAGAATAGGAAAATAATCAAGCAAAGAGGATTTCGAGAAAGCAATAAAAACTAGTTCAAGTAATGTTTGAGTTGATAATTACAAAAGTTAACAAAATCAATGAATAAAAAAACTGATAGTGGTTATATAATGTCAAGGAGTTCACATCAATATGTAAAATAATAAAATGATTATTTACATATATATATATTTATACTGCGTTAATCAGATGGATATATATATGTTTACATTATAGATATTTTGTATAATAAAACGTAGGCTGCTTTTTGTATCATAATATCCGATACAATCGAAATAATTTATTATCTACGTTTCTAATAATAAAATAGCATAACAACATAATATATAATTATATTTTGAAAACTTTTACTAACATCGATTTGTCAATAAAAAATTTATTATGAATATATTGAATTGTATAATAAAATCTGGCCCAGTATATGTATGTATGTAGAACTATTATATATAAGGGTCATAAAGGTCCATAGATTATATTTTATTTCCGCAGGAATGGGATTTTTCCTAGTTCCTCAGATCACATTTCCGAGCATAAAAGAAAATGGTTTAAAAATTTAAATATTATTTTTATACAAGTTTTCGAGGGGCAATTTTAAGTTAATGTAAGGTGTGTGTGAGAGAGAGGGGGGGGGGGGCCAGGAGCAAGACGACCGATATGATCGAAATTAGAGAGGGAAGAGATCGGAATATACTTAAATCTATCTTTATTAAGATAAGTAAGTGTAAGGGTGGTAGGGTAAGGTGCTAGACATTTTGAACTATTTAACAAGTTCTTTTACAGGAAAAGGTAGGAAAACAAAGTGAAGAAAAGAGATAAGACATAATAAAATCAAATCAGGAAGCCGGGTGGGGGAAGGGAGAAAGAAGAGAAAGAATAAATTATCAGAGGCATATTGCGGTTAATTTTAAAAAATTAAAAGATTAATATAATTTATATATATATATATATATATATATATATATATATATATATATATATATATATATATATAAAAAAGTTAACTCTTGACATTATTTTAAAGATTACCAACAAAATAAAAGAAAAGAAAGATATCATTAATATTATTAATAACAACTAATAGTTAAAATTTAAAGTTAAAATTTAAAATGTAAAAATTACAAATTGTATCGAAAAAAATAATATCGAAAAATATATCAATAATAATAATAATAATAATAATAACAGTAATAATAATGTTGTTTAGTAATCTTGTTTGATAAAATTATTCTAATGGGAAATTATGCAAGGTAAATGAAAGGCTCATATATATATATATATATATATATACACTGGGGTTGAATAAGTGATCGTACAACAAACAAATGCGTGTTATTCTCACTTATAGCGAATGAAAACCTCGAATAACAATATTATATATGTATTTTGGGGCATAGAATTAGAATCTGCAATTTAAAATTAGAAATTCATCGATAAGTGATAGTTATGCACATTTTTATATTTCAAATAATGGAAAAAAGTGTTCGTACAGTATCAATTTTTGCATTATAATACGGTAGATTTTGGTTGTACTTCAAAGTAGAAGATTCTAAACTGTTCTAGAATATTCTCAGTAACTCTATTGCAACATTCAGTTCAAAATTGGATCATTCTACAGTCACCGTTCACTGGTAACGGTTCTAATAATGGCTAGACGTAAGGAAATGACTTAAGCTATGGAACAATGGAAAACAGAAACACCTCCAGTGACACGAACGTACCTTTTTCAACAATTGGTTCATTTATTGCAAGATTTAAAAGACGTAATACTGTTGAGAACAAAGGCAGACCCAGTGCTCCCAAGAAGTTCTCTCCCAGGTTACGAAGAAAGTTGATGCGACAGGTCCAAAATAATCCAATGCCCATCAAACAAGACCCTCAGAATGATCTGAGTTTGTCAGGAGTTAACGTAACTAAGCAATCGATTAGTAATGAACTACGCAGAGACGGTATAAAGTCGCGCTCCCCAAGAAAGATACCACTCCTTCTGAAACGGCATAGAGATGTCAGGTTGAAATTTGCGACAGATCATAAAGATAAGGAAAATTCTTATTGGGTAAGAGTTCTTTGGACAGATTAGTGTAAAATTGAGTTGTTCGGTCGCAATTCCTTGAATCATATATGGAGGAAAAACAGCAAGGCATACGCACCCAAGAACACCATACCAACTGTAAAATTTGGTGGGTGTAGTATCATGGTTTGGGGCTGCTTTTCGATTCGATGGCAAACTAGCAATTATAGACGGTAGAATGAATGCAGAAAAATATCAACAAATCCTAAGCGAAAATTTATCGCTTTCTGTAGAAAATCTTGGGCTTCCTCCTGATTGGATCTTCCAGCAGGACAATGATCCCAAGTATACTGCTGAGAGTACGACGAATTGGTTTGCTAATAACAACGTTAACATAACATCTTACAATGGCCCAGTCAGTCGACGGATTTGAATCCAATACAGAATTTATGGCGGTTTTTGAAAAATAAGATCCGTGATAAAGGTCCAACAAACATCAAAAACCTGAAGACAATTATTCAGGAAGAATGGGACAAAATACCTACTAAAGTATGCGAATCGTTAATTAAAGACTACAGGAAGCGATTGGTTGCAGTTGAACTTAATAAAGGCTTTGCTACAAAATATTAAATGGAGAAAACATATTTTTGTTCTGCTGTACCGTCATTTTTTAAACCCCTAAAAATTTAAATATTGCTATATTTTCTTAACCATGGAATATTATTTAGTTTTATATGCATACATTTTTTGTATGCAATCTGATACAGTAGATATATTCCCATTTAGTTAATTTAATATGTTACAAATAAAAATATGAAATATTTCATGTGTACGATCACTTATTCAACCCCACTGTATATACGTACTTACCTACATACATCCGTAAATTCATATATAATGGAAGCCTTATTAATAAAAACAAAAAAAAAAACAAAAAAAACCCTCAGTAATATCAACTATGAATATGGACACAGTATGTTGACTATGTTTTAAAAATAAAATATTCTATAATGCTAAATACATACAACAATCCATTTTCAGTTAACAGTAAATACAATTCTTCCTTGATAATGGCTAAAGGTATAGCCGAAAGCGATTGGGAAAATAAATTGTATAATTTATCTATGGAAATGAAAAAATTATAAGATTATATGAGAAATTATATAAAAAAACTGAATCAAAGTACCTTGTTTGGCATATTTAATGAAGCTTGCCTGAAAGAAGCATTGCTGCCTAAATGCACAATATATATATATATATATATATATATATATATATATATATATGTGTGTGTGTGTGTGTGTGTGTGTGTGTGTGTGTGTGTGTGTGTATACTCGACTCTCCCGTCGTCAAAAATCTTCCTACCCATCATGCACCATTAATCAGTATATATAAAAATCTAGACAACACACAACGCACATAGCTTGAAGATTGTCACCGCTCGGTTGGAACTGGGTGTCTACATGCGTGTTTGTGTGTGTGTGAGTGAGTGAGTGAAAGAAAGAGAGAAAGAGAGAGAGAGAGAAGGCACCGAGGAAGTTCCAGACTGCCCTAGGAGTCCTTCCCACCAATATATGATATTTAATCATTGGTTTTGTTTGAGTGAACTACTTTAGGTCGAGAACTTTCCACCGACCCTCGTATACATGTCAGACAATATGCAGGTTTACGGCCACATCACGTTGAAACACCGGTTTCCGTACGATCAGCATAATTAAGCAACGCCGAGACTAACCAGTACCTAACTGAGTGACCGCTTAGAAATGCCAGGTGCAGTAAACTTAGGTGAGGGTAGTGTAATGGATAGTTACTTAGAATCCGGGGAACAGAGTTCCAATTCTTGTTGGGTTCGTTATATTCATCTACGCGCAAATACCCTTGGGAAACGGATGAATCTACCTCTTCTACGTCCAGCTATGGGTTAAATAGTAAGTTTTGTACCACTGAATCATTATTATCTCAAAAAACTTCTTAAAATCTAAAAAATATTTTCTGGCTTTAAATAACCTGCACAACTGTATATAATCTGACGTACCGATTGTTGCAATAAAGTTGTCCAAATCCTGTAACAGTATAATTGTTCATCCCACAAAACGTTTAATATCTAAAATACCACTAAACTAATTGTGTTTCTGTTTTCCAGCTTGACACCATTCGTAAGAATTAATGAAAAACCCTTCGAGTTATTCAGCTAAAAAGAGAACAGGTTGAAATCGTTTTGTGTCAGCCCCACTATATCTTGCTAACTGAGCAATGGTGAGAGGGAAATTATCATTCAGGCCTTCAGAAATGGTACCATTATTCACACTCTGACTTCCATCTTCAAAGCTCATTATAGAAAGATCAAGAGAACGGTGATTAAGTTTTAAAAAGAGGGAACAATAGAGATGAAAACTATATCCAGAGGTCACAACAGCAGAAGGGGTCATCATTTCAACTTAGAGCTAAATACATTCTTATGGTTCAAAGCGCGGAGAATTCCACTAAAATATATTTAATCATTTCTAAGATACACCGGTTCAAAGCTTAATCCAACAGTTGGACAATTTTGCTGTTACACGATTTGGACAATTTTGCTGTTGCACACGATACATACATTTATGAGAAGACAGTCAGTCATTCAAGTGCCATACGTAATACACGTTTCGACAATGATGTCTCTTTGGATTCATGACTGACTTACCAGATTTTCCCACAGTAGGTTTCCATTCCTTTCTGAGGTAGGGTGGTTGCCAACTAAGGCTATAGAACTCAGTTTGTCCGACTATTCAACCCATAGCTTGGAGGAGAAGAGATGGATTCATACCTTTCACAAGGGTATTTACGCCTAAGTGAATATAATGAACCCGATTGGAACTCGAACACGGTTCAACGATTCTATCATTCCGAGCCGATATCCATTACGGCACAACGCAAATAAGTAGACAGTTGGTTGATAATCGAATAAATTTGCCTCAGAGCCCTTCTCTGTTGTTTTTGGTTGCATTAATATGGCAACAGCGAAAAATCTATTGACAGAAATATTATTCCTACTTAGATGCACTCATATATTCAGATCGGCCGATAGATTTACGTATACAAGTCAGTGGATTAAAGTACATTCTGAATCTGTCACGCATGCGCCTGAAGGTATATGGACACGGCTTGTCTTAGCAAAACATCTTTCGAGACAGATGTCCTCAGAATATCAACAAAGAATACAAAATACATAAATATAAGGAAATAATTCATTTACAAATCGATTTCTTAGCCCTTTGAGAATCATCCGTACTTATTCCTACAATTTTCCTCAAATCCCTATTCATGTTTTTTTTTTGTTTCTTTTGGATGTCATGGAAATGCAAACACCTAGTTACTTTCTTAAAGAAAATATTTTTCAATATGCATCTTATATTTTCCTTTTATTATCTGTATTTTTGTATTTAGAGGTATAGATCAATATAACGATTTACACTGTTTACATTGTTCTGACTATTTTCCTCATCTTTATTGTCATATTCACAACGTTTCGGTCGTTGTACGCTCCGGCCTTCTTCAAGTGACATATGTTGGATTTCGCACAGAACACTTTATTTCGTCCACCGGAGTAGAGAGTTCTAGTTCCTATCTCAGTTTCTGTTATTTCCTTTTAGTAACTCAGCTCTCGAAGATTTTGTCCACCTCTGCTGTGGCCAGGTATTGAACTCACAATTCTTTGGGTCAAGTCATTGAATTACTTTAACAGACACTTTTATCCACTGAGCCATGTGCCCTTGGGGATATGACAATAAAGATGAGGACAATAGTAAATAGTGTAAATAGTTACAATACCTCATCTCAGAAATATAGACAGAGATCAATATAAATCTTTCTATTAAATATCTATATCTCCTGTGTATATCTCCTGCGTAATGGCGAGGGGTAGCCGACCAGTGCGGAAAATGAAATCGTTGAGTGAAATTCCGTTTCCGGCTAAGAGACTTCACACTCGTGCCCTTGAGAAAATCATGAATACATTCCTTCTTCCACAGCTATGAGGTTAAACTGAAGAGCACACTCGGTTCTCAGGCCTTGGTTGGTATCTAGTCTAGGAGATGGAAAACTTGGAATTCAAGGCACATTTTTTAGAAATCGGAAACAGAAAAATTTCGATAGAAACAAAAAAGGAATACTGAAGTGTTACTTAATATCATTTCTCTTATATGACCCTGAATGCTCGACAATCTACTAGGAGATAAAGAAGAGACTTGAAGCAACAGAAATAAGTTTCTATTGAAGGATTCCGAGAATACGATGGACCAAACATGTGAGCAACGATGAACTTTTAGAGAAAATTGAAACAAAAAGGACATTTATATTTAATATCTGGAAGAGACAGTTGAAATTTCTAGGTCGCATAATAATTGATTCGTTTTTACGGCTTATCAACGCTCTGAATAATATTTAAAGTCAGAAAACATTTTTAGATCGTAAAAAGTTTTTGCTAGAGATAATAATGATTTAGTGATACAAGTCTTACTAATTAATCCATAGCTTGGGGAAAGAAGAGATGGATTCATATTTTTCCCAATTTGCTCATAGTGAATATAACGAACCCAAGTGGAATTGGAACTCGGCTCTCATTATTCATTACACCGAAGCTTACAGTACCTGATACTCTCAAGCGGTCACCCATCTAGGTACTGACCAGACTCGACGTAGCTTAACTTCGGTGATCGTACGGGAATCGGCGTTTCAACGTGATGTGGCCGTAAGCCTGCACGTAATGAGGAAAGACGACTTGGAAATTTTGAAGGACAGATTAAAGGCAAGAGATACAGAAGAAAACTGCGCATGACCCCCACCAAGCGAGTTTGAGTAAATGGATGACGAGGCAAAGTTTCGGAGAGATAACAAAGAGACAAAATTTATTAAGAGCTACAAAAGACAGGAAATTGTGGAGAGCCATGTTCGTCAACGTCCTGAATGGACACGAGATTGTGCAATGTGTCCTCAAGGACTGTCACTGGATCTAACCAACGCCTTTATCCACCTTTATCAAGGACACATGGCACAGTGGATAAAGGCGTTGGTTAGATCCAGTGACAAGACAATAATGTGTGAGTTCAATACCCGGTTAAGGCAGTGGAGAACTTTCAGAGGGAAATTAGCAGGAGATAACTAATAACTGACATCCATCAAACATGGTACGTGGAACTAGAACAGTCTACCCCAGTGAGCAAAATAAAGGGTTCAGTTCGACATTCCAACCACCTGAAGAAGGCCGGAGTGTACAACGGCCGAAACGCTGTGATAAATATGGCGACAAAGATGAGAACAATAGTCCGAATAATGTAAATAATGTACATAACACCTCATCTCAGAAATATAGACAGACGTTTTTTTTTAATCGCTGTTTTTTCTGTCACTGTTGTGTCTACATTGAAAAATGATTGGACGAACATTTCGATGTAGTTGTTTAATAAACACTTAGGATGTACTAGAGATAGTTTCACCCAGTACCACAATTTGCTACAAAACCAAAGCATTAACCTAAAATCTCGAGTTATGTTCTTAACCAGCCTCGTAAGATTGGACTTTCACATGGATTCCATGCATGACGCCCTAAACTCTCGACAGTATACAACTACTTCCCTAGGCCAATGATTAAAAATGACTCCGAACGAATTAATCCTGTAGGTCTTAGCGAGGAACATCCTCCTTCGAATATCGTGGACTGGTGCTACAGAATTATAAACAAAAAACTGTACCAAATAATAGAAAACACTTGAAGACTTTCAACTGCAGCAACAATTAAAATGCATAGCACATATCACCCGAAGAATGTAAATGAAGGCAGTGGTGGCACCTACGATGAATACATGATAAGAAAAACACAGAATATGAAATTAATAAATACTAAACACTTCTAATACTTCGGTGTTCGGAGCACTTGCAACAAATTTCCCAAGATAAGGAAACTGAACGTAGACTAGACTGCGCTAGAGTTAGTTATGTTCAACAACGCAAGATGCTACAAAAGCGAAACATTATCTCGAGTTATTAAGTAAACCGCGTCAGATCTGATATGGATGTAATACATGGCCTTCAACTCGTTCAGAAATGTCTAAACTTATCAGCTATATACAGCCATTTTCTCATATTAATGATTAAAAATGGTTTCAAGCGAAATGAACTCTTGAAAATAACTGTATTTTGTCAAATGTTGTATATTGGCGCTACAGAATCACAAATAAAGAAATTTACCAAATAATAGAAACTACATCAGTTGAAGACTTTCAATAGTTGCGACAACTAAAATGGATAGTACGTGTAACTGTAAACGGAAATAATAGCAATCAAGATGTTGACGTTCTAAACTATTTTAAACAGAAGGTTAGGAAGACAATTGCCATCGATACTAGAAAGATTGACAGCAATTAGTGGACGTGAGAAACCCATTTTCCTAAAAGACTGTTTTAAGATAAAGATTTTACAAATTTCAACCGCCCATATCACTAATTGTTCTGTCGATGAATGTCGAATATTTCCTTATGAAAAAAAAAAAAACAGTTAATCTCACTCGTCTTGGGCAGGACTGTGGAGTCGGAGTCGGAAGCAAATAAGGGATCCCTGGAGTCGGAGTCTGAAGCAAATAAGGGATCCCTGGAGTCGGAGTCGGAGTCGGAAGCAAATAAGGGATCCCTAGAGTCGGAGTCGGAAGCAAATAAGGGATCCCTGGAGTCGGAGTCGGAGTCGGAAGCAAATAAGGGATCCCTGGAGTCGGAAGCAAATAAGGGATCCCTGGAGTCGGTAAAACTATACCGACTCCGACTCCGGAGGATTCGATAAATGTATAAAGTCCCTCTACTTTAACACATTTACGGAATCCATTTATCACGGTAACGTGGACTTTTCTTTATCAGGGATAAATTCATTTAACACCGTTTCTTTGTTTATTTTTATCTCTTTTTCTCACTGCGACGTCTTTTTTTATTTCTTGTTAACTGTTTTTTATTCCTTCTTTTTCTTTGTTTATTATAGCATAGATTATGCTTAGCATTCTCAGTTGATTTTTTTATTTTATTTTAGATTATTGCTAATAATACAAGTTACTCAAGTTGGGAGTGCATGCATAAGAATTATGAGATATGTAAGCCATAATTACGTAATTACAAAGTCAGGAGTCGGTGCAAAAAATAGAGGAGTTGGGATCGGAGATTTTGTGTTCCGACTCCGCAGCCCTGGTCTTGGGTATGATGATAAACTGCATCCAGCAGCAAGGCCTCTGATCGGGAGGTTTTGAGGAGCATGGAACCACCTCTTAATTGCTGTTGTTTGCAGGTCTACCCTAACCTGGGGTGGTAGCATCTGTTAAGGTCCCAGCTATGGGCAAATAGTTAACCTTAAACTGGGGTCAAAACACTATGAAATTGTGGAAATACATTTTTATAGTAAAGGTCCCAGCGGTGCATTTTCACAGAAAGGAAATTAGCACCAATATATTTTTGTAAGGAAAAAATAAAATATTACCAGCAATACATTTTCGTAAACGAAATTACTAATGCCCTCAAGAAAATTAAATTTCAGCATTAAATGACACATAAGTAGTTGATGTACCATTAAAAAAGCAAAGGCCAACGCTAATACCCGCATCACAATTACAATTCGTCACATCACAAATTATATAACAAGAGTTCAATGATACTCGGCCTTTTCGGGAAAATTTCCAGTCATTTCGAATATTTCAACTCCCCAGTGTTCACATCCCGACCGAATATTTAGAAAACAATGCATCAGCCAGGTCTGTTAGTCCCTACCACCACAAACCAGATTTGATTCGCTAAAAGTTTTAGATTTTAACAACGTTAAAATTATCGTCGGACTGTGAACAAGATTAAAGAGAAGACCATGAAGCAGCTGATGGTGATCCCTATAGAGAACTTTGCACTGTTTTGAAAAGTAAAAAGGACGCTGAAATAAACGTTCGAGGTCACAATGGGGGTATTTTGACTAAAACCATTTAAAAAATTGTATTTAACCTCCCTTCCATTGTTCTTAGGACTAAATTCTGGCAAATTCAGATCTCGAGCAAATGACATTTGCTATTATGCCTCTCATTCTGAACATGTACTGAGAATTATCCCTACGTATCAGGTTATTGAAATATGCACATAACATTTATATTCAAGGTAAATATAGTCTTAGCCCTCCGTTAGGTGGTGTGTAAACAATACACAAAATATTTCCTTAACATTCAGCAAGTGGCAAGTTAAAATTTCGTAAATCAAGTTGTATTCTGAATATCTCTATCAAGTAAGACTTTCGCTTCAGACATCCTAGCGTTAACGATTTTGACTCGTCTGGAGAAGAGGATTGGTTTTTTGGATTTGATGAAGAGGGAGAGGATGTTTACTTGAGAAATTGTTGTGTTTTCGTAAAGGATAAATAGATTCTTTCATCGCACTTCTCGGTTGTGTAACTTTCTTCCGATTTCTTTGTTATCATGATATCTACAATCTTCAAATGTTTAAATACAACACCAATCGCTGAATCCCTTTCTTTTAATTTCTCTCCATCTCCCTGACGATTTCTCATGTTCCTTCACTCTCAGTAACCCCTTGCATCTCGGTGGCTTCATCGTTTTACTAGTGGAGAAACGATTTAAAAAAAGTAACCAAATAGAAATTCTGCTTTTACGCATAAAACTTGTGTGAATTACAAGTAGTTGTTTGTTTATTGTAAATAAAAGGAAACCTATTTTTGGCATATTCGAACTTTTGAAAGTTGGAAATTCTTTTTTTTTAATATTGGCCTTTTAACTTTTATCAAAATAAAGTCATTTGTTGTTTTTTTGTTTTTTTTGTAGTTTTTTTTTCATTTATAAAAACTAGAAAGAATACTGAAGACAATATATAACAAGAAAATTTAGAACCAAATGTCATATCTATAATAATTTAAATAGGTTGAAAATCCCACGGTATTAATACTTTGTCAGTGCCCCACAGTGATATTTAGCTAAACGAGGGTTACATGTGGCACAAGGCCGGGTTTAACGTGGGATCTCCGAGCCCGTAGGCTCGGCCAAAAATATTCCCTCTTTGAACCCGCATAAACAGGTTCAGAGGCAGTCAACCACCCCGAACGAGACTCTGCCCTTCGGCGGAGCCTCGTCCGGGTTCCTCTCCGCCCGAAGGCAGAGAGTTAGACTGTTAGCCAAGTCAGTGCCCCACAGTACTAACGGACAGTTAATAGTAAATTATTATTGTATTTAGTATATCTATGTTCAAGGCATTTTTTCGACACTGGTATAACGACTTTATAACGTAAACTACATTTAATTACAAAATGCAATACTGCTATACTGCAAGTATTTGTCATTTTAGTTAAGTCTGATATTAGGGCCTACTGTATTTATGCCCGTGGTTTGAAAATCATGCATCGGAAGACAATCAGATTAGTTTGGTTTGGTTTGTTTTACGGGTTATCTAATGCCGACAAGATTTTTATTGTTGGTAATATTTTTTCTAAAAAAGGTATTGTTGTTATATTTTTCCCAAAATATTTTGCTGGTAATAATGTATTGCTGGTAATAATGTATTGCTGGTAATAATTTTTTCCTCAAAAATTCATTGTCGTTAATAATTTTACAAAAATGTATTGCTGGTATTAAAACCCATGTTTACACTTTCACAGTGCTTCGACTCCAGCTTGGGGGCCAACCACTTGCTCACAGCTGGGACCCCAACAGGAGTCAACACCCCAGAGCAGATTGGACCGGGGAACATCACCAATTAAGATGTGGTTCCACGATCCCCAAAACCTCCTGATCTGAGGCCCCGCTTCTGGATGTAGTTTATTGTCTTACCCAGGACATGGATGTAGTTTATCGTCATACCCAAGACGGACAATCAGATTAATCCGTGGACGCAGACTCACCAAGGCCAACTAAGGTCAAGAGAAGCAGTAAATTCTACCGCGTCTGCCTTCAAACTGGAATAGGATCTACCTGCTCGGAAAATCAGCATTACAAATACTAGAATTCACTTGAGTTGAAACATCGATCTTTTGTACCGTTAGGAAATACGCAACCACTATTATAAGACAAATCCCTAATGGTCATTTGATCTTTTATTTAGTTTTGTCGCGATATTTCAGCACATAACCGATCATAGCCCTCCGCAGATTCTTTTTCTTTATTATTGGGAAAGATAGTAAGAGGGAGTGGTTTCCCGTTGCCGTCTACTCGCTTTGGAATTCAGAGTTTTCCTTCTCTTATAATTGTTTCATTCTATTTGATCCGTTTTCTAAAGTTTATCAATCCTTTGAAGGTTATTTAAAGCCTGAAAATACTTTTAGATTGTAAGATTTTTTTTAAAGATATTAATGGTTTTAGTGATACAAGTCTTACTCATTAATCCAGAGAAGAGGTAGTTTCATGCCTTTTTCAAGGGTATTTGCACATAAGTGAATATAACGAACCCAACTGGAATTGGAACTCTTCTCTCGAATTAAAAATCCCAATCTATTATCCACACGTGCATCCAAGCTTACAGCACTTAATATTGGTCACCCGTCTCGGTATTGATCAGGCTTGACGTTGCTTAACTTCGGTGATCGTGTGGTAACCCATGTTTCAACGTGATCTGGCTCTAAGTTTCTCATACTTATTGTTACCCATTTTAACCTGATATTTAGCCCATAGAAAAGAGGAGATAGTTGTATGCCTTTTCCAAGGTTTTGTGGTGTCAATGAATACTTGTTGCCACTTTTGTAATGCTCGTTGCAGTAGAAAATTTGTAATCACAGATACAATTATACTAACGCCGTTGGACAATACCGGTGTCAGACGCCTTCGAATATCACTCACACGAATAGTATTTGCTCGATAATACTCGCTAGAATAGTAATCCTACAATGAGCAGTATAGAGAAATAGTATAGTGAATAGAGTAGAGACTATCGATCCGTATAGTAATAGAGGATAGACTAGAAATGCCGATTCGAATAGTAATAGACGATAGACTAGAAATGGAGATCAATCCAGACGTCACGCGACTTCCTAAATATGCGTTTCTTCTTTGGTCACCTGATTCACTTAATTCAATAATAGGATTGCCTGTGTTTGCTCACTGGCGATCCATGTTCAAACTCAAGTGTTGGCAGCGAGAAACCTGAATTCATAAATGGTTTCATGACATTTTCCACTGATCACACTCATTTCCTAAGATCACACACATTTTACATAGCTAAAACTCTTTGTAATGTCTGAGTTATACTTGTGAGTACAATTTTTGTATGTCTTTAAGGCATGAGCAATCAGGAATCCTTTCAATGAGCCTATCCTTTTCCAGTCAATCCAAGGGTTCCAACTACAGTTTTCTGGTTGCTGCATCCGACTGGTAGTAGGGAGCTCGAAAAGTTTAGTAGCGTTTACAGAGGCTGCTCTGATCAACAGTTGCATAATAGAGGGGAATTTGTAGTGACATATCATGCAAGGGTAGGTGCCCCTGCATGTATTCTCCGTGGAGAACCCAGAGACCACATTATGCTCTAGTCTTGGCCACATTCTGCCCAGTTTATATTACCATGGATGATAGATATTGGTAATCATTTTGGCCTTTGTCTTCTTAACAAAACCTTCTCATGGCAGATACTTTGAAAAGAAATAAGAGTAAATAAAAATCCCATACCCCCACCCTCAACCTTTTCTTTCCAATACTCGTGGAATACGTTATAATTTGTTTAGTGTAGAAACTTTTTTCTTGAAACGTTCTCCAGATATCTTTGCACTTTGCTTTCAATTCTTCTATTGCTACTAATGAATTCTCTGTTCCAGGCTATCTTTCTCTCTGTGGAAAAGATTCTATTATACATATGCATGGCTTAGGTATTTATTTCTGTTAAAATCTCCCAATGGTAAAGAAATTTTTCCTTGACTCCCCTGATGATTTTGTCATGTACTTTCGACTTTCGTTATTGCAACTCTTTTATCTATCACTTTTTCCTTTATCGCTCTCCCTCTTCTCAGGATTGTTATACAATAGCCAATATTTCTGAAAATATAGAAGTAGATCTCTGTATCCATTTGCGACATTTTTGTGTTTGATGATTTTAATGCTGATCACATCAAGTGATGTAAGCATTGTAATGTTACTGATTTTTTCCGTTACTCAGTCACTTAGTCAAATAGTGAATTTTCCTACTTGTTTTCCTAATAAATCTGATCAACATGATTATTTACTTAATTTGTTCCTTGCCTCCTTTCCTCGCTATTGATAAGCATCGCAACTCTGCCCTCTTAGCAATTAGAATCACGTAGAAATTTCTGTTAACATTTCTACGTCGTCTATTAGAAAGGAACCTCCTGTTCACAAGATTTCTTTCTGCTACTAACGTACTGATTGGGATTCATTTCATGACTTTCTTCTAGATGTCTCGTCGATTGTGATTATTAACTTTCCTATTGAGAATTGTGCCACAGAGGTTTCTTCTTGGGTCAAAGCTGGCTGGCATCGATACTTTTGTTCCTTCTCGGAAATATCAGGTGGAACCACAATCTTCTCCTATTCTCACCGGAATTTTCTGTTGCTATAGCCCAGAGGCGCCAGTTCTTCCGGATGTTCCAGCGCGATGGTTCCGAAGCATATTTGTGTCGGATAAAATGAGACATCTCATAGCTTCTTACAAGATTGGCTCTCATGACTACTAACGTCTCTGTAATAACAATAAATCCTCTATCCCTCTTCTCTTCCCTCGAGTGTTTTGCTATTAAATTCTCCTCAAATTCTACTCATCTGCACTATCTTTGCCTGACCCTGCACTTAAAACTGAGTCCCTATTGATATGCATATAACTTCGTCCCTGGTTTCTTCTACTGTCTATAAATTTGATCTCCTAAAAGCATACGGACTTTATGATATCCCTAAAATAGTTATTAAGAAATGTACTCTCGAAATGGCTCCTGTTCTCTGTAAATTCTAGAGTAAGTGACTTGCTGCTTTTTGCTTTCTTGTTGGAAATCCTCTTCTGTTGTTCCTATCTTTAAGAACTCAGGTGAATCATCTGATCCTTTTAACTATCGACCTATTATCTCTTTTTGGCAAACTTCTAGAGGGGCTGATCATCTCTGAATTGGTTATGCATCTCACCTCGCAGGGTCTTCTTTCAGATAAGAAATATGTCTTTCACTTTTCTAGGACAATTGCTGATGTATTAAAGGCTATTACTGAAAGAGTCTATCAAGCTTTAGATAAGAATGGTGAAGCTCGGACTGTTGCTTTGGATATCTCGAAGGCATTTGACAGGGTTTGGCATACTGATCTTCTTCACAAGCTGAAAGGTTATTTCTGGACGAATTTTTGAGCTGATTCAGTCCTAAATAAAGTTGTCTTGAACGGTCACTCTTCTAGATCATTTTTGCATTAATACAGGCGTCCTCCAGGGGTCTATTCTTGAACCTACGTTTTTCCTAATTTTCATCAACAAAAATCTTAATGACATCAGTTATCAACTCGGTATCCATGACGATGACACAACCATTTATTTCTGTCTTGATAGTAAAAACGAAACTGCTCTCTTTTAATCGTCTGAGAGAACCCCCCCCCCGCTTTTGCCTTCCATCAGCATGGCTGATACTATCCCCCCCCCCCAGGAAAGGGACTTATTCTCATTTTTACGCTGACATGAAATAAAAAAATTATATTGAATCAGCTGCTAGTTTTGCTGCCAGGGAAGTTGGCTCATAACCGTTGAACATCGAGAAAAGTAGAAAGTACTCATTAACATGTAATGCCAGATCGAGGCGAAGAACGAATTCCTGTTTCAGAAGAGGTATTCAATGAGAAAATGAAGTGCGATATGTTGCCCTGCTAGCTACGATGTTTTCATATTAATTTATGGATATGCAGACTTTACTCCCATTATCTAAATTTACGTTAAGATTATCGCATAATTTCACAATTTACAATTTTTACTCACGCTGATAATTATCAACTGAAGCAAAAGCTATAACTTGATGTTCACTGCATCCTGTAAAAATAAATTGTCATTATTTCGAGCGGAATACGAGAAAGAACGTAAAATGTCGTCATTTCGCTGTCAATTTTGACGGATAATTAATTATTCTGGTCTGAATAACGGGTTCAGATTGAAGATTTGGGAAACTTAAATACGATAAGCAAATAAAGATATCGGTGAGCACAACGGATAAATTATTGTAGCTCTAATAATCAAAATGATGACAATAATTCAATAATCCTTCTTTTATGTGTTGTGTTTCTTCAAGACGTTGGCGACCATGGCTCTCCGTAATTTCCTGTCTTTTTTAGATCTTAATAAATTTTGTCTTTTTGTTAGCTCTCCTAAACCCTGATTCGTTTGGTAGGTTATGCTTTGTCCTCTTTTCACATTATTTTTATGGGAACTTACCCATGATAATAATAATGGACTACTCCTGACATTATAAATACTGAGCCTCTCAAGAGACATGAGGATATATTGTAAGACGAGGAGAGATAATTGAGAGCATATTGTAAGGACATTGGAATAGTGATACTTGTCGAGACAACATAGATCACTCAAATCTGATAATCATTACTAATACTTCTACTTCTTTGTATTATATTTCTGTTGTAATATATCTTTGTATTCCATACCTGTGTTCGTGTTATTCTTTCATTAATTCTAACCTTGGACCATCACCGTGGTACAAGGAACTTGGACCATAACAATTATGCGCCCTAAAAGTTTCAACTGCCTCTTTGTATTTTTTTTTGTTTTCTTTTTTGTTAAGCGGCAGATCAACTCCTTATCGGTCATTTAATTTTCTTGTTAGCATTAGTAATTTCTTTCATAAAAATGTATTGTTGACAATATATATATATATATAAAAGAAATATAATGTAGTGGTTCCAACGAGAGAAAAGTATGTATATTAAAAAGAAGAGAAGAGAGGTGCCGCTAACGTTTTTGGTTGTAATGTGGATTTATTTAGAAAAAATATTATGCTTTGTTTTACTTAATTTTACGACACGTGTTTCTGGTCTCGCGACCGTCTTCAGGTAAAAGTGGATATTTCCACATATTATTAAAAATAATTAATTTTTCCTCATGTTCAATGTTAAATATTCTCGATATGAGACATTTTCTGTTTGTGTGTTGGTAATCTGAATTTCTTTCTTGAGGCCTTCAGTAATGGTACCAATATTCATACTCTGGCTTCCATCTTCAAAGTCCATTCAAGAGAATGTTGAAAAATTTAACAAAAAGTGAATAGAAGAAAAGAAAACTGGATCAGGAGGTCACAATAGAAAGAAGGATCATCATTTCAGCTTAGATTTAAAGAGATCAATTAGAAAAGATCTAACTCAATCCATAAGACATTTGGCACGCAGAGAAAAGTTTCAGCTATGACAGTCCACAGAGAATGAAAAAAGACTTGAAAATGTACGTAAAACCTCTTATTCCAGGACAGAAAGTTAGAAGGTTAGAGAGGCCCAGGATGATCTAAGTTGAAAATTATCCTGGAATTATATATATATATACATACATATATATATATATATATATATATATATATATATATATATATATATATATATTATTTGAACTTAATTTCAATCCTTCATGAGCTTCTGATGCATAGCTATGGCTAATTAATCAACGTGTCATTTTCCTTTATGACCGATTTCACCACGATTCTTCTGTTAAAGATGGAGAGTAATTATACATTTGTATTGCTCAAAGTAGAGTCCAGTAGTGTTATAAAAAACCTCGGAGAATTCCAGTAAGATATCTTTCATCATTTCTAAGATACAACGGTTCAAATCTTAATCTAACAATTAAACAACTTTGCTGTTACACGATTTGTCCAATTTTGATGTTACACCCAACACACACACACACACACACACACACACACACACACACACACACACACACACATATATATATATATATATGTGTGTGTGTGTGTGTGTATGTAGATATAACAAAAATGTATTGCTGTTAATTATTTTATTATGTAAATGTATTGCTGTTATTTTTACAATAAAAATGTATTTTTATACCTTCATAGTGTTTTGATACAAGTTTGGATGTTAATTATGCATAGCTGTGACTCTAACATACCTGTGACCCTAACAGATGTTACTGCTTCTCGTCAGGGTGGAACAACAGAAATAAACATACGTTTCTACGTTCCTGAAAACCATCAGCTACCGGATGTAGTTTATCGTCATGCCCAGGACGACTTTCCGATGTATAAATGTCCTTTTTGCTTCCATTTTTTTCTAAAAGTTCTAAAACCTTTGTTAAAGCACTGTCCAAATATTTAGATTTTTTTTACCTGTTTCATTTTGGTATCTCCAATTTGTAATTTGCATGTTGGGCTGTTGAATAAGTTTATAATAATACATTCTTCATTTGAGAAATTCAATCAGAATTTTTCAGCGTGGCAAACGAAGGTAAGGTGATTAAAAACAGAAATGATTACAGAAACTCCACCAGAAACTATCTAAGAATTCTTTATTTCTGCTGTGATCTGAGACTGATTCTACTCTGCTTAAAATGTCAAAACATCCGTCAGTTCCAGAAGGTCACCCACGATAGCAGAAAGGAAATGCCACGCCCTCGTTTGGGAAAGGATAGCTTATATTGCAAGCGGAAGATAATGGTGAATTATCGAACAAGACATGATAATGCCAAGACTAAATAAAGTTGGATAGAAACAGATTATGAAGAAAAGTTTGACTCAGGGACTCGAAGGATTAAGACATACGAAATAGGGAAAATTCAGAGTTTGATAAGAGGAAATACAAACAGATTTGAAAGCAATTGTTAGCATCAATAAGCAAGTGTCTGAAGAAACAGTGCTAAACAAAGTTCTCAACTTCGGAATCGCTATCAAGGGAGATTATTACTTGAAAGTGATAGCCCCGTTGGGAAAAGCAACCTTAAAAATTCCTGAGAGACGGAAAGATGAGTTCAGAGGATCAGAGAAGCACTTGGAAGAGCCGAGGACTCCAAATCGACCACCACAAAAGCGCAAAGAACGACTCTCAGAAACCATTTAAGTTGTCTTGACATATTCATACTTCCTGTAAACAAAGGCAACGCTCCAGCGGTGATTGACAAATCGGAATTCTCAGAAATATTAGCAAGCTTAGTTGAAGATAGCAGTTCTTGCAAGCTAATGATCTGAGATAGAATTCCCAGATAAAGCCATCACAGACGCCGAACAAGTATGGGTACATAGGTGCAGCCTCCCCAGAAATGGCTAAGACGATATTCTCTTAGTCTCTAGACAGTTGTCTGGGATCAGCATGTTACTCCATTGGGCAGATTCCTGGTAGATATTGTCAAACCATTAACAAAACTAATTAATTAAAAAAAAAAACTCTACCTACTTTGTGGAGATAGAAATGTTTCCCATTTTTTCTCAATCAGATGATTAATTTAGCCGTATTAAGCCTGGTTACCAAGATTCCCATGGATGAAGCCCTATCGATAGTTCCGGACAACTCTGTCACCTCCTCTCGAAATAGAGGCAAAGTCTGACGTACGGGTCCCCGGAGTTTAATCTTACTAATAATAAACTCAAAAATAGATGATGTTTTATCATTTATGTCAACCAGCCATTGTTTCATGATCATCACCACCATCAGGGAGTTCTGTAACCCATTAGGGAAGTAGGGTCACCGTATGTACCACAGATTCAGTAGAATTGGTGTGTCTTGAGCTTATATATATATATATATATATATATATATATATATATATATATATAGAGAGAGAGAGAGAGAGAGAGAGAGAGAGAGAGAGGGGGGGAGGCACGGTGGAGTAATGGATATCGGCTTGGATTGAGGAATCGCAGAACCGAGTTCGAATCCAGGTTGAATCCATTACATTCACTTACGTGCTAATACCCTTTGGGAAAGGTGTGAATCCTCTTCTTCTCCCTCCAGCTATGGGAAAAATAGCAGGACAGACTGGGTTCTATAGCCTTGGATGGCAACTGGTCTAGGAGATGGACAACTCTGAATTCAAAACCTGCGGAGGCTTGTTTGGGAACCTTGTGGCACGTAGTGCACCAGGTCTCTGTATTCGTCCCTTCAAAAAGTGTGGATGGTCCTGCACGAAACCTTCAAATAATAAATATTTTTTGGCATCTGAAGGAAACAAATAGGACACCTAAAGTTAAATGGAAAATTATAAACAAGGCTAGAACATGTAAAACTTAGGATGACCCATGCCCTTTGTGCCTCCATGAAAAATTGCACATAATTAAGCTTCTAAATAATAATAATCTATTAAACAATAGACACGAGTTAACGCTTTTTTGTAGACATCATCAGATTTTTGGTTTGAATTATTAGCTAAAAAAAAGCATAAAATATAATAACTTGTTTAATCCATAGCCCAATCATCAGATTCATGGTTTAAATAATTAACTAAAAACATGCATACAATATAACACCCTTCATAATCCATAGCCCAAATAAATAGTTTAAATACCTACAGATAACCCTTTATGAAGTCGTCAAAAAACAAACGTTACGACAGTTTTTTTTTTATATGCACAAATCCCTTTCATAAAAAATAAAATAAAAAAATAAATAAATCTCCATAGACATGCATACTACATCTTCCGTTTAAAATTTAGACATCCCTACCTTTCCCTGACTTGACATCTATGAAAGTAACTCTATACTGATACTTATTATTAACACCCAACACTCGCCTACCCAATTTAAACAATTCGCCCTAGCTGTTACCATGGAAATTTTGATTTCAATTTTTAAAACACGTAAATTTCAGATATACGTTATTCAAAAAAAATTTCGCTTGAAGATGGAACAGAGCTTACTTTAACTCAATTTAATTTAAATAATTATATTGAAGTTTTCGGCTCTTGTTTTGAAACATGAGACTTCTTATGTCGCGTTTTGGAATCATATTTTTAAATAAATAATTATATATATATATATATATATATATATATATATATATATATATATTGTCCAAATTAACGGCTTTTTGCTTAATGCAGATAAATAATTTGCATATTAAGCTTTAAAAATCAATTAAAATATAACTAATATATTATTAATCTTCAATTATGTCTTTTGTGGGTTTTTTTGTATAAACGAGCTATTGTTTTTATGGCTCTTATAATTAAATTGCTTATATATTACGCGAAAGCGTTTGACAAGGTTCGACACAAGGATCTATTTTAGAAAATGGATAGAAAAACAACGACCCACACGAGATAGAAAATTGTGGAGAGCTATAATCGGATGGGATGCGGCACATAGAAGAAGTTATTTCTAGAAATGTCATTTTATCCTTGCAA